>BKCH01001739.1:0-68895 GCA_008635985.1 Ficus erecta
ACAATTCTTCCTTTGGGATTCCAACTATATGTATTAACATGGAAATATATATATATATATATATATATATATTTGACAAATTTCAAATGATGAATCAAGTTAACAACACTAAATTTGACAAATTTCACACAGAGAAAAAAATGTCTTACTTTGTTACTTTTTAGTATAAAATAATTTCAACATGAAAATACATAGATTTACTACACATGCCTAATCATATTTAGAACCTTTGTCTATGATAAACCTGTTCATAGATATAAATAACAAAGGTGAAAACATTATTTTAAAGGTATTTTTCAAGTAAATAAATGTTTTTTTTTAATATCTAATCATATATAGAAGCATTTTGATGGATATAATCTAAAAGTATTTACATGCTTTTGCATAGAAGATTTTTTCGATTTGGTTGCTGTTTTGCTCATTGATCCTTTCTCTTTGGTTATTTTCCCCTGAGCTTTTATGCTTTCCGTAGATTTTTCTTTTACTGGTTCCTTTTCTTTTGTCTTCATTTCTAAAATTTCTTTGTTTTTTTTCACTGAAATTCTAGTAGCAACGAAAGAAAATACAGAAACTCTATATTGAGAACTCAATAATTAAAATTTGTAACATTTTGCAATGGGAAACCAGATTAGAAGTAGAAATTAGAGGAAATATTAGTACTAACAGTATATTTCCAAATCTATAAAAATTTTGAAAAACAAGAATTTCTGGATTTAGGGTTTTTAGGAAATTTACATGATGAAAAGGAGGTTCGATTTAAGTTTTTTGTACCAAATTCTTTGAAAACAAGGGAAAGAGAGGAAATCAAAAGAAATACGTAAATAAATAGTTGTATTTCAAATTGCTCTATGAGAATTAAAATCCGTACTTGAAGAAAATCGCAATTTTGGTTTTCTTCCAAAATCTCTGTTTTGGAAGAAAATAGTTGTATTTCAAATTGCTATATGAGAATTGAAATCCGTACTTGAAGAAAAATCGCAATTTTTGGTTTTCTTCCAAAATCTCTGTTTTTCTTGTTGGAAATTTCTAGATTTTGCTAAAAATCGAACTTGTTGGAGCCTGAAGAAAGTTTTGAGATCTGAGATTTTTGCTCGAAATCTTGATTGGAATCTAGAAATCAAACGCCGACCGTGGCTGGAGGAAGATTTTTGGAGGTTGGAAATCGAGATTTTTCTGAAATCTCTCTGTTAGGGTTTTAGGTTTTTTTGAATGAGAAGTGTGGAAGGTTTTGGGCTTGGGTGGGAGGGGGTTTGGGCATCAGGTATTTTGATTTAGGTTATTTTTGTATTTCCACTTTAATTTTTTAACCTAATTATGCTATTTGGTTATAATAGTTTAATTCCTGCTATAATTTTAAAAAATAATAGTCCAATATGCTATTTTGGTCTTTCTCCCTTTATCAAACCATCCTGAATAAATATGCCTCTATCGGTGGCAGATCCACTATAGGAAGAATACATTGGGAGACAACCTCCCACTGCGGTAATATGAGCTAGCCTTCTATTTCCTTGATGTTACATAGGATACGTACGTAATGGAGGATTGTACGAGGTGACTGAGAGCATTATTACATTAGAAAGAACATAGAGATATATTAAAAAGAACGATCCAAGAATGACCTCGGCATATCGGTTGGTGTTCCGGCCATTAACCTGCTTAGCCAAGCTCCCCTATCAAGTAATCGTCGATCAATATTTGTAACAACACATGCCTTCTTTTGGTATGATATTATCCGTTTTGGGCCTCGTGCCCTCACGGTTTTGCTCTTGGATTCACCCCAAAAGGCCTCATCCATTAAGAGGTGGTCTCTTTACTTATTAATTATCACATATATCAACTCTCAAGCGATGTGGTACTGCATAACTTACTCTTTCCTTATAAGAATTGATGACTGTCACAATTTTCTTTCTACTAGACTAGTTCTCCAATAAGAGGAATTGGGGACGGCACTTGTTTTTACATTCTTGAAGACTTTCCCTGCTCTTGAACAATAGTAAGTAGTCAGTATAACGAATAGTTGGCCTTAAGCCTATTTGTGTTACAGAATCGTGTTTAGGTCTTTCCTTTCTTTAAATAGAAAGTGAATGCACGGAACCCAAGTTGTAAAAAGGGACAATTCATAGCTTCTCGTATCGCATTTGCATACTCCACAGAATGCATGCATGTTAACATAATTGAGTGGGGATCTCGAAAGTATGCTAGAGATAAGGCGTCTTAGAAAACGATGTTTTGGTTTTTCTGCTTTCTCGCGTCCCATTACCGTTGGTAGAAAGGAACTCTTGAAGCATTTTTTTTTTCCCCTTACTTATTTCAAATGTAATTTATTAATTCAAGTCTCATACTACCAATTGAATTGTACGTAATTGTTTGTTTTAAAATTACAACGTAAATAGTATGACTAGAAGGATAAATTAATAAATGGTCCTGAATTATTTTTTCTCCTTTTGAAATTAGTCTATGTAGTCATTTTTACATCATAAATAGTCTCTAAATTGAAAAAAGTTTTTTTTTTTTTCAATTAGAGTTTTGGATGAAAGTTGTCAAATTGACCTCATGAAAGGTTCATGAACTTTCTTCTCTCTATGTAGAAATTGTCTCTATGCTTAAAGATGAACCAAATTGTCCCTAAACTCATAACATTGTCAAAGTTAGTCCAAGTTTTTTTTATTTATTTAGAATTAAGTACTCTTGTGTGTTTTTTTTTTTTTTAATTTAAACAAATGAGGAATATTGATTGTGTTTCAAAAAAAAAAAGCTAAAACAAATTTTTTTCTCTGAATTACCACTCTATTTGGTAGGAAGGAAAGAAAATAGGAGGGAGAAAAAGCTTATAAAAGATGAAATATTAGAATGATAAAAACGAAATTAATTTTCCTTTAGGTTGTTTAGTAGATAATAAGGAAAGAAAATAACAGATTTATAAAATTACGGAGATTATTCATTTATGTATATGATCTTTAAAAGTGAGGATACAAAAGTAACTTTAATTATCTTTGTACTAATTTATGTTTTCCGGTTACTTTTTTAATTATCTTTATACGGATTTATGTTTTTCACCTTCTTTTTTAAGGATAAAAAAATAGTGGACCCTAGTATAATTTTTTTCCTCCTATTTTCCTTTTCCTTCTCTTTTCCTTCTCACCAAACAACTAACTATATTATTTTCCCTCCATTTTCTCTCATCCTACTTCCTTCTTTCTCCTTTTCCAGCCTACCAAACAAAGTATAAAAGTTTATTGTTACCGAAATCGGACAAGATTGAGGGACGGGGTGCAATAGGGTTGAGGTTGATGGGGTGCGATAACAGTAAGGGTTTTTAATTTGAAAATGTATTCTACTAATTGGTATGTAAGAATTTGAATTTAGACATTGCAGGGTAAGTGATTATATAATAATACAATATATTTTAGTATTATTCTAAGTAATATATGTTAATACAATATCTATTAGTGTTATTCTAAGAGTTTGAGTGAATTCTTTCAGTGGTCCTTTTGGTAATTAATTACCGATTTTCTGCATTTTTTTCCCTCTTAACGAAAAAAACAAAACTTGGCTCAAAGAATCGTCTCATTTGATTACAAGATTTATTAGCATGTCCACCTTTCATTTATTAATAACTTGTTTGAATCCTAAATTATATTTAAATATTCATTCAAACTGAATATTTACATTTAAACATAAATTTTAAATTGTGCATTTAAATTAAATGTGTTTAGATAATTTTTGTTAAAGGTAATATTTGAATAATATAAAAGTAGAAAAATGAGTATGTTACGGATTTCTAAAAGTGAAAAGGATTTAGATGGCAGTTTAATTATTGTGAAATAGTGAAAACATTCAAAGATTTTCAATCCAATAGTGATCTAACCAAACGACTTTTGCATAGATTTGAATACAATTTCAGTAGCTTATCCTAAGAGGATATAAGTTCACTTTAAAATTTCAGTCCAAACAAAAAGAAAAAAAAAGTCAACTTTGAAAACTCTTTCAAGCCTTGAAAGCATTTCAACAAACTTAACTATTACATTTAATGTGTTCATGGCTTCTTAGCGCCTGTTCGGTAGAGTTTTATAAAAGCTATTTTTAGGTTCAAAAGTAATTTTTATAAGTGTATAATAGAAAATCTTTCAGTTTCAAGAAATAATTTCTATAAAAGACAAAAAAATATATATGGCTTCTGGTAAAACTCTTCTGGGTGGATTTACAAACTTTATAACAAAGTTGTAGATATTATAAATGTCATTTAAATATTTTTATTATTTTATTAAAAAATTTTAAAGATTATTTTGATTTCATAAAAATCTATAGTTTTTTCTTCCCTTCTTTTATTGACTAAAAGCAAAAGTAAAAATTCTTAATAAACGGGCCCTTACTATTCTTTAGCAAGTAAAACAGAGTCATCGATTTTCAAATGCTCCTTTTCCGCACTTGACATTTGACAATGAAGTTTATTTTGATGATTTGATATGGAAAATAGGAAAGTGGAAAATCTAAAAGTACAATTAAATCTTCCAATTCACCGAAAAAAAATTCTTCCATACAGATTTTGGAACTGAGGATTAATCAGCCTTTTGTTTTTTGAACTGTTAAGAGTAGACACAAGCACAGTGAGCAGAAAAAGGGTAAATCAAAAGCTCCACCTAAGTGTGGCAATTATTATAAGCAAACAAAACGAAACTTTAAAGTAATTGTACTTTTGAGTACATGTACCTAGGCTAAAGCCTAAAATCCTATCTTTTTGCACATAACATCACATAGATGACTTTTCTATTAAAAAAAATTGTAAATTTTATACTACTTTTCGTCTTAAATATTTTGATTGAGCACTTGTTATTCTAAATATATTAGAGAAATAACAATTACACAAGTAGTTGATTAAAACATGACATACGTAATTATTGCAGGAATGACCTAGTGGTAATTTCATATTTGAATTCATCCAAGGTGAAGAATTCTAATTCTCTATCCCCAATTTTCATCACAAAAGGGAAAAAAAAAATCATGACATGCATAATCTGAATTAAAATAAAAATTTTAAAAATAGGATAAAACAATTCTTGACATGGAAAAGTAAGAATAAAAATAAGAAACCAGATTGTGTTGTCACATGATGATACAAATTTTTCACTTTTATATTTTTTTTATGTGATAATGCTATACATATGCAATGTTAATGATGAAATTGTTAGGTTGTGAATTTATTCCCTCTTCTTTCTTCTTTTATTTTCTCTCTTTTCTCTATTTTGCATTTGGTCCCTTTCTTACATGGTATCATAGAGAGGTTTTGCAGTTGCAGGGGATGATAAATTTGGACCCCGACTCATTTGCATGATACACTAACACATGAGGGATGGTATTAGATTGTAAATTTATCTCACATCGTTAAATTACTAGGTTTGTTGTGGTGTTACATGTTGATTGGACTCTCTCTTCTTCTTAAATTAGTTTTTTTAGGATGAGCTCTATCCAAGGATAAAAATATTGATATTTGCATAAATATTGGTAGTTAAATTTTACGGAAATATTGATATCGGTGAAAATTTATGTAAAATATAGAAATTCATTTTCGAATACTAAATTTTTAAATAAACTATATAAAAATTTAAAATAGTTAATAATATATAAACTAAATGAAACTCTCATTTAAATACTAACTATATGACAGATTGCATGATCAGAATGGAGTATAATACAATAAACGATAAGTTGAGGTTCACCAATTAAGTAAAATCATTGAAATACAACATTAATATAGGTAAATTACATTCATTGTTTTCTACATGGTAAGAAAACATTAATATTAAAAGAGCTTTTAGAATGTTAGAAAGTATTTCCAATATCTTATTAGTGTAAACAACATCGATACCAAGATATAACATTTGAGTATTTATTTTATATAATTTTGGATATACCATATGTTTCTCAATCTCTACTGTCTATTTATATATATATATATATATATATAATTATGCTTAATGAAACTCTCATTTAAATACTAAGTATATGAAAAGTTGCATGGTAAGATTGGAGTATAATACAGTAAACGATAAGTTGAGGTTCACCAATTAAGTAAAATCATTGAAATACAACTTAATATATGTAAATTACATTCATTTTTTTTTTACATTGTAAGAAAACATTAATATTAAAAGAACTTTTAGACTTTGTTTGGTATCTTAGTTCCAACTCAAATTTTGCATCTCAGTTTTTGTCTTTTTTTGAAAAGTCAATAAAAATTATAACTAGTTTTTGAAAAATCAACCAACTTCAACTTAAAAATTGCAACTCCAACCGTCGAACTAAACGAACGCTTAGAGTGTTAAAAAATATTTGCAATATCTTATTAGTGTAAACAACATCGATACCAAGATATTACATTTGAGTATTTATTTTATATAATTTTGGATATGCCATATGTTTCTCAATCTCTACTGTCTATTCATATATTAAAAAAAATTATACTTGAATTAAAACAATCATGAATTTTATTATATTAAAAGACAAAAGATAATATTATGATTGATATGTTACGGATATTTTGTCGTTATTTCTGTAAATTTCTACAATATTTTGTTCATTTACTACTACATTTTTCACGGATATCGATATTTCTATAAAAAAAAATCGATATTTACGGAAATTTCCATGAAAATATCACGGATATGTTGCGGAAAAAATATAGCATCCCTATTTTCATATCGGTACTTTCATAATACGGAAATTTCTGTGAAAATATTAGTGGAAATGTTGATTTTTCAATCTTTAGTTAACTGACTTAAAATTATTTTTTTTTAAAAACATGTGAATAATGTGACATAGTAATTGTACATTGCCCTCCATATTCAGCCCTTGTTTGGTGAATTAGTCGGGACTCATAAATATGAGTTCAAATTGAACTAATTTCATTTTTTGACCCATGTTATTCCCAACATACCTTTGGACCGTTGCACAGTAAACACATCTTAGTTTACTGTGCTCCTGCCCCTCGCCCATCTGCTGCTTCCGTGCCTTCGTTTACTATGCATCTTCCTCTCTCCCATGTGCTACTTCAATGGCAATCCCCTTTCTTCCTCTTTGTACTCTGGGTATTTGAATCGAATATATTTGATTCCCTGAGACCACCGACTTCGACTGTGTGTAGTATTTTCTCTCTGTCGAATTCCTGTGTAAGCTCCATTCTTCAACCCTAATCGCCTCCATCTCTTCCCTTCGGTGGATTCTGGGGTTGTATATATTTTGGGGTTTTTGCTTCCCTCTATTTAACTCGGTAAATCCGAATTCATCCCCTTTCTCTTACTCATTGGTACCCACCGGACTTTAACTCACCCCTTTCTAAAACCCAAAATCCCTATTTTCGTTTCTAGGGTTTCTCTGCTTTTGGGCTTTTATTCTAAGAACGACGAGAAATTTGCGAGACCACCGGGTTTGTTCAACAGATTCATGGAGTAGGTTTCGCCGGTGGCAGATGCAACGTCAATTGGGGTCCGCAAAGCAAACTCAACGAGAGGGCTCATTCCCCACTATTTTCGAGTTCGGAAATCAACTCCCCAAGCCGTTGCTTCCTACCCTGATCCGCTGTCAACCACTGTATACTCATCCTCCGGCTCAAACTCGGTAACCTTAGTATAACTTCTTCACTTATTTCTCAAATAAATTCGTGACAATCTCATATGTGTTTGTGCATGTGAAACCGGATTTGTGTGGAGTTTTTGCTTTTTAATTTTTTTTTTGGTGGTCTTGGTTTAGTTGAAATATATGTGTTGTTGTTATTTGATGGGGTTGCATTAGCATGTTGATTTCACTCCTGCTTTGCATCCGGCAGTTAGTGTTTATTTCCCACTAGTTGGCCGTGTGTTGTATTGTTGGTCTTCACATTTACGATGATATGTTTGAATGCTCTGGTTCTATGTCTTTGCTTAGAGAGTGGTTAATGTAAGGCATCGATGTTGAATCTTCTTCTTTTGTCCTTTAATCATGTGTCGTGGTTGGTTATAGATGGCATTGTTGGTTGGATTGGTAAACCAGTTTACTGTCTGCCTAATATGTCTTTATATATTCATCCTTTGTTTAAATGTGATTTGGCATCTCCAATTTCAAATTTCTAATTTCCCTTATTTTTTGTTACTATGTTACATATCCGAACATGAAGCATCAAGTCTCTGGACTTCTTAGATTTTGAGTTTTGTATTGACTTAAATAATAGTATGGCGTTTGACGTTATGAACAGTTATGAACAATTATAAGGATGTTCTTCGATTTTGTGATTTGGAATTTGTAACTACATCTAATTATGGTAACTTGGTTACCTCTCGCAGTTATGTTACTACGGCCTTTACATGTTCTGTTTTTGAGCCTTCGGTTAGGGAGTTACTCTGTTTATTTTTTTTTTTTTTTTTTTCTGTTTTGGTAAGTTCGTTTCATTGTTGTCAGTGACAAAACCCATGTTTCATGTTGATTTTCTGTTCGCCATGAGAAAAATGGACCCCTGGCCAGTGTTGTTGTTGTTGCTTCATGATTCAATGATTTGGAAAATTAATTTTTTGTGAAAAAGGATTGTGTTAATTTGTCTCAGTGACAACCCTTCTAAATTTATCATTTTTTCTCGCTTTATTTGGTAGAATTAGTTGTATTGCAACCAATACATTAGGGGGATTTTTTTTTTTTTTTTTTTTTACAGATTTTGGACATTTTATAAACTCTATGTTGCTATTGATGTGCACTTTTCCCGTCCATTTGGCTATGATGTAAAAAGCCCATTAACGTATATTGTAATTTTATCTGACTGGTGAGTCATGATTCCGATATATATTGTTAGTTACCGATATATGACCTCATTTTAGTTGTTAAGGGGCCTGACTTATTGGTTCTAGTTGCCATGAACTTATTTAACCCCTAACCCAAGGTTTATATGTCGTGGTAGCTGCATTTGTATCGGGTCTTTGACATGCTTCAAATGAAATATGTCAATTAATTTATACTGAGCCAAATTGTCCTCTTTATTTTACAATTATAAAGTCTGTTTTTCCTGTTTTGCTTTTCAATTTCTTAAGGAAATGCCTCACAAATCATCGAATGAGACGTACTTTTGGGATAATGCTAATGAAACAAAATTCCTTCAAAAATTGGATGAGTATTTATCTTATAGTGGCGGTAAACATCCCTCAATTCAAATTCTTGAACAATGGGCCTCTCAATTTAATTATGAATACGGTGGAGTACCTGTCTATGGATTAACATTATATCAAAAAAAAAAAGAGGATGAAGAAAATATATAGGGGATGGAAAGCGTTGCAAGTACGGACCGGCTACACAGACACCAAAGAAAAAGAAAAATAATAATAATTAAAATCTCCAATTATTGAGTCAATGTGTCTGAAATTGATTGTGAAAGATTGCGAGAGGAAACCCTGCATCCAGTACAAGTCTAAAAATTAAAATCAATCAAAGAAAATAGGAACACACACACACACATATATAACTTAGGTGAAGAAAATAAAGCAAGAGAAAGATTTTCTGTTATTGTATTTGGTATGAATTCCCTCCATATTTTAAACTTCACACCCAATACATTCCCTCTCTCTCTCTCTCTCTCTCTTTTAATCCTCCTAATGAAATCCTTCCACTGCTCTCTTTCTTCCACTTTTCCCTCTTATCAAACAAGCTCTTTGATTATGTTTACTACTAAGAAAACGAAACTACAGGGAATGAATTGTACAAATTTTTAGAATATAAATCGAATGTACTAACTTAAAACTTTTGGGATGGAATGATAATCTAACATAAAAATAAAGGAAAATGTAGAGGAAGGGAAGGAGCTTTCTCTCATTGTGTTTGTTTAAAATTAAGATTTTCTTAAGGATTTAAAATAACTCATCCCTCGTGGATTGGAACAATTTGCCAAAATGACTTAACAAGAAAGTGAAATTAGCAAAATGACTTTCCCTTTTATTTTTAATTTTTTTTATTCCAAAAAATGCTGATTGTGTAAATAAAATTTTTTTTAATTAATAAAATTAATTAAAATCAAAAAATAAAAGAAGAAATCTGGGGATTGGGCATCGAACTTCACTTCTTCTGGAACTTCAACTTCAACTGAGTCTCCTTCCTTTCCTTCCCGCGCTTCTTCTTCCTCCTCCTCGTTCCCTTCCCTTCCCTCCCCTCCCCCAAAAAGAGTCTCCCCAAATCCGCCGCCTCCACCTCCGCCGCCTCCGCCACCCTAAACGACGCCGTCGAAGATCCGGAGACCGCGCCACAAGCTCCGACCACGCCTTCTTCTTCCTCTTCTTCCCCTCCGACCACCACAAGCTCCGCCGCCAGCTCCACCACGCCTTCTCCTTTACCGAAAACGCCCCTGCTATTCGCGCCGATTTTCTCGCCGGCCTCTCCTCCTACATCCAGTCCGTGTAAGTGCTTTATAGACTTTGAAACTTGTGGTCTAGTTACTAGCAAGGTTGGTTAATGCGACTCATGCTTGTCAAGTGACGGCGAAATACCTTAAAGTAGTCGGAGGAATACCTAAATTTTAACAAGCTACCGATGGTTGGGGTCCCGTAAGTGATGATTTACAGTACTAATGAAAGCTCAGCTGCTATAGTCTTGTAGCCATAGCAGATTTGTTACCAATTTTCTTTCGTCAAGTGATTTTAATTATATTGAAATCGTCAGATATGATAGGCACAAAATCCGCAAAGGAGCAATTTTATAGACATGATATTAGTAGGGTCTATCTTGATTACTGAAAACCTGTACACCTACCCTCAGGTTTTGAAGATATTGATTCTGAACCATTGAACCCAATGATATCAGCAACGCTAACTCTTCCCTAAAAGATATCGAGAAAGAAACTTATCAACAAAGGCTACAACACAAGTAGAAGAAGCTGTTGGTGAGCTGTCGGTTGTGATGGTCTGATGAAATTAAAAAAATAATAATAATAATAACAACAGCGGCATACGGTTTTAAAACTCCAAAACAATGCATAGCAAAGGGGAAACAGCTGATTAATTGAATTGAATGGATTAGACTCAGTTTCTGTATTACATCATCCAGGCTATTCCTTTTCAACTAAAGCAT
Source organism: Ficus erecta (assembly GCA_008635985.1). Lineage (NCBI taxonomy): Eukaryota > Viridiplantae > Streptophyta > Magnoliopsida > Rosales > Moraceae > Ficus > Ficus erecta. The sequence continues at coordinate 11,074 of BKCH01001739.1, forward strand.
ACTACTCATGTAATGGTTTTGTTGTATATGCAAATCTAATATGTTAGAATATACAGCTATTAGAAGTGATTTATGATTGATTTTAATTTTTAGACTTGTACTGGATGCAGGGTTTCCTCTCGCAATCTTTCACAATCAATTTCAGACACATTGACTCAATAATTGGAGATTTTAATTATTATTATTTTTCTTTTTCTTTGGTGTCTGTGTACAACCGTACAAGACTGTATAAAGCTCTCCAACAAGCAGCAATAGTTGAATAATTTTATTTAATTACCTTGAAAAAATTAAGTCCATGCAAGTCTACATTCTCCCCAGCATACTTGTAAGGGTGCGCTGTCTGCACATCACAAGAGAGAGAGCGTTATAAATGACTCGGAGCATAGAAACTCCAAGGGCGTAATTATTATTATTTTTTTTCTCAGAATTCTTGCTCCTTCGAAGAGGCACAGCGAGACTTCTGAACGCCAACCTCCCACCGTTCTCCCCCATTTCCAACTTTCCAACTTTCCTCATATTCCCTTCAGCGAACTCTTGAAGCTCGGGATGTCGGAGTCGTGCCGTCCATCGTCGCCAGCTTGATGATGCCGTCGGCTTCGTAATCGCAGCCAACCACGTCGCTCCTATCGTCTTCACCTCCGGGATTCGGTAGGAATGATAGAGAGGTAATATGGGCATTGTGATTAATGTAAATATTTTGTAGTTACTCTTTATTTTAATCTTTCTGTTCTTCTAAAAATTATGATGATATTCCTATGTTGTAAGTAAAGAGGTAGATGTCGAGGTGATGAAATAATAAGCCACTTGTTTTATTTACGATTATTATGCAATGGTTCCGTTTTGTTTTTTGTTTTTTTAAATATTTCTAAACGACATATATTTGTCTGTTTTAGGAAACAAATGAGATGACTATAAATTCAAGTAATGAGGAGGTTGATGAGGAAGATCATGACATGTCTAGGATGGTCCTCACATCAGAGATCAAAGAGTTGCCTCCACTTATCATGTCAGAATACTTCAGTGCCAAAGTTACAATCAGATCGAAAATGGCAATCCTCAAAGAAATTCAGAAATGGCTAACTGAGGAAGAGAAGACCGTTTTTTCGAAGTTGCCCTCGACTAGGTCATTTCATAGACTTGCCCATCGGCGGGGAATTTTCCAGTGTGTTGGCTCATAATTTGTTGTTGAAAAAGACAGTATGTCAAAAGGACCATGAAGTATGGTTCTTAATTGAGGGAAAACCATTGAGGTTTTCTGTCAATGAGTTCGTCTTGATTTCAGGTTTATACATGGGTGGTGGACCTTCTGAAGATGAAATCAAAGCTCAAGAAAAAAATGACGAGTTGAAAAACAAATATTGGCCAACAAAGAAAGGTGTTTTATTAGCGGATGTTGCGAAAAAACTAAAGGAGTTGAGCGTTACAAAGGTTAAGACCAACGATAGGGTAAAGTTAGCCTTTCTGTACATGGTAGCAGGGTTCTTGATGTCTTCTGACAGCAAAAAGGTGGTTAATCCTTCTTGGCTCCAATATGCCAACGATCTAAACTTCTTCACTCAATATCCATGGGGGAATGTTTGTTACAATCAGACATTGGATTACATAAAAACTGATCTGGTGGCAAAGTTTAAAAATTCGGTGGTCGTTCCTAAACTTTTGTGGTCGTTCCGTGGGATTGGAGGCTAATAATACATGACATGAGTTGATGGTATGGTTTTTTTTCCATTTTCGCTTAAGTGAAAAAATTAAAAAAAAGTCTAACACGGTCGTTCCGTAAAATTTGGTGGTCGTTCCGTGGGATTGAAGGCCAATAATACATGACAGGAGGTGATGGTATGGTTTTTCTTGTTGTTCGCTTGAGTGAAAAAATTAAAAAAAAGTCTATGTTTAGACGGAACAACCACACGGTCGTTCCGTAAAATTCCATGGTCGTTCCGGATATTTTGTGGTCGTTCCGTGGGATTGGAGGCCAATAATACATGACACGAGGTGATGGTATGGTTTTTTTTTTTCCATTTTCGCTTAAGTGAAAAAATAAAAAATAAAAAGTATATGTTTCAAAGGAACGACCACACAGTCGTTCCGTAAAATTTGGTGGTCGATCGGGATATTTTGTGGTCGTTCCGTGGGATTGGAGGCCAATAATACATTTAGTGAGGTAATTGTATGGTTTTTTTCCATTTTCGCTTAAGTGAAAAAATTAAAAAAAAAAAAAGTCTATGTTTGGACGGAACGAACACACGGTCGTTCCGTAAAAAAACATGGTTGTTCCTGAAATTTTGTGGTCGTTCCTTGGTATTTAAGTCTAATAATACATGTTTTCAGGTGATGGTATGATTTTTTTTTCATTTCAGAAAAAAAAAAAAAATTTAGCTCTATGTTTGGACGGAACGACCACACGGTCGTTCCGTAAAAAAACGTGGTCGTTCCTGAAATTTTGTGGTCGTTCCTTGGCATTTAAGTCTAATAATGAATGTATTCAGGTGATGGTATGATTTTTTTTTCATTTCAGGAAAAAAAAAATTTTAACTCTATATTTGGACGGAACGACCACACGGTCGTTCCGTAAAAAAAAACGTGGCCGTTCCTGAAATTTTGTGGTCGTTCCTTGGCATTTAAGTCTAATAATAAATGTATTCAGGTGATGGTATGATTTTTTTTTTCATTTCAGAAAAAAAAAAAAATTAACTCTATGTTTGGACGGAACGACCACGCGGTCGTTCCGCCAAAAAATGTGGTCGTTCCTGAAATTTTGTGACCGTTCTTTGGCATTTAAGTCTAATAATAAATGTATTCAGGTGATGGTATGATTTTTTTTTTCATTTCAGAAAAAAAAAAATTTAACTCTTAGTTTGGACGGAACGACCACACGGTCGTTCCGACCAAAAGCGTGGTCGTTCCTGAACTTCAGTGGTCGTTCCTTGGCATTTAAGTCCAATAATACATGTCTTTAGGTGATGTTACGGTTATTTTTCCATTTCGGACGCAAAAATAAAACGTATAGGATTTACCCCACGGTTAGTTCATATATGGGATTTTCTTTGGGATGTTGTGTTTGTATGGTTAGTGAGTTTAAGGCAATACTCCAATATGTTTTCCCCCCAAACTGAAAATTAACTATACCATCACCTGAAAACATGTATTATTAGACTTAAATGCCAAGGAACGACCACAAAATTTCAGGAACGACCACATTTTTTTACGGAACGACCATGTGGTCGTTCCGTCCAAACATAGAGTTAAAATTTTTTTTTTTTCTGAAATGAAAAAAAAAAAATCATACCATCACCTAAATACATTTATTATTAGACTTAAATGCCAAGGAACGACCACAAAATTTCAGGAACGACCACGTTTTTTGGCGGAATGACCGTGTGGTCGTTCCGTCCAAACTAAGACTTTTTTTTAATTTTTTTTCTCAAGCGAATTGGAAAGATAACCACACCATCCCCTCAATATATATATTATTAGACTTAAATACCACGGAACGACCACAAAATTTCAGGAACGACCACGTTTTTTGGCGGAACGACCGTGTGGTCGTTCCGTCCAAACTAAGACTTTTTTTTAATTTTTTTTCTCAAGCGAATTGGAAAGATAACCACACCATCACCTCAATATATATATTATTAGACTTAAATACCACGGAACGACCACAAAATTTCAGGAACGACCACGTTTTTTGTTCTGTCCAAACATAGAGTTAAATTTTTTTTTTTTTTAAAATGAAAAAAAAATCATACCATCACCTGAATACATTTATTATTACACGTAAATGTCAAGGAACGACTAAAAAATTTCAGGAACGACCACGTTTTTTTACGGAACGACCGTGTGGTCGTTTTGTTCAAACATAGAGTGAAAAATTATTTTTTTTTCCTGAAATGAAAAAAAAAATCATACCATCACCTGAATACATTTATTATTAAACTTAAATGCCAAGGAACGACCTCAAAATTTCAGGAACGACCACGTTTTTTGACGGAACGACCGTGTGGTCGTTCCTCCAAACTAAGACTTTTTTTTAATTTTTTTTCTCAAGCGAATTGGAAAGATAACCACACCAACCCGTCAATATATATATTATTAGACTTAAATACCACGGAACGACCACAAAATTTCAGGAATGACCACGTTTTTTGGCGGAACGACCGTGTTGTCGTTCCGTCCTAACTAAGACTTTTTTTTAATTTTTTTTCTCAAGCGAATTGGAAAGATAACCACACCATCCCCGCAATATATATATTATTAGTCTTAAATACCACGGAACGACCACAAAATTTCAGGAACGACCACGTTTTTTGGCGGAATAACCGTGTGGTCGTTCCGTCCAAACTAAGACTTTTTTTAATTTTTTTTCTCAAGCGAATTGGAAAGATAACCACACTATCCCCTCAATATATATATTATTAGACTTAAATACCACGGAACGACCACAAAATTTCAGGAACGACCACGTTTTTTGTTCCGTCCAAACGTAGAGTTAAATTTTTTTTTTTCTGAAATGAAAAAAAAATCATACCATCACCTGAATACATTTATTATCAGACTTAAATGCCAAGGAACGACTACAAAATTTCAGGAACGACCACGTTTTTTTACGGAACGACCGTGTGGTCGTTCCGTCCAAACATAGAGTTAAAAAAAAAATTTCTGAAATGAAAAAAAAAATCATACCATCACCTGAATATATTTATTATTAGACTTAAATGCCAAGGAACGACCTCAAAATTTCAGGAACGAACACGTTTTTTGGCGGAACGACCGTGTGGTCGGACACGGTCGTTCCGTCCAAACTAAGACTTTTTTTTAATTTCTTTTTTCTCAAGCGAATTGGAAAGATAACTACATCATCCCCTCAATATATATATTTTTAGACTTAAATACCACGGAACGACCACAAAATTTCAGGAACGACCACGTTTTTTGGCGGAACGACCGTGTGGTCGTTCCGTCCAAACAAAGACTTTTTTTTAATTTTTTTTCTCAAGTGAATTGGAAAGATAACCACACCATCCCCTCAATATATATATTATTAGACTTAAATACCACGGAACGACTACAAAATTTCAGGAACGACCACGTTTTTTGGCGGAACGACCATGTGGTCGTTCCGTTCAAACATAGAGTTAAATTTTTTTTTTTTTTCTGAAATGAAAAAAAAATCATACCATCACTTGAATACATTTATTATTAGACTTAAATGCCAAGGAACAACTACAAAATTTCAGGAACGATCACGTTTTTTTACGGAACGACCGTGTGGTCGTTCCGTCCAAACATAGAGTTAAAAAAAAAAAATTTCTGAAATGAAAAAAAAATCATACCATCACCTGAATACATTTATTATTAGACTTAAATGCCAAGGAACGAACACAAAATTTCAAGAACGACCACGTTTTTTGGCGGAACGACCGTGTGGTCGTTCCGTCCAAACTAAGACTTTTTTTTAATTTTTTTTCTCAAGCGAATTGGAAATATAACCACAACATTCCCTCAATATATATATTATTAGACTTAAATACCACGGAACGACCACAAAATTTCCGGAACGACCACGTTTTTTGTCGGAACGACCGTGTGGTCGTTCCGTCCAAACTAAGACTTTTTTTTAATTTTTTTTCTTAAGCGAATTGGAAAGATAACCACACCATCCCCTTAATATATATATTATTAGACTTAAATACCACGGAACGACCACAAAATTTCAGGAACGATCACGTTTTTTGGCGGAATGACCGTGTGGTCGTTCCGTCCAAACTTAGACTTTTTTTTTTTTTTTTTTTTTCACTTAAGCGAAAAAAAAAAAAAAAAAAAAAACCATTCCATCACCTCATGTTATGTATTGTTGGCCTCCAATCCCACGGAATGGCCACAAAAGTTAAGGAACGATCACTCATTTTTCGTCTGAACTTTGAGTTTTTTAATTTTTTCCCTTTTACGAAATGCAAAAATAACCGGATTTGTGACTTTTGTCATGTACGCTTTGCCTCAAAACCCACGGAACAACCACAAAAGATAAGGAACGATCACTAAAATTTCAGAAACAACCATACGGTCGTTTTCTTCTACACAGTTACAATTTTTTTATTTTTTCCATTTAACAAAACACAAAAATAACCATATACGATATTTGTTCATGTATGATTTGCCTAAATACGTCAAACCACCCGCAAAAAAGAATGGAACATTAAAAAATTTTTACATCAATCAACATTAAAAAAAAAATCAAATAAGAATCATGTAAGAACATTCGTTATTATTTCACACTATAAATATAAGGAATACTCAATCAAAGGAACAGAAATCATTATTAGCCAAAAATCTTATTTCTCCTTTGATGGATAACTCAATCAAAGGAACATAAATCAATCCAAAAAATTAGCCCAAGTTTACATTCTTCAACGGTAACCAACAGGGGCTTACTATATAAATATATCAACAATCAATAACAATGTCAACGGATTATTGTATAGTGTGGTGTGTGAAGGCCAAATACAACTGAAGTTTGAATTTGAAAAGTCATATAAACAACATAATTGCGATGGCAAGACTATTCTTTCAACATTATTCTCAAAACATGAAACCCACTACCACAATTTCAGATCAATCTCCACAAACTCAGAATTATTTTTCTCCCATGTAGACAAGAAAGTACTATTCTTGATCCTTTTTTGAATTCAGATCAAGTACAATTCTTGTACATAACTATATATATATACACACACACATATAATATATATATTATCCCTCGTCGTTTTCGGTCAAGGAGAAGGCGTGGTGGAGGTGGCGGCGGAGCTTCTGCTGGTCGGAGGGGAAGAAGAGGAAGAAGAAGGCGTGGTCAGAGAGCTTGTGGCGTGGTCTCCGGATCTTCGACGGGGTCGGCGACGGCGTCGGCGGCGGCGCCGGAGGTGGAGGCGGCGGATTTGAGGAGACTCTTTTGGGGGAGGGAAGGACGAAGAAGAAGAAGGAACCAAAGCTAATAAGCAGAGACTCCTTCGAACGTTTACAAACAGAGCAATGAATGCCCAAGATTTTTTTTTTCCTTTTTAAGTTTTTTTTTTAACCCTTATATTAATTTCTTTTCTTTTTACATTATTTTTTTTCAAGGAAAGTAATTTTGCTAATTAAATTTTTTTAAAGGTTATTTTACTAATTAAAAAAAGTTGAAAGGCTATTTTACTAAAGCACTCTTTGTTTCGCTGGTAAAGGTGAAGATTCCACCGACAAAATTGACTTGTTGACTTCATTTTTCTTGCTTGGTCTGATTTATGTTAAGCTTTGTTTCTTCACAAGTCGTTGTCCTGTGGCATCCAATGTAAGTTTTTAACGTAATGTTAAATAAGATGGGTCCCCAGTTAAATTTTTTTTTTAAAGAAAGAAAATAAATTAATAAATAAGAGGTCATTCTTATCCACCCCTACTCAAAAAATTAACCATATTTTATATATGCATATATATATATATATATATGTCGCTCTGTTTTTTGCTTTTTGCAGCACATCATTCAAGATGCGTTCATAGGCAGTCCAAGCACGCACGCGCACGCACACACGATGTCTTTTTGAATTTTAATTGTTCAATTTCTCTGCATTACGCGAAGATGCCTCCAACAGTCCAACTAACTTGATTGCATCATTTTCATTTTTGCCTGTGAATCCTTGAAAAAAAAAAATACAATAACAAAGATAAAAATAACAATTATTATTATTATTATTTTTTTTGTGATAGAGTGATTTAATGTAAATACTTTTTTTTTAATCTCTATCATAAAAAATTTAAAACGATAAAAAAATATATAAAAAAGAGATCAAAAAAGAAATTAATATACAAACAAAAATGAAGAATAATTTTAGAGAGTACAAAAAAATTTTATTTATATCAAATATTAAAAGAATATATTTGAGAATCTGAGATAACCGTGAAAAAAAAAAAAATATGCTATAGGAAGTATAGGAAAAAAAAAAAAAAAAAGAGTATGCAGAGAGAATATATTAGAGGAAGTAAAGAAGAGAAAATTTTAGCAACTTAAAAAAAAAAAAAAAAAAAAAAGAGAAAGATGAAAGAAAATTAAAAGAAAAAAAAAGGAATGAATGACATGTGTGAGAAAGAGAGAGGAGCTTTGATCATATCTAATAATGAACATTTTAATTATTATAAATGTAAACTAAATTATTAAAAATATAAATTTATATAGAAAAAAATATAAAATAAGAATAATTTACATTTATATATTTTTTTGTATGAATTTATATCTTTAATTATATTTATAATAATTAAAATTCCCATTATTATCTGATTCATATATTAAGACACTTATTATCTGATTCATATATAAGACACGGTGTATATGTATAATAAGATAAAGACAATACTAAGATTAATTTAAATGAGATAAGGTATATGATAATATGGTATATCCTTAATATATCAATCCTTAATATATCAACCGTTTGATTTAAATCTAACGGTTAAGAAAGAAGCTCCATCAATAGGGTCATTTGGGAGAGACTCCACCAAAGTCTCTCCCTAAAATTAAACTATTTTCCAAATTCTAACTTATTTTTAAGGAATACTAGTTTTGGCACGTGCGTTGTACGTGTTGAATCGTGATGAAAATTTTCATAACGTTTAATATGAAAAAATCTTTTCTAGAGATTATAAAAAAATACAGATTAGTAAACAAAGTTGAAGAGTTAAACTTTATGGTACAATCATAAAATACATAATAATAATAAAATCAAACATTCTAATAAATAAAATAATAACACACAACTCATTTGTTTTTTGTTTTATTTTTTCAAAATATATAGAGTTGCATTTTATTATCTCAAAAAAGGTTTTAATCCCATTGTTGACTGTATAAAAAATAAAACATTGCAATTAGAAGAAAATGATTGGAAAAAGAAAACAAAAAATGTTTTGAAAATATGATAATGAAGTAAAAGGTAAATAAAAAAAGAGTCAATATAAATATTTTACACACATTTTAATTTATATATAGAGTCACATACACACATGCATCTGCAAACAAAGTTTAAAAAAAGCAAAACAGTTTATTTTTATAAATATTTTTAGCTGTAGAACAATATGCTAGCGGCACCATTTATACCTACTTGTTCAAAGTTTTGCAGTAAAAATAAGTATAGATGAAATGCTAATACATTCCTAAACCTGAATTCTTACATGGCAAGTTGTAGTATGCGTTATCCTAAGCAATATTGGATATATGCTTATTTCCTACATAATGAGCTCCTACAACTACAGTAGGACGGATGATCATTCTAAAAGTAGACAAAAATAGGAAATTTCTAAACAAGAAAACTTGATCCAAACACAAATTTAACATAAGTATGCCGGAAAATAATAGCAAAATGACATAAAAGTAAAAATGAAATTCCAAAATGAAAGAATTCTATTAACTTTATTTTGAAACCTGAAGGCAATAACTCTTTTTTCTGTTGTTTAAACTAAACTTTCTAAAGTAAAAGAGGAAAGTCAATATTCATAAGCAATATATATATATGTATATATATATATATATATATATCCGTGTGTGTATGGAATACAAAGAAAATGTTCTCTCTCTCTTTTGATAATAAAGCAATTCCAATCTCGAATCTCCTACTTTATCTACTATTTAATAAATGTAGGAATATATTTTGTTTTCGGATGGTAAGAAAACAAAATGAAAAATGAAAAAAAAAAAGTCTCTCACTAATGACAGTTTCCACGCCTAAGAAAAGGAAAAAAAAAAAAAAAAAAGGAAAGAAAGAGAGAGAAAACATATTCTCAATGTTCACGTGAGATCCACCAAAGCATCTAAAGTAAGGGACGACACTTTTTTTCAAGAAGGCTTTTAGCCAACACGTGGAACGAACAATAACAATAATCCTTAAAAATAATGGTTAAAAAGTCGAAAAAAATTAAATAAAAAAAAAAGAATGAGCTCGTTTCAACCAAAACGCTCGTTTTGGTTGAAGCTTATGAACAGCACTACATATTGACGTTTTTATATATTTATAGATATATGCTTCGTTTTGCTATTCAACTAAAATTTAACTAATCTATATTTTTTAATCGCAATTTTTATATTTTTCGAAAAAATCAATAAAAATTATAACTAATTTTTTAAAAGAGTTACTTTTAAATAAGATCAAACTGTCACTTTCAAAAAATTTCAGCTATTATTTAAATTAATTACTATATATATATTTAAAAATTTATATAAAATAAATATTAATACAAAAATTTTTTTTTTTTCTTCTCCTCTCTGACACTTCTTACTCTTCTCTCTCTCTCTTTCCCCCCTCGAGCAAAAGAAAAAAAAAATATTCAAAAAAAATCCCCTTTTCCACTAACCTTTCTCTCTCTCCCCCTCTCTTCCGACTGTGTCAGCCGGAAAAAGAACCCAAAACCCAACAACTCCCCCCTCCCCCCCACACACACACACTCTCTCTCTCTCTCTCTTTCTCTCCCTTCCTTGTGTGTTAGCTGCACGACAGTCAAAAAAACCTCAAAAAGTTTCAAAACCCAACTCTCTCTCTCTCTCTCTCCCCTTCCCTCTCCTCCCATGTTAGCTACACAGCAGCCAAAAACAAAAACAACACCAAAAAAAGGTGTGTTTTTTACTATAAAAAATAACAGTAACTTTTTATGTACTCTTTTATATATGTAGGATTACAGAACATTTTTAGGTTTACTAAGAATTGCAACTAAATCAATAATTTAAGGATTGATTTGAAAAATTAATAATGGATCAAATGATCATTATCTGAAAATAAAGTTAGGGACTGATGTGCATATAGCCAAAAAGAAAAGAAATCTTAAACACAAAGTTCATTAAAAAAAATGGTAAACCTTATGGAAAAAAAAATCTACAATTTACTATATATTTAAGATTATGATGTATTAAAAAAACTTAAAAAAAAAAAGAAGAAAAATCAACTAACATGAGAAATTGAGATATTTTTTAATTAAATAATATTTGTTGGAATTTTTCATATTTAAGATTGATGTCATTTTAATATAAAAGGGCTTCATTTAACTTGAATATAAATATATATTCACAAAAAAAAAAAAAAAAGAATATCAATATGCAGGTTGAAGTTAAAAAAAAAAAAAAATTGCAAATTGCTTTCCTATCAACATGCATGCAAAAAAAGTTATTGCTTGCCTATTATATATTTATGAAAAAACTCTACTCTTTTTTTTTCTTTTCTTTTTAGACGTTTTACACTTAAAAACTAATAAATGTGTAATTATAATATGTCAAAACTGTAATTAGAATTAAATGGTCTTATTTTAAGTTCAAGTTTCAGAACTCTTGCAAGAGCACAACACGTAAGAGGTAAAAAGCAAATATCAGCTGCAGTGGCTGTGAGGAAGGAAATAAAACTAAAAAAAAAAAAAAACACCTAAACGGAAAAATCAACTAACATGAGAAATTGATATATTTTTTAGTTAAATAATATTAGTTGGGATTTTTCATTTTTAAGATTGATGTAATTTTAATATAAAAGGGCTTCATTTAACTTGAATATAAATATACATTCACAAAAAAAAAAAAAAGTGAATATCAATATGCAAGTTGAAGTTAAAAAAAAAAAAATTACAAATTGCTTTCCTATCAACATGCCTGCAAAAAAAAGTTATTGCTTACCTATTATATATTTATGAAAAAGCTCTACACTCTTTTTTTTTTTTCTTTTTCTTTTTTAGACGTTCTGCACTTAAAAAATAATAAATTAAAAAAATAATAAATATGTAGTTATAATATGTCAAAACTATAATTTGAATTAAATGATATTATTTTAAGTTCAAGTTTCAGAACTCTTACAAGATCACAACACGTAAGAGGCAAAAAGCAAATGTCAATTGAAGTGGTTGTAAAGAATGAAAAAAAACTAAAAAAAAAACATCTAAACGGTGCGTTGCTGTCAGGAAGGACAGCAAGCAAAAAAAAAAAAAAAAACTGAACGGTGTATTTTTAACTATCAAAATGAACAGTAAAAAAAGCACCTAAACGTTGCTGTTCAGAAGGAAAGAGGGGAAGAAAAAAACAAAAAAAGCAGCAGCAACTAAACGTTGCTGTGAGGGGAACAAAAAAAAAAAAAAAAAAAAAAAAAGGAGAAAGTACCAAACGCACCGTTTTTGGCTACCAAAGATGAACAGTGTAAGTTTTTCTACTCTTTTAATATAGTTAGATTAGAAATTCGAGCCAAAAAAAAAAAGAAAAAAAAAAGAGGGGGTAGAGAGAAGGGAAAAATAAAATCCATTAACCCCACTCAAAAAAATAAAATCAAACCAAACCCTAAATAAGGGCTTTACCTTCGTTCCTCTATCTCTCTTTCTCCGTCGGCTTTACCTTCGTTCCCAAAATTTTCCCTCGCTGTCTCTATCTCTCTTTCTCCGTTGGCTTTATCTCTCTTTCTCCGTTGGCTTTACCTTCGTTCCCAAAATTTTCCCTCGCTCTCTCTATCTCTCTTTCTCCGTTGGCTTTACCTTCGTTCCCAAAATTTTCCCTCGCTCTCTCTATCTCTCTTTCTCCGTTGGCTTTACCTTCGTTCCCAAAATTTTCCCTCGCTGTCTCTATCTCTCTTTCTCCGTTGGCTTTACCTTCGTTCCCAAAATTTTCCCTCGCTCTCTCTATCTCTCTTTCTCCGTCGTTTCCTACTCCGACAGCGACAACAATGTCGATGTCGAAGAGTTCGAAGATGCTCCAGTACATCAACTACCGGATGCGGGTGACCATCCAGGACGGCCGTCAGCTGGTCGGCAAGTTCATGGCCTTCGACCGCCACATGAACCTCGTCCTCGGCGACTGCGAGGAGTTCCGAAAACTCCCCCCGGCCAAGGGCTCCAAGTCCAACAACGACGACCGTGAGGACCGCCGCACCCTCGGCCTCGTCCTCCTCCGCGGCGAGGAGGTCGTCTCCATGACCGTCGAGGGCCCTCCGCCCCAAGAGGAGTCCCGCGCCAAGGCCGCTTCCGCTGCCGCCTTAGCCGGTCCCGGTATCGGCCGCGCCGCTGGCCGTGGCATCCCCACCGCTCCCCTCGCCCAGGCGCAGCCCGGCCTCGCCGGCCCTGTTCGTGGCGTTGGTGGCCCCGCCCCCGGCATGATGCAGCCCCAGATCTCGCGCCCGCCGATGCCTCAGCTCTCCGCTCCGCCGATCTCGTACCCGGCTGCCCCGGTTATGCGACCGCCGGGTCAGATGCCCGGATACCCTGGTGGGGCGCCTCCGCAGATGGTCCGTGGGCCGCCGCCTCAGGTGCAGCCTCCGCAGTTTGCTGCTCCTGGTGCTAGGCCAGGTGGAGGGCCGCCGCAGCCGTACCCCGGTCCTCCGCCTCAGTTTGGGCAGAGGCCGATGGGGCCGCCTCCGCCCGGGCAGATGATGAGAGGACCGCCTGCTCCGCCTCGGCCGGGAATGCCTGCCCCGCCACCACCTCGTCCCGGAATGCCACCGCCACCGGGTAGTGGTATTCCGGTGTTTGGACCGCCACGTCCTGGAATGCCTCCTCCTCCAAATGCACAGAGCCAGCAAAATCAGCAGCAATAGTTATTCGGTATGCTTTCTTGATTCTGTAGTAGTATTAATCTGTTTTACTCTTGAAATCGATCATCATTTGGTCCTTTTGCTGCAAGATTAATCACAATATAGTAAGGTATATGTATAGGCAACCTTTTCATGCTTGCCTGATCAGGAAGATATTTGGAAATTATATTCAGTACTTGTTAGAGAGTTGCAGAAAAGATTAAAACTTGACATTTTAGAAACTTTGAAAATATAAATATGCACGCATAAACTTTTAATTGGTGTAGCATTGTGAGTGCCTGACTTTTATTTATCTGTTTATTGATTAATGGGTAAACGTTTGAGAGCAATAGAATCAAAATTTCAACTTTGTATGCAAAGTCTCTAAACTTTGCAAGTTGAATTGTTTTGCTTGAAACTTGTCCATCATTTCCAATTTCCTTACTTCATGGAAACGAAACTGAGGAAACTTGACTTTAAAACTTTATCATTTGTTGGAATGATCCTGCAGTGTTATCTTTCAATAAAATTATGGGATTCGTCAATTATCGATCTTCTTCTTCATCTAAACTTGACAAAACCTCAGTTGTTTCCGTCTGAGCAAAATGGTAATAGAAAGATGCCTATGGTAGCTCCAATATCGACTTCGTATTCGATTGCTTTGGTAGTCCTCTAGTTTATTTTCTTGGTTTGGTTTTTTTCACGTGCTAGGGACCTGAAATCTAACCAGCCAAGAGAACACAGAAATAAACAGAGAAAAAGAATCTCTCAAGAAAATGGATGGCCTCTGGTTGTTTTATTGAACTGAAAGGGAAATACAAGCTTAACAAAGAAATGAAAATAACAAGATACAGCGAAGTTTCGAGGACGCCCAACCTCATAGGGCACTAGCCACTCAATAACAAACTACACGATATCCTCCCAAAAACAACGCCTCCACTGCCCATTCCATAACAAGCTACTAACAACAATTAGTAATCTGTTACACTATCAACCTCCACTAACCCTACTTTCACATCTCACTAACCAATCTTCTCAAGCCTATCAATCACAGGTCCTAACACAGTGAATTTCCTCTTATGATACTAGAGCAATTTTCTGTTCTTTGCTGGTTGCAGTAGGATATCGTGCTTTATTTTATTGGTTATGATGTTTCAGTGTATCTCTAGCTTATCATCGTCTCTCCTTGTTTTAGGTGTTGTGGTTTAAAAAAAACGTCGTTTTCTTCTCTATAAACAAAGTGCTGAATCCTGGTTTATGATCAACTTTTCGGTCCTTTTTAATTGCTTTTTAACGGTTGTCTTATCTGTCGTTGCAGGCGAGGTTTATTACAAGCGGCGATTTGAGGGCTTTTTGTTCTTTTACAGGGACTATGTTGTCTTCTGCTGTTTTACTGATTCGATGAACATTTGTAATGGATGATTTGGAGTAGTGTTAATCTATGTTCTTGTACCGAGGATTTTTGGAGTAGTGTTATTTAGTAAATGCCGCTATCTTGTACTGTGAATCCCTTTGTTAGTAATACATAAAGGATTAGATGTTTCTCCAATGCAAGTTACCTAGTATTTATATACCATTCAATTACCTCTATTTTTTTCTCTTTATTTCATGTGAGAAATGCTACAAGTACAAAGCTCGATTTCTGTTCTCTTTCCACCCAAGAAACTCATGAAGCTGGTGTCCAATTAAGAAGCACAAATATTATAGTCTATTTGATAGAGCTTCCAACTGTGTTTGGCTTTTTGAGTTTAAAAGCTACTTTTAAAAATGTTTAGATGATATTTTCGAAGTGTTTTCAATTTTTCTGAAAAAGAACTTTTTTGAGCTTTAAACTTGAATTAGCGTTCAAGTTCTGAATTGTAAATTTCATTTTAACATTTTCATTATTTATTAGAAAATTTTAGACATTTTGATCTCGTAAGTTTTTTTATTTTTTTTATTTTTGTAAATGTCATTCCAAACACTTATATTTAAGGAAAAACCAGCTTCTTTTCCCCTACTAATTAAAAGAAATAGTGTCTACTAAGCTTCATATAGTTGCAATCTGCATATTGAATTTTTAATTTTGACAATTTGCATCATAAACTTACAAATATATAGCAATTTATTCATCCATTGATAACAATGCAGTGCAAATCAATTGGTAATTTCTTTTAAAAAAAAATCAACATTATGGTTACAAATTTGTAAATTTATGATGTAAAGTGTCAAAATTAAAAATTAAAAATGTAAATTATAATTCCGCGATAAGTTAAGAGGGAGACTGGTACAATTTAACCTTAAAGCAAAAGAAAAGCCCAAAGGTCTTATGTAGTTTAAGGGTGCTAGAATACCACATGAGGTGGCAATTAGTAATGCCACTAAGTAGAAATTAGATAACTTGAGAAACTTGAAGTAGTTGTTGGCTTATGATTGTTTGACAAGTAATGACATTCTTTGGACAAGTGCATATGCTACATAAACAAGAAGATGAAACATTAAACAAGAGAAACTAAAAACGACAATAAATAAAACACCAGCCAACACAAAATCCGCAAATCATATCATACATCATTAAAAGTAGCAAGCTTTTCTTCAACACAAGTGAAACTTTTCATTTGTCGTTGGAGACAGGACAGAGGCGAACTGGAAGACCTTTGACTGGTGCTGGCATAACCAAACCACCTAAAATCTTCTCGTCGGGAAACAAAACGTCCCATTTGAAGTTGGTGACGAGGTTGTGCATGAAAACTAGGATTGCAAGGCGAGCATAATCCTTGCCTGGACACATTCTGGGTCCTCCACCAAAGGGAAGGAAAGTGTGTGGAAAATGTTCAGTTTCCATAAACCTTGACGGATCAAACTTTTCTGGCTCAGCAAAGCACTCTGGATTCATGTTTGTCATGCACACTGCCCAGAAGATCTACACATATATATATATATATATATATATATAACAACAATAATGTTGATTATAATAAGTTTTTGGTATTCACACTAACAAGTGACGCACACAATCCCACGAGGTATATCGACTATAAGAACCTCGAGAAACAAAAAAATAGTGGCCCCATAACTGGACCTTACTAAGTTTCAATTTCTAGACAATTGCTAACTGGTTTAGTGTCTAAAAATTATGAGCATAAGAAACTTTATGGTGTTGAGTTCATAAACTATAGAGTTCAAATCTCCTACGCCTAAAAATAAAAATATATAAAAGAAATTGTTCAATTCTGTATTTGGAGCAGGATATTTAAATTTTAAATCTTATTGGGAGGTTATGTTGATTTACACAGACTATGAGTCTTCTTTGGATTATAGGTTCAAACTTATAATTCAAACTGTAAATTTAAATTTTTGTAAGAGAAAATACTGAAAAAAAAGGGAAAAAAGTTTAAAATAAAGGGTAAAGTTGCGGCAAAACTTGTTTTATATGCCTTATCGGTAGAGCTCATTTTTAAAACCGTCCTGATTTAATCAAACGGTTGAGATGTTGCTTGTACATGATAACTATAATGTACATAAATCCATATTATTATATACAAAAAATAAAAATAAAAAAAGATATTTAAAAAAAAAAAAACTGGTTTCTCAACCAATCAATCGGCGGCCCCCCAACGCCGGCGAAGACACCTAGGAGCCCCCCCTCCCCAGACTCTGACGCCCCCCCCCCCCCCCCCCCCCAAACACTTACCAGATCTGGCTTTGGTTGGGGGGGGGGGGGGGGGCTCGTCAATGTTAGGGGTGGGGCGGCTTTGGTTGGGGCTTGTAGGCATCGGCCAAGGGGTGGGGGGGGGGGGGGGGGGGGGGGGGGGGGGGGCGGCAGGCGCTTGGGCTCAAGCACCCCAAGGGGAGGGGCAGTCTGTCAGCGTCTGGGGGTTGGGGGGGGGGGGGGGGGTTGGCTCTTTAGTGGGGTGTTGTCGGCCAGGGAGCGTCGCCAGTGGCCGATGAGGGACTGAGTGTTTTACCCATTTATTTTTAATTTATTATATTATTTTTTAATTTTTTGTTTATGCTAGTATGAGGTAAGATGCATTATAACTATCATATACAAGCAACATATCAATCTTTTGATTACATCTTAATGGTTTGAAAATGAGTTTTACCGATAGAGTATATAAATGAGACTGTATCACAAATTTACCCTAAAATAAGATGTCAAATGGTAGATAAATGCATCTCTTACTGCATCAAAACAAAATTATATATTGACACACAAGTCAATTGTACTTGACAATAGTTGATGATGACTCGATGTTAAACAAAAATCAAAATTAAAATTAAAATAACCATACACGAAGAATTAGACGAATACATATATAAATAAATTTTTTTGTTTTAAAATAAATTTACCGATAGAGTACATAAATGAGACTGTGTCACAAATTTACCCTAAAATAAGATGTCAAATGGTAGATAAATGCATCTCTTACTGCATCAAAACAAAATTATATATTGACACACATGTCAGTTGTACTTGACAATAATTGATGATGACTCGATGTTAAACAAAAATCAAAATTAAAATTAAAATAACCATACACGAAGAATTAGACGGATACAGATATAAATAAATTTTTTTGTTTTAACTTGTAAAATTACATAGAGAGATTTGCGCATACCTTCCATCCCATAGGAATGGTGAAACCAGCAAAGTTGAAGTCAGATAGAGCCTCTCTAAAAGTTCCTAGAAAAGGTGGTACCATTCTCATGGTCTCGCATGCAACTGCCCACGTATACTTCATTCTGTTTATGTGATCCCAATTTAGTGCATCACTTCCCTTCACCGCTAAGATCTCCAATTGCTCTATTTTATTATCATTAAAAAACAAAAAGTCGTTAATTAAGAAAGATAAGCGACTTAAATACAGTTTATTTTTATTTTTATTTTATTTTTAAACACTACATGTGTTCTCTAAGATCAAAACAATATGTTTGGTTAATTTTTTGTAAAATAGTTTTTATAAAACAAACTAACAAAAACTAGAAAGTTCATAAAACAAATATTTATAATTTTTAAATTTTCTTAGAGCTTTTTTTTTTTTTTTTTTGTTATATGTATGATGTGCATTTTAATAAAGTATAAACAGATTGATATCATGTACATACAAATACTTGATCAAGAACTGAGATAGGGGTTGGGATTAGGGAATGGACTTGAGTTTAGGGTCAGGGATCAGGTTTCGAGATTGAGTTTGTGGTCGAATTTTGGGATCAGGATTTCGATCTGGTTTCAGAATCGGGATTGTATTCAGATTTCGTATTTTTAAATGAATGAATGTGAACTAAGAAAGAAACATACATTACTAATGTGCATATCTCCAAGCACAAAAGATAATTCCAAACTGGAAAGTGAGTATGTGTAAATGTAATTAATTGTAATAATTACCAGAGTAGATTTTCTCGTAGACATCAGGCCTTTGACCAACAAACTTAACCATAAAAGTCATAGTAGTGACAAGCGAGCCGTAGCTAGCGGCCATAATCCCCATAACTAAGTTGGCCACTGTCGACGGCAACTTAACCTTCCCACTCTGGTCTCCGGCCACAAATATCGACAATAGATCTTCTGCCGCCGCCGTAGCCGCCACCTCAGTCTTCTCCTTTATAAGCAGCTCAATTTCCCTCCTCACCTCCGCCGCCGCTTTCTTCGCCCGATGAAAAACTGTCCCTGGAAAGTCCAAGTGGATCGACTGAATCCCGTTAACGACGTTGTCGAACTTTCCCGTCAATTTTGCAGCTCTCTCCGGCTCCATTCCGAGCAGGTAGTTGCAGGACAGAGTCAGAGCAAAGCTCTTGATGAGCTGATAAGCTCTGATCACCTCATTTTCTTTAAATTCGCAGTACTTACTCAGCTGTTGCTTCATTAAGGAATCAAAATTTTCGACAAACTTCGTCTCGGGTTTGAAAAAAACCATACAAACGCGCAATCCCGGGGGGAGATTTCTGCTGAATATTATTGTTCTGCGAGCTGTTATTTTTCCCGACCCCGAAAAGGTGTTGTTGGGAATGCGGGAACCAAACTCGGACGAGCTTCTGCTCGTTGGTGGTGATGAACTTGTTGGCGTCTTGGCCGGAGAAGAAGACCGTGTTTTCTCCGAGGATGTTGGTTTTGAAGACTTGAGTTTTGTGTTTTTTGAGTCTGTGGAGGATGAAATTCTCGGGGCTTTCGGATAAGAATTCGAGGGTTTCGCCGATCACCGGCCATCCGAAGCTTCCCGGCGGGAGATTTCGGAGGTTTTTGGTACTTTTGCGGCGTTTGAAGAGGAAGTAGGACGATGCGAGGAAGATAAGGAGGAGAAGAGTAAAAGGATAGTAGAGGAAATAGTCCATTTGTGTTCGTAGTTACTTTGAAGCAAAGACTAGAAGCAGAAAGTTATTCGTCCTTCAAATTTCTGAATATTTATAGAGTAATTCTATCATCCTTGCTGAGATGATCTCTCACCTATAACTATGTTTTAAACAAGTTTTAACAAACAGTTGACTTATTTATAACTTTTTAGAAAATTATATGTAACATAAAAAATTAATGATAAATAATATCATGTTACACATAATTTTACATTAAATTACGAGGTAAGTCAAGTGGTTGTTACAAGTATTTAATAGAAAATTACACTTAATTAAGGGATCATCTCATCTGAGAAACAGAAGAAAACCCCATGTATGTGTATGTATATATTAAAATTGGTGTCCCTAATATTTTTCATATATATATATATATATATATATAACGATAGATAATTTCAATCTATACGTTTTGTGATATAATTAGACAATAAACTATCAGTACCTTCTATATGCACCTAAAATTTTAAGTGAAATTAAATTTGGTATTTTAATAGGGTATGTAATCCTAATATTATTTCTAAATTTGTCACTTTTGATAGTTTATCTTTTAAATTTTCAATTTTTGTAATGTATCTCCTGAATTTTTTAATTATTGCAATGTACCTTTTTTTCTTTTTTACTTTATTATATGAAGTATTTAAATCTGAAAGTTTTGCATTAGATTTTATATCAGATGTGAAAATTTTTATCTAATATTTTCGTTTTCATATAAGACGTTTATAGGCTTTTCGTGACTACTTTAACAGAAAGTAATATTAAATAGGATTTATTGTAATAATTTGACAAATTTACAAGACAAATTACTAAAACTTAAAGCTTGTAACGCAAGTTGTTAAAAAAATGACAAATTTCGATGGCCATAGTACTTACTAAATATACCTTTTTTTTTAATCAATTTTGTACATTTTTTTCCAATACAATTTAAAATTTGGAACTAGTTGCTATATCACAATTCATTTTCAAATTATACTTTAACATGACACATATTTCCAACCCAACCTCCAAAATTATGTCACTAAAATTTTCCCAAACGGGCTTTTAGAACATATTTATTTTGATTTTAAAGTAAAGGAAAAGTGAGTACGTAGTCATTTCTTTTTCCAATAAATCATATGTTTACTTATAAAATGAGAAATGAGAATTTAGTGGGTCTCATAAAATATAGGAAATGAAGAAGTAGAATGTCAATATCCTTGCATTCTCTTGATATTGATTACTTGTCAAAGAGAATAAATATGAAATGTACTTATATACTCCTAATAAGTTTCCATATGTTAATAATTTTTTTGATTATCTAGAAGAAAATTTTTATAATTATATTAATAAAAATTAGATTTCTAAATTTTAATAATTATATTAATAAAATTAACATTTCTAAGTAGTAAACATTAGAAACAGAATTGTTTCCCATCACATCATTATCACATCATTTAATAAGCAAGTAACACTAAAAAGATAATGAATGCTCTCATTTCTATTATTTTACATTACTTTCCAATTATATTACCTTTTTCATTGCATTCCTTTAAGGTTTATTAAACGCATCCTTAGTTAATTGTTTGCATGATAAGTACAAACAAATGATGACGTACTCCAAGAAATAATGCAGGTGCTTAGATATACATGATATGCATATTATAACAAAATATAGGAAGTGAACGTAATATGCCATGAAACTGATAAGTTTCATTTCGCTACCGTTCGTGCAAATAATTGCCCTAATTAATAATTACCTAATTAACAAGATTTAGTTTTCGCAAAATATAATACAAAAGTACATATCGATGTCGTTTGTACAAATAATTGGCATAATAGTTTGATCAAGATATATTTTTTTAATTCCTTTGATTACGAAACTGATTTTTCCATGTAATTTGTATTTATACATGTCGTTATTACTCTTGTCTTAGACTAAGTCGTATTTCTCTTGTAATCTTATAGAAAGAACATGTTCTATTAATTTCTCTTCAAATACGTTGTTTAATAATTTCTGGATACTGAGATAGAAGCTTTTATTCTAGCAAACTGCATTTTAAGATATAATTTTTAAAAGGTTGTACACAAGGAGATACAAATATTTCAATCGATAAATTACTCATTTGTTCCCTAATCCTTTTATAAAATTGTGAATTGATTTTCAATCTTTTTTTTTTTGGGTTAAAAAGTTTCTAAATTCTTCCAAAAAATGTAAAATAGTTATTTTTGTCAATAGACAGTAAATACTTAATAAAAAAAAGATCACATTAATTACATATAATTCATTATTTAAGAGTAATTTAGAAATATACTAGTTTAATGCATGTGCGTTACAGAGAGGAAAATAAATAGATAAATAAATAAGAAAATTAAATAACATTTAATAATGACAATTGGTTATGATAAATAATATAATTACAATAAGTTTCCAAAAATATAAACAAAAAAAAAGGTCATTATAGTTTTCTTTGCATTCCCATTCCAAACCATCATCACCGTAAACTAGAAAAACAAATTAATATAAATCAAAAAGCGAAAAAACAAAATATATAAATCTAGGGGGAAAAAAAAAGCTAGAAATAACTTGTAAAAATCAAAAACAAAATAAAAGAAGGCAGACCATACCTATATTTTGCTCCATATTTTTTGTCTTAATTTTTTTTTTCAGGATCTCTCTCAATCATAAAAATGTAAACTAATAATAATAATAATAATAATATAAAAAAACTTTTCTCCGGTGATGTAGAGATAAAGATAGAGAAATAAAAATGATTACGGTAATTAAAAATAAAAATAGAAAAAAAAAAACAAAATGAGAAAAAAACTCAACAGGGGAAAAAAAGATTGGAGAAAAATAACAAAACCAAAAACAGATTCTATTATTTTTTATTTACTGTTTTTGACAAAAAAAAATAATAAATTTTAGTTAGATTATATACATGCAAAACACAAAAATTAACTATAACATCTAAAAAAACAAAACTCAACAAATGAAAAGGCTAAAAAAACCAAGCACAAATAAAAAAAAAGAGAATAAAAAAAACTTGAAAATCGGAAATGTGGAAACAAAAATCATTAAAAATTATAAAATAACAAAAATACTAAGAAAAGATGAATAAAAAACTAAACTTTAAAATTTAAATCTTAGAAAGCAAAAAAAAAAAAAAAAAAAACAGAAAAAAGGGGAAAAAAACTAAAAAGGGGAAAAAAAGATTAAAGAAAAACAACAAAATTGAAAAAAAATTTTATTATTATTTTGTTTATTGTTTTTTATTAAAAAAAAAAAGAAAAGAAAATAAATAAATTTTAGTTAGATTATATACATACAAACATTGCACTTTAACACATCTTCAATAGACAAAATCAAAAATGCACATTAAAAGGGTAACAATGTCCAATTATTGTAGCTATCAGAAAAAGTAACTACAAAGGAATGGTAAAATTATCCATAAATAATTTTAGAAGGACAAAGTTGTCCTAAAACTATAGCAAGCTGTAAAAGTAACTAAAGCCCAAGGGTAAAATTGTCAATAAAAAAAGGAGGTAAATTCAGAATAACATTGTAGCAAAGGAAAAAAGCAACTACAAACGAAGGGCAAAATCGTCCATTAATAATTTTAGAAGAACAAAGTTGTCCCAACACTGTATCAAACAGTAAAAGTAACTAAAACCCAAGGGCAAAATTGTCAATTGATCAAAAAATTAAAGGGTAAAACCGGCATAATACTGTAGTGAATGAAAAAATAGTTAGTGATGAAGGGCAAAAAAGTCATTACACTGTAGAAAAAAGTAAAAGTTACTGTACATTACTGTAGCAATTTAATGTACGGTACTATAGCTAAAGCGCGAAAATAGAGAAAAAAACCAAAATTTTACTGTACAGTACTGTAGCTAAAGCAGGGAAAACAGAGAGAAAAAGCAAAAATTACTGTACAGTACTGTAGCTCAAGAAGCGAAATCAGGGAGGGAAAAAAAAAAAAAAAGAAGCAAAATTTACTGTTCATCCCTGTTAAATGAACAGTGACAATCCCATTTCCTATAGTATATTAAATAATATATATATATATATATATGAGATTCAACTTACATGTATAATCTATTTGATCTAATTTTTTAGATTTATTAGCAAAAATAACCAAATTACACCATCTTAAATAATTTTGAGATCTTTTAAAACCAAAAAAAAAAAAAAATGGAGATCAAATTATAATTTCATAAAAATGTGAAGAACCAAACAAACAATTTGTCCTCGGTAAAAATCGTTTGGAGCTATATGTACACGAGACTATGTGACTTTTTTTTGGAAAGTGAGATGTGACTTTTTTTATTTTTATTTTTTAGGAATGCTAAATACAGATCCTAATTATTATTCAGATGCTATTTCTTTTCACACGTTTCACGTATATTTGGACAAAATCAACATTTTTTCTTTACAAATCGAAACTTCTGTTGTTGTTTCTCTTTACGAAAAGCAAACTATTATATTTTAACTAAAACAAATCTCCAATTGAGAATCCCATTAAAAAAAAAAAAAAAAATTCAACGTATCACTTTCGAAACATCTCTAAATAACGAAATTATAGAATGCAAAAGTCTATATATAAACGATCAAATTGTTAAAATGGAGTTTGCTTAAAAAAAAAAAAAAAAAAAAAGTGGTATCCAAATCTCATGGTGTTAAACTTTAAACATAAAACAAAGATATACAGAGAAGAGCCAAACAAAGAAAAAAAAAATTTAGTGCAGAGAATGAACAACTTGTATTATGATAAAATAAAGCATCTAAATTAAGTTGACACCTAAAACCCTAACCCGTTTTATATCAGGCACCTAACTTAATTTATTAAAATAAAAGAAGAAGTACAAAAGTTTAAAGGAAAAATAACCAAGATATAACAATCCAAACAGGAAATCCCAACCCAAATTACAAAACCACATAATTAATAGATAAATTGACCTCAAACGGTTAATCTAAAACTATCCCTTTGTAAAATTAGTTTTTGTAATATAGACCTCATTAAAAACAGTACTAGTAAAACCCAAAGAAAAAAACCTAACAAGAGAAAGGGATGTCTATACTAGTTAAGCGTGCAAAAGAAATTTGCTAAGGAAATTAAAATACACCTCCCTCCCAAAAAAAAAAAAAAAAAAAAAAACATCATCATCATCATCATCTAGGAAACTTGTAAAAAAGGGAAGAAAGACGTATCCCTATTAATCGACCGAAGAACAAAGTCTGGTGCAATGGACTACCTTTGTAAGTAACTATCATTTTATCCACCATACAATTACCGTCGTGAATATGAGAGATTTTAGCATTTAGCTTGGACGCTGACTTCAGAGCTCTAATCGACCGGAGAACAAAGTCCGGTGCAATGGACTACCTTTGTAAGTAACTATCATTTTATCCACCATACAATTACCGTCGTGAATATGAGAGATTTTAGCATTTAGCTTGGACGCTGACTCCAGAGCTCTAACCAATTTATTTTGAAGCTTACACACTTGTTTTAATTGAACAAAAGAACTCAACCACATAAACATATTCACGCTTGACCCATATATTAAACAAGCTAAACTCAAAATTAACACTTTCACGATAGCAAGCATGACACTCAAAAGTTCCACCTCAAAAGCAAAAGAATCACCTACTGCCGTCGAAAAAACAACCTTTTACAAAGCGTCTACAGATGTGAAAAATGCCACCACAGCTAGCAATGACTCTAAGCTCCTCGAACCGCCACATCAGCGTTCGATTTGATCCAACTAGGAGGAGAAGGAAGCTAACGAACCATAATATATTTTGAGGAGCATGTAAAGGCTTCTCAAAGACATTAAAACTTCTCAAAAATCAGAAGAGCTTGCTAAGAATTAGAGATTGGGCCTGTATTCACCGTATTAGTTTCCTTACTAGCTCATATTGAAAAGAAATATTTAACTTTCCTTACAAGATTCCTTGATTCCGCGCATGCCAAATGAACCAACAGACTACAAAAAGAAAAGAAAAACTTCAAAAAAAAAAAAAAAAAAAAACAACCACCTTTTAGATGGAACTAATTTGCAGACTAAAATTTTCTTTTATAGTCATCAAAAAAACCACAAAATCAATATCAATGGGCAATCACCGTTGAAAAATTGCCTTCAAGAGCAGATGCTCAATACATTCCCCGTCATTTATACAAGTCTGCAAATACTTGATATCTAAAAATCATGGCGCTGCAAAGTACTTTTTGTTGGGGTTAAATTTTGTCTCCACGTTACGTCATACTCGAGCCATGATCCATCAAGCATTCGATATGGATTTTGAAGGCTCCTTAAAAAGCCTTTAAAACCGTAAAGTCCTTTACTCAATTCTGTATTCGACTTCGGTCTGGCAAACGTCGAACTGCGACATCTGATCGTACGGCGTGGGCCTCATGGCTTTAGGCCCATCGCGAATTGCATTCTGTTCATTGCCCAACGTGCAATGGTTCGATATTAGAGCTAATCTTGAACAAGCTTATGATCAATTGTGGTCCGCGTTCTCGCACACGTCTTGAATTATCAGGGAAGTGGGGAACCATCCACTATCACGCTGAAAATCTAGACCCACTATATTACCTCTATAAATGGGGGAAGACCTCTTATTTTGAAGGATATTCTTTCTCTCCCATATTGAAACTCTGCCAAAATTTCCAGAGAAGCTTTCGTAACCTTTCTGTAACCCTGTAATCACATCCATACATAATAAAACTCCAGACTCAGAGGACGTAGCCCAAATTTGACGAACCTCTCCAAATTTCGGTGTTAATATCTTTTACTGATTTTGTTTTTCATTCATTTCGGTTTTCGTATTATGATTACTTTAAATTCTCATATACGATGTCCAAGAGTCCTAATTTTTTTTTATTTGTTAAATTTTACTTATTTAACTTAAATTAAATTTTGACCGTAGATCCCACCATCTACAACCCAACCTTCAATAGCTAGACGCCCATGAAGATTCTTCCATACGTGAATCGAATGATTGGGAGGAATAAATTTATGGGTTTATTCATTATTTATCTTTTTTTTTATATAAATAATTTTAGACATTTACCAATAAATCTGATATTTACCCATTTGAAGCATACACTGCAATTGAAGTTTTTCAAATATTTGTGCCTTTTTCTTCAAAAGTAAACCAATTTTATTGTATATCTCCAAATCTCTCCTTTTCATTTTAAAAAAACTCAAACTTTAAATTGCATAATTTTCTTATTTCAGATTAAAATGTTGTTTATATATAAATTACATAGAATGATGAGAGGAGAAAATTAATATTCATATATTTTTTTCAAATACATTTCAAGTTTTTATGCTTTTTAACTATCACGGTTCATTTTTCATCAAATGCACAACTTCAAACATTCACTCATTTTTAATTTAAAAAAATAGTTCAAGAACTCAAACTATGCTCAAAATGCCCAATATTATATATTTACTAAAATTATTTATACTTCACAAAATACATTTTAAACGGTAAATACATGAAAAATTACAAATAATAATAATAATAATACTTACCAAATGTTTAACAATTTTATTGTTCAATAAAAAATCCTCAAAACCAAAACAATTTCAAATCAGCCCAAAATCAAAATCAAAACCAAAACCAAAATCAATCCAAAAATTACAACATAACCGTAACCACCCCAGTCACCGTTTCTGCCGTGTCCAAACCAATGTTGACGGAGAAGCAATATCTCTAGTGTTAGAATTGAACAGGCTGGGAGATTGCCATGGATGGGACCTATTCTTCTTTGCGATAAACGAGATTCTATGGGTTGTGGTGAATTCGCAGAGTTGTTGCTCAACGCGACCAATTTTGTTGGTTGTCGTGATATAATTTATTCAAAGGGTTGGAATCATCCATTTTTATATCACTACATATAAATGGATCAATCCTCCATTAATAGTTCACGATTAGAGTTAAACTTTATTTATCTGTTAACCTCTCTAATTGTATATTTTTCCTTAAATCCCATCGATCCTCTAATTAAAAATATAGTCATGATCTTATTATAAATTGAGAGCACGTATTACTACTACAAAATGCATATTCCACGACGGAGCTTCCACGACCGTTTTTAAAAAACGGACGTGGAAAGTACGCCAAAAACACGGTCCGGAATTGAGTTTCCAAAAACGGTCGAGGAAGCATCTGGATTCCACGACCGTTTTTGAAAACGGTCAGGGAAGCTTCGAATTCCACGATTGTTCCATGACCGTTTTCAGAAACAGTCGTGGAATCCAGATGCTTCCACGACCGTTTTTTAAAAATGGTCATGGAAAATCTGCGACAAATTCAGATAAAAACTGAATCATGCCCTCATTTTTCCACATCAATACCACAGCTGCAGTAACCCAAATCAGATCAGAACGCTCCGAAACCAGTCACTGCACCACAGTTGGACATCGCCACCACCATCTACCATCCATCAATATCTCTTGTAAGTGATCACTAACTTCTTTTTGTTGTTTTTCTCTGTATTTAGACTTATGATTTTAGGTTTTGTATATTTTGGATTCGCTTTGAGTTATTGTGCAATGGGTGTTAATTTAAGTGATTAGGAAATTTTTTTTATCCTCGGTATTTAGACTTAATTATGATTTTATGTTTTGAATTTTTAGTTTTGTTTATACGATTTTTGAGTGAATTGTGTGTAATGGGTGTTAAATTAATTTGATATGCATTTTAAATTTAGTACATTGACTTCTAAAACTTTGATAGTTTGATTTAGGACTTGCAAATCATGGATAGAAAATGGATGTGGTTTGATAGATTGTCTAAAACATATGAAGATGGTGTTGAAGAATTTTTGTCATTTGCCAAAGCTCACATACAAGATGATAAGATTTCATTTCCGTGTGAAATTTATGGAAATCATAGATCTCATTCCATTGATGATGTTAAAGGGCAGTTGTGCGCATATGAGATTATTTGTTCTTTCTAAACATGGTATTTACATGGTAAAGATTTTTTCAATATTAAATATACATCGACAAGTAAATGTAAAGAGCCTATTGTTAAGGAAGACGTTGGTGATAATATGTTCGATATAATAAATGATTTGGAAGAACACTTTGTGCACCGTCCGGAGTTATTTGAGGTAATGATTAATGATGTCGAGACGCCCTTGTATGTTAGGTGTACAAAATATACAAAATTATGGGCATTGGTTAAATTATGGAACATGAAAGCGTCGGGAGGGTGGACAAATTCTAGTTTCATAACTCTTTTATAATTTCTAAAAGATGTTCTATCGGATGATAACAAAGTGCCGCCTAGTATGTACGAAGCGAAGAAGACGTTGAGCACTTTAAGAATAGAATATGAAAAGATACATACTTGTCCCAATGATTACGTCCTTTACCGGAAAGAATATGAAGATTTAGATGAATGCCAGGTTTGTAACGAGTCAAGATGGAAGAATGGCAAGATGTTATCGAATGGTAGCAAATGAGTGCAGTGAACGTGTTATGGTACATTCCACCGGCTCCACGTTTGCATCGTTTATTCCGTAATGTCGAGCATGCTAAGAATTTGACTTGGCATCATGATAAATGTGTTGAAAATGGCAAGCTTAGGCATCCAGCCGACACATCACAATGGAAGACTTTTGATGACAATTATTCAGATTTTAGTACAGAACCAAGAAATTTACGTCTCAGTTTGTCGATAGACGGAATGAACCCACATAATAATATGAATAGTAGGCATAGTACCTGGTCAGTCATACTTATCAACTACAATCTTTCTCTAGAATTGTGCATGAAGCGGAAGTTCTTGATGCTGACTTTATTGGTCTCAGGTCCTCAACTACCGGGGAATGACATTGACGTGTACTTGGCACCATTAATCAATGACATTTCTAGGAAAATGGTTTAGAAGTTAGAGATTCTTACCGTCAAGATACGTTCAATCTTCGTGCAATGTTAATTTGGTTAATTAATGACTTTCTCGTACTTGACAACTTATCCGGTTATCCTGTGAAGAGTTCTAAAGGTTGTCTCGTTTGTATGAAGAAAACATCTTTCATCCGGTTGAAAAACGGTAAGAAAACCATTTAGTTTGGTCACATGAGATTCTTGCCAAAAAAATCATTGATACCGCAAACAAAAGAAGGCTTTTGATGGTAATACCGAAAAAAGAATCGTTCCTCAAATTTTGACTGGCGAAGATGTATTTGAGATGGTTAAAGATGTGAAAGTAGTTTTGGGAAAGAGAAAACAGAATGATCCAGTGGCCAATGGACCTTAGAAGAAGAAGTTAATCTTCTATGATATTATGCATGTTGAGAAAAACGTCTGTGAATCGATAGTGAGGACGTTGCTTGACATTCCGAATAAAATTAAAGATGGTGTAGAGGCATGGTTGGATCTTAAAGAGATGAAGATTAGACCTAATTTGCTCCCTGAGAAAAGATCGAACAGTACTTATTTATCTCCGGCAAAGCACACATTATCGAGACAAGAAAAGAGAAAGCTTTGTGAATGGCTTGCTTCCGTGAAAGTGCCAAGTGGGTATTCTTCCAACTTTAAAAGATTGGTGTCGATGAAGGATTTGAGACTCGTTGGAATGAAAACACATGATTGTCATATCTTGATGCAATAATTATTACCCCTTACATTGCAGGGAGTTTTAACAAAATATGTGAGATATTCAATTACCAAGTTATGCTCATTTTTCAATTCAATATGCTCTAAGGTAATTGATTCACTTATGCTAGATTTGCTACAATCGGAATTGGTGATGACATTGTACATGCTTGAGAAGTATTCCCCATTATCTTTTTTTGATATAATGATCCATCTAACGATGCACTTAGTTCGGAAAGTTAAGTTATATGGACCGGTGCATTTGAGGTGGATGTATCCTTTCAAAAAGTACATGAAGGTTTTGAAGGGTTATGTGAATAACCGAAATAGGCCGGAGGGATGTATAGTGAAAAACTACATAGCGGAGGAATCGGTTGAAAACGCGGAACCAATAAGGTAGCCAAAGAGTGGGCTATTTACATCGAAAGGACTATTCGTGGGCATTCCTTCACTGGTAAATCAAGATGAATGGGAAAAAGCTTGTCTTTATGTTTTGCACAATGCTAAGGAAGTTGAGACATTTCATTGAGGTTCACATGAAGGAATTAAGAGCTGCGAATCCAAGAAAAGGAAGAAGTGAGAAGTGGTTTCAAGGTGAGCAAAACCAGACATTTCGAGAGTGGATACGAATACATGTGCATATGAAGCTTGACGTTTCGCAAGACTTAATGAAGCTAGCAAGAGGACCATCATCGATAGTCACAAGATAGACATTGTACTTTGTCGATGGCTACTTCTTCTACACTCGCGAAAGAGATGAGAAGCATCTCGTCCAAAATAGTGGTGTGCCCCTTCATGCTAAGTGTATGCATATTTCCTCCGCAAATGACAAGAATCCGGTATACAGTTTCATGAACTACTTTGGGTTCATTGAAGATATTTAAGAACTTAATTATTGCGGCCTGCGGATAGCACTCTTTAAATGCAAGTGGGCTGACAATAATTATGTTAAGATTGATAGTAACGGCGTGACAGTGGTGGAATTTAGGTGATCGGGATACAAAAATGATCATTTTATTATGGCGTCGCAAGCAGTCCAAGTATTTTATACAACGAATCCCGACAATTTAGAGTTATCCTTAGTTGTGCCGATAAATCCAAGAATAATCCGTGATGGCCAAGAAGATGTTGAAGGTTACACCAACATTCCATCTCTCACAACAGGTTGCATCCGGTGGAGGAGATTGATGATTTCGATGATGATATTTCACACTTGCTTCGTTTAGATGTCGAGTGGACGCGTGTTGAGGAAAAAAAAAAACTTAACCGTGATTTTTTTTACGTTGTATACAATTTATAATTTTTATTAATTATGTTAATTATGCACATTATATTACTTATATACGAACATTTATATATAATTTTGTGTGAATGAAACGGAGAACATGAATTAATGATAGGCTGCTATATGCATAACACACATGATTGGCTGCCTGTGGAATTTTAGTTAAATTCTTTAATGTGGCAGAAGTTTTTTGAAAACATATCACGACCTTTTTTTTCTGGAAAACGGTCGTGGTTTCTGTCTAAGAATGGACATACCATGACCGTTTTTCCCAAAAACGGTTGTGGTAAACGAACAAACTACGACCGTTTTTGGAAACAAATGGTGTGGTATGTCAAAATTTTCAAATTTTTTTTTTCAAAATTTTGCGATTTTGGAGCCTATATAAATAAATAAATAAATAAATAAATAAAACCCCCTCATTCCCTCCCTCATTCTCTATCGCGCCTCTTTCACTTTGGCCTCCAAACTCTCCCTCGAAACCCATTTCCTCCGCCGTGACCCCTCTCTCGTCCTCTCCCTTTCTACCTCGCCTTCATTCTCTCTCGTGCCTCTTCCTTTCTCTGTCGCCTCCAATCTCCGCCGGCCGCGACTCCATCATTCATTCACTCTTGCGTCTCTCCCTCTCTCTCTCACCTCCACTCGCCGTTACGACTCATCCCTCCAATCTCTTCCTCGAAACCCATCCTCTGCCGCCTACCCCGCTACCAAGCCGTCCGCACCCACAACCATGTACTTGGTAAGTTTCTCTCGCTCTCTCTTGCACCTCACATATTATGGAAGTTCATTTGGTTGTTGTAAACGTGATTTTGGGTGATTGTTTTACCAAAAAAAAGTTTTCATAACTTCATTATATTTTTGCATATTACACGTTCGACAAAATGCCTCTTTGCGTGAGAATTAGTTTTATTTTGATTTAAAATATTTGGGTGAGGATTTGGTTTAGATTGTTTTCCGGAAAAAGTGTTGATTTTTTTTATGTATGCTTTTGCATATTACATGTTCGACAAAATACCTGTTTGATTAGATTGTGTGTTTTTTACATAAGTATGTTAAGATTTTGTTTAGATTTATTTAAAATATCATAAGTATGATTTTGTATGATATTTACGTGTTTGAGTGATGATTAGTTTTAAATTGATTTAAAATATTTGGGTGAGGATTTGGTTTAGATTGTTTTCTGGAAAAAAAGTGTTGATTTTGTGATTTATGCTTTTGCATATTACATGTTTGATAAAATGCCCGTTTGATTAGGTTGTGTGTTTTTTACGTAATTATGTTAAGATTTTGTTTAGATTGATTTAAAATATCACAAGTATGATTTTGAGTTATTTTTACGTGTTTGGTTGACATGATTGTAGAATGATTTATTGTATAATTTTGTGTTTTTTACGTGTTTGGGTGCGGAGTTGTTTTAGATTGATTTAAAATATCATAAGACAAGGAGGATGTGTCAACGACTTCTCAAATTGGAAAACCATGACAAACAAATACGCCTAGATTCAATCTCGATGAAGATGGTAAACGAAGAGCAACTCTTATGAGACGAGTTCATCTTTTTAGGAAAAAGGGAAAAATAATTGAAGATTCGTTCGACGCTAAAGGGCAACCAATAGGGAAGAAGGGGGATGAAATATAGAGTTGGATTAGAGTGGTTGCTCGAGAGCACATTCCCATATGGATTATTGACTTTATAAGTGTCGATTTAGCCCCAATGAAAGAAAGAGTCTGGACGGAAGTCACAACTTCTTTCACTGTGGAACTTTCATTTAAAAAACCAACTTTAAAGTCATGCGCAGAGTCCGCCAAAAATTTTAGATATGATCTTTATCATGCTTTGTCAAGGATAATATTGACGAAGAAAGTGTGTGGGAAGGGCCACCCAAAGTGGTGAAAAATTACCCCTCCATAAGTATGATTGGGAGAGATTCATTACATATCGACGTTCCCAGAATTCAAAAAACTATCAAACCAAGGATGTGAGTTAAGAAAGAGAAGCAAATACGGATCAACGGGAGGCCAAGACGGATATAAGAAACGTGATCAAAAACTCGTATGTGAATTACTTGGTTTGGTGTTTTCACAGTATGTTGTACTTTCTATTTTTACCTTTATGTTTACTAACGGTAATTAATAAACTACATTTTGAGATGATGGGAGAATGGCAAGTGTGACATAGTTTGTGGCTGGACATGCCTCCAACCTGATAGAGAGTACAATAATAAGTATAAGAATCCATGGTCTATGATATTCTTATCTATACAACCTTATTTACGGGTTCATGACATGTTCTCTAATTCTTACAGGGAGATTTCAGTGAACAGCAAACACAAAGAAGCTTCGAATCTGTGGAGACTAATGACATTTTGACCAAGTCATTAGGCAATGACGAATATTCGGGTTAGACCCGTGGTCAATCTAAGTTTGTTAGGCAATCACATTACTTCAACATTATGCAAAGTTCAAGGGATAATGCTGAAGTATCGGTAGTGAAACGGCAGCTTGTTGCGTCAGAAAGAACCGTACAGGAACTTTGTGCAAAGCATGGTATTAACCGAGAGACTTTGGCCGAGGAGAATACCGCACCAACTGTTGATCAATACAACATCTTCAAGGCTAGTTGTACCCAAAATGAAAAAGAACCTGGGGCGTCGGATCCGCAACCCACGCCGAACGCAAGTAAGGAATGTCAGCTCTTTCTTGATGATACAATTAATGGTGGAGATGTGCTCGTTGCAATTAGCAGGGCATACATGGACTGTGTTCCAACCGACACAGTCCATGAGATTCCTTTAGGTGAGAAGAATGTGTGAGTGACAATTACAGTCCCGAAACTAAAACGTGCACTCCTACCTATTCCGACAAACGAAGCAACAATTATTGAATAAGCTGTCGGTGGGTTTGTTGCTTAGCCGAAAAGATTAATCGTCATTGAAACGAGTCTGAGCCAAGCAAGTCAAGGTCCTAGTCACGTTCCCGACCGTGAAGTTGGGGGGAAGCGGACGCATCAAAAAAAGAGTAAGGAAAAAGAAACTACAGTCACAACCGGAGGTACAACAACAAACTGCTCAACAACAACTACCTTCGTTCAACTTTAGTGAAATTCCTTTCAACTTTAGACCGTTGGCATATTACGCGCAATGTTCCATGCGTGACAGAACCCAAATAATGTGCCCAACACAATAGTCTATCAGTGGCAATGACATGCCTATATATATATTGGGTTTGAAGATGTATATCATTTCATAACATTTCAAGAAATTAGTGCAAACAGTATAATGGTTTACATCAGGTAATAGATATATCCTTAAACAATACTTATTTTTCTTTGTTAATCTTATGTTGTTTTTCGTAACAAGTTTGACTAATTATTTTGCAGCTATTTAGCGTATTGTTGTGCAAGAGAAGGTGTTGATCAATGGTTCGAGTTTATTTCTCCAATCCTTGTCTCACCAGTTCAACATAATGTACATCGCGAAGTCTACCGTAGAGAGAGAGCTAACAATATTCTACGGATCTTAACAAACGCACCAAAAGGAACCATATAATAGTGGCCAATATTGGATCTTGGCAGTTATTGATCCGTGGGATGACTCGATCATGTATTTTAATCCTCTAGGAAACGAACCGAGTGATGATTTAAAGACTTAATTAAGTTGTAAGTATATTTTAATGTTCCAAATTGTGATTTGTCATTACATTATTCTTGTTTTAATTGTTTTGAACTCTGTTAAATTGTTATGGCACTTGAGGACTGGAAGATTTTGGTGGGAAAAGGAGTAAGAAAGCGACGCAACTACAAAACGTTGATTGATATTGTTTGATGTCCTCTACAAAAAGGTTATGTTGAATGCGGATATTTTGTTTTAGGCTTTATGCGAGAAATAAGATTGACTCTCGATGGACTATCCTTACTTTAAACTAAGGATTTTTATACCGAGGTTGACATGAGTTTAGTAAGGCAAGAGTGGGCTTATTTTGTAATGCGATTCATCCAATATAGTTAGAAAACAATCTATAAATTTTGTAATTTAGTATATGTTTTTGTAATAATTGTGGTACATTGTGACACAAAATCAATTGAAGATTAGCTATTATTTTAATCTAGGCTGTGCAATGAATAACACACGGGATTTGTCACCCATGGGAAATCGAATGAATTGTGAATTTTTTTTCAATGTAAACCTACCACGACCGTTTTTTTTAAAACGGTCACGGTAGGTTAATCTACCACGACTGTTTTAAGAAAAAACGGTCATGGAATGAAAACCTACCACGACCCTTTTTTGGAAAAAATAGTTGTGGTATGTTTCTATTTCACGACCCTTTTTAGAATGTCTGATCTAATATAAAATGAGAAAAATGTAATAAAAATGTAAAATAAAAAAAAAATGATATAACATGACACATGATGAACTTTAAAAATATGCATGGGAGTGAAGTAAATATTAAGTTTGAAAATCCATGACAGATTTAAAGGTGATTTCCTTTTATAACATTCTGAGAATTTTCTCTAAGAACAATTTAAGTTTCTGAGCCAATTATGAGTAAGCTTGGGCCAAAAGAAATGGGGAGCTGAATGCACCCTCTTTAAATTTTACCCGCATAAGCATTATAATCTAGTTAAATAAAACCTACTTTACTAACCTCTTAATTTTTCATGACAATCAAAAGAAATACCTTATCATGCGAACTCATTTTGCAAACTTTTTTTTTAGATATAGTTTTTTTGCTTACAAAGTTTATTTTACTATTTAAATTATGAGTTTGAACATATATATTTCAAATAGAGTCTACGATTGACAATTAACATTCAACACAAAAGACATTAATGCTTTTACAAGCTCTATGAGGTGTTGTGATGTCAATTCTGATTCAGAGAAAAAACTTGGATATACTATGTGCGGTTTTTGGGCACGTCAGATGCTTATTAAGCACCTACTTTTATGAGAAAATTGGGCAAACCTTTTTTTTTTCTGCATATGCTAAGGATTTTCTCCCTCCTTTAATTCTTGTTTTGAATTTTTCCCTTTTTTTTTTTTTAATTTTTCCAGTTGACGTCCTTTTTATTTTGTTTTTTGTTTTTTGTTTTTTTTGTTTTACTTCTTAATAAAATAACTAAAATATTCACAGACCCTACTCAATTCCCTTTTTCTCCCTCTCTCACATATTTGTTTTCTCTCTCCTCTCCATTCTCTCGGTGATCTCAATGTTGGCCTCACAATTAGGATCATGATCACGGCCGGCGAGCGTTCTGTCTCGGGTTCTTAACAGCGGCGACGTCCTACAGTACTTCTCCTCTCGTTCTTCGCATCAACGGCGGCCAGCAGTGTTTCTCTTCTCTCTTTCTCTTTCTGTGTCTCCCTCACCAACAGGAAAAATCAGGGCTGCGTAGCAAAAGCAGGGATAATTTTTTTTAAAGAATTCCAAAACTTGTAACTTACATTCCTATATACTATAAATGTAACACCCCTTGGCAGAATGTCACAATTTACCATTACTTAACATACTATTTAACTCAAACATAGCGGAAAACGAGGAAATAAGCAAGGTTTTTCTTTTAATAATATTAATATGGAAAACTAAAATTATTTTTTTTTCCCTTTATGTAAATTCTTGAAGTTGAATCAAAAAGCTTAATTAATACAACGAATCTAAAATTTACTTATTTAATAAATAAACTGCAAATTAATTACAAAATAATCTAAAATTTTTTTTAATAGAGATTTTTTTCCTCTGAACCTTTGAACAAACTAAAAAGAAAAAAAAAAAAAACAGAGAGAGAGAGAGAGAGAGCATAATAAATTAATTTGAAAAAAAAAGCAGCAGATTAGTGATAAATAGTTCCTTCGTTTAAATAAGAGGTTCTTAAGCTATCTGATTATTAAATAAATGGTGGTCTAACTAATTTCCATATTTTTAACTCTTTTGCATATAAAATATACATATTCATATGCATATTATATATGCTTCTTTTTAGTTATGTCCTAAAAATGACGTTAAAGGTCAATAACTTTAAAATATCAAACTACTCATCAATTTTGTTTCTTGGCATTATGCAAACTATCAAACTTATATACCTGTAATATATATATATATATATATATATATATATATTCTCTTTCTTGTCGAGCACGGTAAATAATTACAAAATCTTTATTCATGAATAATTAAGTGATAAATAAACGTCAACTTAAAAGGGGGTAATTTCTTATATAAAGCAATGTGCATAACAAAACTACACCAAATTACAAACAAAAGAGAGCTATGGAAGAAAGTGATGTTAAAAGAAATGTAACGCTCAGAATGATATTATTAGGTATATATGTAATAGCTATTGTGTATAACAATGCTATATCGTTCGACATTAATTACACTCTTGATTTCCCATCACCACCTCGTTCTAAGATGGAGTTACAATTCGTGAGTGTGACAAGAAGGCTCGTGAAGATTGTGAAGAGGAAATGGAAGTTATAAGTTTTATATACTAAACAAATACGTCGGCAAATATATATATATATAGATCGTGTTATGACGAAAAATTTTATGAATGTCTTCATGGTATCAAAATATCTTACACAAAATGACAAAAAGCTCTAAGGTTCCTTAATCGTTCTACCCCAAAAAAACTTTTCAGGTCTCCATGGATTTTATTTGTGGGTCCTGGAGATTCCTCCGACATAATATTAAATGCATTTTATTTGATATAAAATGAGCAAAATGTAATAATAATGCAAAAAAAATTATAATTATAATAACATGACACGTGATGAACCTTAAAAATTTGTATTGTTGTGAAATTAATATTAAGTTTGAAACTTCATGAGAGATTTAAAAGGTGAATTCCTTTTATGATAATCAGAGAAATTTGTCTAAGAACATTTTAAGTTTGTGAGCCATATTATGAGTAAGCTTAGCCCAAAAAAATGAGGAGTTAAGTGCATCCTTACAAATTCATGTTGTAATGTCGTACTTAATAACAGAACGATAAACCTTCACGTTAAAAAATTGAAAATTTTATTAAATTACAGATATTGCACCGAATAGTACCAGAAATTATTTAATTAAATAAAATAAAGAAGGCACTTTATGTTTTAGAATCAACATAAAGCTTTAAAAATATATATGAATTTATGGAGATTGAAAAAATAATAAAGAAAGATTGAGCGGCTGGTTGAGGTTATTGGACTATGGTTTTGGAGGCAAAAAAATCCCACCCCCGCCCCCCTTTTTAATTTTAATGAGTACGTGGGATAAGAATCTAGGAAGTAAAATTAAAAAAAAATCTGGAAAATATAAAAATGGATCAAAATTAGGGGTGTTCATCATATAATATCAGTTTCATTTTAGTTAAATCGCATCCAATTTGATTAAAAATATGGTTTTTAAAATCTCATTAAATCCAATCCATTAATAATGTATTATCCAATTAATCCAAATCATTTAAACTAGGTTTGAATTGAATTAAATTGATCAGTCTGACATTATCAATTATATTTAAAATACTAAATTTTAAATAAAACGAGCAATTGACATTGACATTCTGAAGTTTTTATTTAATATAAGGTGTAAGGGAAAAAAAATACACTAACTTTTGGAATAATTATATAATAGCGTTATTGGACAAAATA
This sequence comes from Ficus erecta, assembly GCA_008635985.1. Classification (NCBI taxonomy): domain Eukaryota; kingdom Viridiplantae; phylum Streptophyta; class Magnoliopsida; order Rosales; family Moraceae; genus Ficus; species Ficus erecta. The sequence continues at coordinate 50,451 of BKCH01001739.1, forward strand.
ATAACTAAACTATTTAGAATGTGATGATTTGTTAAATGTTCTTTTAATTTTAGTCCAATATCCCCTACACTTCTAAAACATTGACATTCTTGATCATCTCCATCCAATTCCGTTAAAAATCAAACATAATGATTAATTGACAATGGTAATTAGGTAAATTTATATTACTTAAAAATAAAAAAATAAAAGAACAAAAAATCAACTTTGTCTTCCAATCCGTAGTCCATGAGAGAGAATGAGATGCCGGCAAGGATGGCTGGGCTTATGGCTTATGTCACCAGACGACGAGGGGAAGCATCTGCTCACAAGTGAGAGAAGTGCGAGGATCTCGAACTCGATGGTGACCGGAGGCTCACGACAGGGAGATGAGCAATGGCGACTATTGATAGGGAGATGAGCAATGGCGACTCATGATAGGGAGATGAGAATGGCAACCGGGGGCTCGCAACACGGTGGCAAACAGAGGCTCACGATTGGGAGATGACAACAGTGATTAGGGACTCACAATGTGATGGCAACCGAAGACTTAATGGGGAGCTTAGCAACGGCGACTTGGGGCTCACTGTTTGATGCTTATAGCAATAAGTTCGCCAATTTTCATGGGACTAGTTTTTTGTTGATACTTCCACCGAATTTACCAATAAAGTCTTTTGAGCATATCCAATGCAATGTTAAAAGGTTGTGCCAATAGTAAATTTTGACATTTAGATGAAAAGTGTTTCCAATTGAGTGCTAGATTTGATGCCAAATCTCAAATTCTCAGCTTGTTTGTGGTGGTTAATCGCCTCACCCCATTGTAACTCCAGTTTCTTTAGAATGGTAAGATCTTTGGTGCAAGAAGAAAGAGTTGACCTGTATTATCTTGACTTGATTCTGATTTCTCTCTTTTTCTCTCTCTCCTCTCTCTCTTTTTTTTTTTACCCAAGAATACCAAGTCAGGCTCTTCTCCTACCCATAACGACGTGTTAAGCCAAATCTTCTTCATGTAAAACCTGCTTTATTTATATCAGGAAATCGTATGGTTTACGAAACCATGTTTGCCAAATGCTAAATTTTGTAGCAAATTTATCACAAGGTATAACCAATATCAAATTTAAATATTTGACTTATATTGGTTGTTGGTTTCACTTTTGTCATGTATTATTACAATAGTTTCTTTTTTAAATTATTTATATACTACATGCTCACTTTTACAAGTTTCAAAGCACAACAAAATGACAAAAGGTATAAATAATATTTGCATTTGACTATAAAGTAGAATGATGTTATTTTCACACTTTTATAACAAATATAACATTGGTATGGACCAGCATTGGAGATGGGTCTTATTACAAAAACCACCAATTGAACCGATTTATAGAAACGTAAATTGAATATGGTTGTTAAATATAATAAAGGGAAAAATATGTAATACATGTAGTTGTTTGTTTTAAATAGACTTTTACATAATATTATTAATTAAATGATTATTTGAAACCGGGTCCTACAAATAGATGTTTTGTGTGATTGTTTCATTAAAATATTCAGGCACGAACTTGCCTTGGGCCTACGGGCAGTTGCCCCCTATGCCAAGGGACTCCTTTAGAGTTTGGGCAACAAAACCTAACCTACTCCATTTGATACAAATCATTCGAACGATAACATTAATGTTATCATTTGAATTAACATTAGATATTCTTAATTGAGATGAAACCATTTGAACATAAACATTTAAATACATTTTTGCAGATATTGAAACCAGTTACTTAAGTGTAAACTAAAATATGAAAGATATTTTCTTCAGAAATAAAAAAATGAAATATATGATAAAAAAATCTTTAACGTTTTACAAAATAGGAAATAAAGTGGGATTGTTGCTTCATGGTGGCTAAATTCAAAAATATATCCTAATGGATCAGCTAAATTTGAGGAGGATGTATTTTTGGATTTTGTATTAAATATTGTTTCACCATTCTAATCGCACAATTCAGATGATGAAAGCCAGACAGACACCTTTTCAAATGACTAATTATAGTACAATATTTCAAAAGTCACGATGTCAAATGACATATTTCAAATGTTGAATAATAAACCTAAATATTTCAAACACATATACAAATGGCAGTTCAAATTGGTTATTCTAAATGTTTGTAAATGGTTGAACCAAATGGGGTTTAAATTATTTTAGAAAATTATGAAAACAACCACTTAAATGTCTATCAAGAAATTTGCCCTCCTTAATGACTGCTTGGAAAATTTTTTTCCTTCATTGGTTATTGGAAATTAAGGGGAAAAAAAAGGATAGAATACAAATTAATCTATCACAATCTCTCTGATGACGCGGAGACCTGCAGCAACACCAGAGACTGTCGATGACCCTCCTGTTAGATTTCATATGGTAATCTATAGGACTGTTCAAAATAATCGAGGACCAACTATACCAAGCACAGAGGCCAAAAACTACCATAAGCAGTTGCTGATGTTGACAAGTTTCCTATTTTTGGTTCGTGTTTGGTCTATTGGAGGCGATTGGCTCTCCGCACCACCGTCATGATCCCCATCATGATCTCCGCCCAAGCCTCATGATCTTCACCCGGCCATCACAATCTCTTCCGCGATCTCACAATGTCCGTCAATATCTTGTAGATCTTGTGATGACAAATTAATATATATTTTTAATTTGATACTATGATGTATTTGGTAGAAATATTTGTTGATTGTAAATTCTGATATTTTATAATTTTTGGACTCCTAGTGAATTTTTGTTGAATCTTTTAGTGTTTGACTAAATCTGATTTTTTTTTTTTAATAATCGATGACGGAATTTGGAAATCTGGTGGAGTCGGAAGTTGTTGGTTGGTTACTAGGTAGTTACCATTGGTAACTCAACGATTACCGACTGATAACCAATCGGCAGCTAGTTACATGTCGGTAAGTAAGTGGTTATCGATCGTAATCGACCGATAAGGGAGTGGTCGTTGATTACCGACCGGTAACCAAAGGGTTACCAACAATTGACCATATATCGGTTGGTATCGTCATGTATACGAGTCGGTATGGTCGTGAAGATAAAGGGTATAATTGACATTTTAATTTTAAAATAATTATGTAATAGATTAATATATGATGCCATGATATGGTTTTTTTTTTTTTAATTTTTGGTTTGATTTTTTTTATGGCAAAAATGTTCCCAATTGGTTGAGAACACTGAGCCCATTGATCACACAATTGGGCCTACTTGAAGGCAACTGGCCCATGGCTACACCAGACCAATGAAAAACTGAAGAAAAGACTCATTTTTGTTCTAATAATTCTTCTTCTACCTCCTCCTGAGATCTGCCTGGAAACCGCGAAAAGCAAAGTCGAGACAAAAGAAAGCTTCGAAAGCGGCCATGGCAGCACCGGATCTCTTGTTCAATTTGAGGAACAACTTCTACTTGGGAGCCTTCCAGGCCGCCATTAACAACAGCGACCTCCCCAATCTCTCCCCTGACGACGCCGTCGAACGCGATTCCCTCGTTTATCGATCTTACATTGCGCTCGGAAGCTACCAGGTTTCTCTCTATCTCTCTCTCTCTCTCTCTCTCTCTCTCTCTAGAAGTTTACAATTCCTCTAACTGATTCTCCATTTCCTGAATTGGATTTTGCTTTACCAGCTCGTAATCAATGAGATCGATTCCTCCGCTGCCTCTCCAGGCCGTCAAGTTGCTCGCTCTCTACCTCTCTAGCCCCGACACAAGGTTCTTCTCTTCACCTGGATCTGGAATTTTCTTGTTTAATTTGATATTGCTTTCGTTGGAATTCTTGATCTCGGATTTCGGATCTGAGGTTTCTCTGATTTTCTAGTTTAGGTCAGTTTCCGATTGTTTGGACATCAATAGTTCATTGTAAATCGTAAATTGTACAGGAGTCCACAATCTCGAGTCTAAAGGAGTGGTTGGCAGATCCGGCCATTGGAAACAACCCTACCCTCAGACTGATTGCTGGGATTATATTCATGCATGAACAGGACTACAATGAGGCTCTCAAACACACTAATTCTGGAGGAATTATGGAACTGTGAGTCTGCTTTCATTTCATGTTTTCTGCTGATTTCTATTGCCTTTTTCTTACAACCTTTTTTTTTATTTTTTTTATTATTTTTTTTTTTTTTTATTTGTAGAAGCATGTCCTAGTTTAGGGCCGGGGGTAGATGAGTTTTTGACATGAAGATCGGAGATTTCAGTGGCATGGGCTGAGATCTGGTAGGTTTTGGGTTTGGAGAGATAGGAATTATCGTTATCACAACGCTTGATTCGATAATTGTTTGTAGGATAGTGTAGGAGATCAACAGTTTCCTCTTTGAAATGACTAGTTTGATTAGATCGTCCAAGCTATTACTTGAAAGTTTGTGTGACAGATCGGAGTACCAGATGTGCTGAATTGTTTTGCAATTCTTTGATGCCAAATGTTAGCCATCAAATTGTACGACTGACAGTGGATGCCCAAACATGAGTCAAAACTATAGTGCAAAATGTTAAAGAGGGATTTCCAATAACTTCTACTATAGTAGAGTTTAATTTGTATTCTATGTTGGTTTATAAAAACAAACTTTTGAAGCCCCGAGCTGGAAATACATTTCTGTGAAACTAGAGTTATGTGATTCAGCAACCATAACTCTAGGTTATGGTTGTTACTGATTCAGCAACCATAAGCCCTGAGCTGGAGCTTTACTGATTAAAGCCACCTGCAACCATCCTACCTAGTGGCCATCTTTGATGATTTCTTTATAGCTGTCCACTCAACCAGACAGATATAGGGGCTCTTGAAATTCAGCGGATGCATTTCATAGCGCCTTTTAGGTTGACTCCAATGTCTTCCTTCACGCATGACTATCTCTATCGCATTTGTATATCTAATTCCACCCAGTCATTTCCATCTGATTCTGCAATCATTGCACAACCTGCTAAACGGCATTCAAGCATTATCACCCTCCCAATGACACAACCCCTGCAAACCCTCGTGTACTTAAAAGTCCTATCTGTCTATGATTCAATAGCAGAAGTGCTATTTGGTAGTATTAACTTGGAGATCCCAAACTAATTCAAACGATGCAGATACTCAAAATATGCATGTTTATCTACGTATGCATGCACGTATTTGTGTAATTTGCGACCCATACCAAGGCCAACAATTGAGCAATAGCCATTCCTAATTGCTAAGGTACATGGAGACTGGAGCAGTATGTTCATGATCCTTTGCAGGACTTTTAGCACTCAGCAGTTCTTTTTTCTTATTTTTCATCAACTATATCAAGTAGGATCTGGTGTTCCCATTTCGTAATATTGCCTGGCCATCCCTGCATGTTTAGGAGCTGCGGTGGATTTTTGGACCATTAGCTTTATATGTGCATCAACATGCAACCATTTTATTTTATTTTCCCGCTTGCTTCTTTCTCTCTTCTTTTTTTTTTTATTTTTTATTTTTTTACGAATGCAGACTTTAGGATGTTCTTTGGAATATGAGCTCTAGTTCATTTGAACGAATTTAGTGACTATGGTGTGGATCTTTTCTGTATGGAGTTAGGAAGAACATTGGATAATTAGAGACTTGATTCTCGATGCATGCTTTGCTCTATTATTTTATTTTTATTTTTATTTTATTTTTATTTTTATTTTTTTACAGAGGTTATAAACACTAGTCAGATGGCAGAAAAGTCTTTATCAAGAGTTGTGTCTCAAAACCTAATTTTTTAATACTTCTGCTTTTGCAGTAATGCACTAAACGTCCAAATATTCCTCAAGATGCATAGGTCTGATTATGCAGAGAGACAGTTGAGAGTTATGCAGCAGGTGGATGAGGATCACACACTAACTCAACTAGCAAGTGCATGGTTCAATCTGGCAGTGGTAAATATGGACCTTGGCTTCTTTTTCTTTTTTCCATTTTTCATGTTAGATGGAATATTACTAAGGTTCATGTATACATCTGTGTATGAACCAGGGTGGATCCAAGATACAGGAAGCATATCTCATCTTCCAAGATTTCTCTGAGAAATATCAGATGACCAGCTTGGTACTGAACGGGAAGGCTGTTTGCTGCATGCACATGGGAAACTTTGATGAAGCTGAAACACTGCTGCTTGAAGCGCTAAACAAGGCAAGTATTAGTTAACTGTTCTTGGCTAAAGATCTCAGATTTTCCCGTGAGTTGTTTGAATGTGGTCAATTCAAGTTTCAGAAATAGTCAAGAGTAAAACATGATTACTTATGTTCGTGTGTGGAATTAAATTCTGATTCGATGCATTGGACAAAGTGGGTTTGTTGTATCAGTAAAGTATAGACGAGGCTGTTATTGTGCTTTGATTTTATGTGTTTTTGTTTATCCCTGTGTTGCTTTTGCTCTCAATGTTTCTATCCCTAAAATTTTAATTTCTATTCAGTGTAAACAACGAGAATTTTTTAGTTAATTTTAGAGGGGTACATCATATTATTTGTTTGTTTGTTTGACAGGATGCAAAGGATCCAGAAACTCTAGCTAATCTAATTGTATGCTGTCTTCACCTTGGCAAACCCCCCTCCCGTTTCCTCAGGTAAAACTATTAAGCTAGCACCCCACAACTTGATATTTTGGAACATAACAATTAACAAACGATGATATTAAGTCAAGACTCGTAAACATCGTACAATAATCATGAGTAAGTTTCATGGATGTTTCCTAAGTGTATTGGGCTAGCTGGTTGGTCGATAGTTATGAACATTAAAAGTTTTCTTCAACTTGTGCATTCCTGCTTCTTTTTGGTCCGTCGTCTATTCAGCAGTCACTATTCCTAAGATTATTGAAAAATGCTAGTTATCACCGTGCATAATGACATATAATAATACTGTCTGGGGCTCTATGCACAATGCTAGTTTTTCAATACAATAGTGCTCAAGAGTGTTTAATTGGAGTTGAATGCTCGGAACAAAGATTTAGACTTTCATTGGTGCTAAATCAATTCTCAAAATTAAAAAAATGGTAAAAAGCTACGTTTTATACTGAAATTGGCGAATAACTGAATTGAAATCAATGCTTTGCAGCCAATTGAAACTTTCACATCCAGACCACACACTTGTGAAACGGGCCTCAGCTGCGGAAGAGAGCTTTGACAGAGCAGTTCAGTCAGTTGCTTGAAGACCTGGATATTGTACCAGCGAAGAAGAGCGGGTTCTGTCGCCACATTGTCCTTTAAAAAATTCGTGATGATTTTCTTATGCTTTTGTAAGCTTAGATATACAAAACTTGATGGAAAGTTAAACAAATGCTTTTTTGACAGATTCAAAATCTATTTAGTACTTCTTTTGCTCTCATTGTTGGATAAGACACTTATACACAATTATATCATGAGTAAATTCATAAGCTTTGATTGTGCTTGCAAGTTCCAAAATAAGCTGACTCCTCCCATCACACTTTATTTCTGATATACGCTCATTGCAAATGTATATATATATAATATATAATTGTATTTAGCTCATTAATGATGTTCAGTTAAAAAAAAAAAAAAAGCAAAATAATTGGTTTCTTTTCTATACTTTTATTATTTCCATGTTTGTTCAAACCCATCTATTGGCTTCCTATAAAAACAAATAAAATAATGCAAAAAAGAGCCACAACTGATAATATTGTTCTAATCATCGCAGCATATTATCCTCCAGGAGCTTGCATAATCCCAGACACCACACTACAGAAGAATTACAATCACTTTTTTTTTTCCCCTTATTTTTCTGTCTCTTTATGTACTTATTTAATTGTTTATTAGTTTGGCATAGAAAAGAGGTAGTCGGTGTGATATATAATCCCTCATTTTCGTTTTTCCATAATAAATTGAAAAAAGTAGGCTCAATTTCACCCACACCACACATTGCACAAAGGTAAACGTCGGTGGTTTTCATGAGCATGTGACTAACTAAGGGGGTGTTTGGTGTGTAAGTTTGAGTTAAGATTTGTAAGTTTAAATAGTAAATTTTTTTGAATTTTTTGAATTTTCAGAAAAAACAAACAACTGTTTAGGGAAAAAGACAAAAACATGATGAAAAAGTACAGTTTAGTTTAAATTAAATTTTTTACCAAACAAGGCCTAAACAATGCCTGCTGTTACACTCACTTGGTGGGAGTTTTATATATTATTGTACCTGTTTTGAAAATCTCTTTGAGACACCGAATGACGATAAACATAACAATTAACAAAAAAAAAAAAAAAAAAAAAAGGGGATAAAAGGTTAGTCCTTTTTATAGCTTGTATGTTATGAGACTCTTTTAGTATGCGGTATTAGACACTACTAGAATTCCAGAAAGGACAAAAACGGCAGATCTTGTTGATAGAATCATTTACATCATGCTTATTATTGGTTTAATGCATATTTAATGGTATTCACAAAAAAAAAAAAAAAAAAAAAAAAAAAAAAGCATATTTAATGGTGGTGACACTTCTATTTTTATCCCTGAACTTCTTATGGCCTACACTTGCTTTGATTGCATGGGCATCTCTCTAAGTTGTGCAAAACTTAGGTCTGGAATGCCCCGAGGACTAGAACAGTCCAATAATCTGATAATCAATTCAAATAATGTCCTTGTTTGGCACTTTTTTAAAAAAAATTTCATCTTTTTTCAATAAAGTTGTATTTAAAATGATTCTAAAATAACATTTATTTTACACAAAGTCAAAAAACATAAATAAAAATAAAAATAAAAATAACCATATTTGGTTAACAAATTAAAAAAAATAAACATACCCAAACACAATTTTTAACTATATCAAAACTCTGTATTCAAAAAACTCTCATTTCTATTCTGTATTCAGACTAAACCCATTTTCAACATGCTCACATAGAGACCCTAAATGATCCTGAACTGATTTTTTCTATATATATATATATATATATATGTTTACATAATTTGTATTTTCCTAGCGTTAATAACACAATATAGAAGTTCACTCTTGGGACGCTTGATTTCCTTTACTCTGAAGCTCTTTTTGGACTCCCTTGATTTCAGAACTTTGGACTGAAAGTTCGGAATCATTTGGATTTGATTGTTCCCGGAAAACATTATCTACCAAGAGTCAAAGGGAGGCGTTGTTGCAGGCATAGCCTAACTGTCTGTAATTCCACACCCGATGTCAGTCCACCATAAGTTGAAGAGTTTGAATCCCCAGTTAAAAAAGAAAAAAGAAAGTCAAAAGGGAAGCAAATAATGAAAGCTATACCTGCAGCTGGTAAATCATATTATTGAACTATATTGTCGGTCCAAAATACATGTAAACAAATGGGCTGGCAGCTCTCTACAACTACTTAAAATAACTTTTATATAAATGAAGCAAAAATTAATCCCGAAACCCCCCCTCTTTTCTAATCGAGCTAAAGAATTTGTGCCTGAAGTCAGCGGCGGATGATATCTTGTGTTGATGTTTCTAATATGAATGTGTTGTTACCAATTTTCAAGCAGACATCACCAACGGATTCCCGTATCCGTTGCGATGAGACTTTTGCCATCTCCATGCCGTCTTCAGACTCTCTTGAAGATCGGTATGCTTTGCCGTCCAGTTGAGTTCTTTCCTGATCTTCGTAGGGTCACTGTACACTTCAGCATAGTCACCAGGCTGACGTTCGAGGTATTCAACTTTAATGTTCACCACCCCTGTCGCCTTCTTGCATGCTTCCACAAACTCCTTTACTGATCTACCTGAAAACATAGACCACAAGGAAACGTTAGAACAACTAGTCTTTTAGGGAAACAAGTCGCGTGCAGAGGACGAAGAAAAGTTTCAATTAGAATTGGTAACTCCATTTCCTCAAAAAAAGTCCTACCTTTTCCAGTGCCAACGTTATAGATTCCAACTTTACGAGGCTCTGCCTTCTGAAGAGCTTTCACATGGGCATCAACTAGGTCAGTGACGTCAATATAATCGCGTACGCAGGTCCCATCAGGTGTGTACTATAGTCTGTTCCTTTAACCTGCAAAGTGTTGGACACTATCATTACCATAGTTTCAACCCATGCATGGAAAATACGCATAAGAGCCCCCGAAAGTTGTTTCCAATTTTTCATCATCCAAAATCCAAAGCCAATATCTTAATAGCTTAAACTTTTGGGATGGCTAAATCCGTCAACTGACTGTCTAATTGTTGTATTTAATAACAGACTAAAAAATCATTTCTCTCCAGGCACGGACGTGATGAGGGTGAAATGAAATCAGTCATGTCGTTTATCTTGTCCTAACAGCTTAAGAAACTGAAGTAGATGGTTTCTTCCCTTTATAAGTTTATGGAAGTCAAATTTATCCTCTTCTATTTTCTGATTCTAGAATAGATATACTAGGAACCATAAAAGCATACCTTTAGGCCTGGAATGATACCACGAGCTGCATCGAAACAAGCTCCTGATCTACGTCCGTGTTCACGAAGTTCAGGTCTCGGAGCTTCACCTAATCTGCCCTCTGGATCTGAACCAATCACATTGAAGTACCTAGATAGAACGGAAAAAACAAAAGTTACAAATGAGAATAATGATTAGCAAATTCTGCTTATCAAAGATTACAAAGTGATCATCGAAATAAACACCTCAGAATCATGACTGCCATGTCTGAATTTTTTGAGAAATCCAGGATAATATCTTCTGCCATCTTCTTAGCTTTACCATATGGATTGATCGGGACCTGAATTCATAGTATAACCATAATGCATTAAATTAGATCTTATAACAAAACAGCGTAAATATAAAAACACATTTACAAGAAAGAGAAGCTCTTACTTATCAATGACATGAATAAAAAAATCTAAATATGTGAAGAAAAAGACAACAGGGTTGGGATTTCTACCTGTGGAGTGTCTTCAGTAATGGGCATCTTCTCAGGTTCCCCATAAGTTGCACACGTACTCGAATAAATCAATGTTTTTACACCGTGGGCAACCATTCCTTTAACACCACCAAGGTATTTGATGTGATATTGTGATAATACCTGTGCAAGAAAGTTAGAAGGTATTAGCTTAAAACTTTTTAAGTAAATAATTTTATTGTAATCTGACAAAATTATTTGATTTTTAACTGTTACAAAAGAAGAGAGGGGGGGGGGGGGGGGGACTTATTTTAGTACCCTGCATAAAAAGTTGGGTAATCTAATGTCTGGCCAACTAATCATTGTTAGCAAAATCAACTAAACAAAAAAATAACAAAAGACAGACTTCAAAAAGATGTTAAGACTAACTAATTGAGGATGAAGTTGGAGAAGACGATAAATAGTCGCTTCAGCTTATGCAATTGCAACAACACAGCTAAAAATTTAAGAAAAAATGATTTGCCAAAGGAACTAAGAAGCAGAAGAGAAAATCCTTACTAAATTGAACAGAAACAACCCCTTTGACACAACTAATTGACTTTGAACTATCTTGAAATAAAAGATAAACATATTTGACTAGCCAAATGATCACTATAGGTGTTAAGCCAAAAACAAACTCAACGTAGTTCCCACAAGTACTTACTTAAGTGGATTAAGGGTGCTTTCCCCAACATATGCAACAGCAGCAAAATGCATAACAGCATCAAATGCATTCTCAGAAAAGATTTTGTCAACCTGGAACAACCCGTTAAGGCAACATGACAACATCCACACTAGCTTGTTTCACTAAAAACTTTACTAAACAAAAAATATCAAAAGCCAACATAAGGATACAGATTTCGCATCGCCCAAGTCAGCATAGATAAACTGGAGCCTCCCAGGTTCAGGAAATAAGTCTTGGAGAATCTTGACAGCACTCAAGTTTCCCCGTGAAAGGTTATCATGTCAGGAAAGAAAATTCATTACAATCTGTCAGAATAAACATTGCCATTATGCAATGGTTCATAATGGAAATTCCTCGGATAATCTGAGAAATACTTACCACAATAGTTACACGATATGAGTCCTTCAGAAGTCGTAATGCAGCATGTGAACCAATATAGCCAGCCCCTCCTGTCACCAGGACATGAAATACCCCCGGTTCATGAAGCGCAAACTGAGAGGACATGAATTCAAAATAGTAGTTAGCAACAAATGTCATTAAAATTTCATTCAGAACACAATAAACTAACTGAACGAGAGAAATGAAAAGAAAATAAAGAAAAAAAAAATTATGGTTGGCATGCTGAAAACATAATCAAAACTCAAATCTCATATGGGAGAAAGCAACAGGATGACTATCAAATTCCTCAAGAAACGCTACCAATCAAAAGCACATGCTGCTGGGGGCAAAAAGAACTGAAAGACGGTGTGTTGATTTGATCAGATAAAATTACAACTTTCCAGGATCAAAGTCGACCAGCAGCAAGATTAAAAACAAGGTGCTCTGAGCATTACAATGAAAATTACGCACTTGTAAATATTGGCAAATACATTTAAAGGGAAAATTAGAATACTAGAGCAAGAAGGATAACAATCTTACTGGGCTAGGGGCCATTAAAGTTGGGGATTGCTTCAGCAAGACAACACATAATGCTGTAAGGGTGGCAACCAAAAGAATTTTTCCTACAAAATTGCTCTTCTTCTTTGGGTCTGCATAGTCCAGGCCTGTAAACAGAACATCGTAAACGGATGAAAAAATAAGTTACAAATCTTTCTTAAAGAACACAGCAATGCAGCTAAAATAACACTTTTCCCCTATTTTTGTATTATTATAATTTTAGTAGAACATTCTCTCTCATCACACGTTTTTCACCTACATCCTGCCTTGTTCGGACCACTTCCACCATTTTTGTCATTTTCACCTCAACTAATTTTTCTTTTCTTTTTCTTTTTTTTTTTTTTGGAAAACAAAACAAAAAGAAGATATTTCACAATCTACACAAACATTTTCACAAGCAACGCATGAGCATAATGCAATATGAATAAGCAGACTCTATATAGTCTCATTTGCATCTGTTTTCACACTTTACCAAATTATCTACCAAAAAAAAAAATTCAATCTTTTGGCCTATTCGGAAAAAACTTCAAATTGCTCAGACCATAAAGAATAACAAGTTGAATGAAATTTTAACACAAATACCATAAGTAAACATGGTCTTACCTCCAAGAGACATGGATCTACCTGACCTCTGCTGAGTTCTGGCCCTGCCCAAATTGAGCATTTTGGAACTTTACAACACTAACTTAAAAAATATGAACTAGATTAAACGCCTCAATCTCTAATCATGAGATGACTCTTCCAGAATATACTTTTGGAGCAATGAACTGCAGTGAAAAAAAAAAAAAAGGAAAATGATCAGCAAAGAAAAATTTCACAGAAGAACAAAAAAGTGGTTCAACTGGGTCCCAAATAAGAAAAGAAAGGTATCAAAAAGTTAGAAAACTAAAGAGACCAAGATTTTTCAAACACCTTAACACCCAGAAACATAGAAAAAATCAGGTAAACTACACAAGAAAGAGATCAAAAGTGCTAAGATCCAGATAAACCCAGAAGAAGAAATGCATAAAGAGAATATATAAGAGAAGTGAATAAGCCAAAGCATTCCAAAATATAAAAAATTTAAAAGAGAAGGGACATGCATATAGTTTGCTGTCAGAGCATGCCTGCCCAAGAAAAATAATTGGACAGACCACCCTTAGAGGTCCACTACTCAAAATTGAAAAACTATGCTTGAAAAAACCAGGAAGGACCCAAACAGAATTAAACAAAAATAACAGAAAATCGATAATAAAAATTTGAATAAACATAAAAACAACAAAATTTCAAGATGCAAAAAAGACCCACTAAGAATACCCATCTCAAACAATCATTAAGAAAGTTGAATTGGTTTTCTTAGCAAGGATCATTTCCATGCAAAAAGATAGAATCAAATCCTCACAAAAGGAAGAAAAAAAAAAAAAGAAGAAGAAACTATTAAGAAAGAAAAGGAACCAAAGAAAAACCCCATTTAAATTTCAAAATAATACCTGAAGAAGATCAATGCCAAGAAGAAAGAATTGCAAGAATTTTTTTTTTTTTTTTGAAACAAAAGACTTTTCTTTTTTCCTTTCGTATTTTGATCAGAAACAAGAAGATTGTAGGGGAAAAAAAAAGAGCGTGAAATGGGTATTTAAATACGCGGTTTCTTCAACGAACCCAGAGAAAGAAAGCCAAAAAAAAAGTTGACCAAAATTTAAGTAGAAAACAAGGGAGATAGGTGAAAGAAAAACGTGAATGAAAGAAAAACGTAAGAGAGAGAAAGAGAAGAAACGTACAATAGTAGAGAGGTGGTGATCTAGCTAAGGAAGGTCCTTCCTCTTCTTCTTTTTTTCCGTTCTTTTCTCTTGTCTTTCTCTCTCTAACTCTGCGTTGTATTGGAATGCAGAGAGGAGAGAGAAGGTGGAGAGAATTTTGGAGGAGAGATTGGCAAGCAAACTGAGAGAGAGAGCTCTAATAGGCGGAGATTTCTCTTCGTTCATGTTTCTGTTTTTTTTTTTTTCCTTCTTTTTTTAACAAAAAAGCCAAACCATAGACTATTTTTTTTAATTTGGAGATTTAAGATTTAAACTCTTTGTTTTTTAATAAATTATGATATAATTAGATTATATCTATCATTATAATTATAGATTATTATTTTTTTAATATTATCATATAAATTAATTATATTTATTAATAAAAAGATAATAGGTGAATTATTATTTAAAAAGTTAGAATCAAAATAAGTTTGTTTGGCTTAAGAAAATTTTGTTAATTGGGTTTACCAAATCATACGACGAATAAAGAAAATTAAAATAAAAAGGAAAATGAGGCAGGAGAATACTCTGCGTCTCTTCCTTCTATGGGGCGAGGAATGCGGGGCTGCGTTTGTTCTGTCACCAATTACATGCCACCATGTCGCAACCTTTGGCTTTTTATTTTTAAATGTGGGGCCCACTATTGGTGGAACCCTACCTACATGGACAGCTTCAATTTTAGAGGACTTTTCTTCTCCCTCTTCTTTTTTTTTTTTTTTTTTTTTTTTTTTTTTTCAGAATTTTGGCGATTTGGTTCCATGACTTTTGACGAAATTACGAAACTTCCCCTAAATCTTTTATTATTACAAATTATTACTTGAATTTAATAAATGTTAAAAAGTGTCCACAAATTAAACGTACGTTACATATTTTAACAATTTCTTTTTTTTTTTTGGTTTTTTTGGGGAATTTTTTCCACCGTTTCTTCACATAGGATATGAGTAATACAAATTTCTAATTTCTAAATTTGCAAATTCGATTCATGTATTTTCTTGATCCTATTGTATTTTTATATTATTCAAAAAATATCATGATATATCAATAGGTATATAATATCAATTTGAAATTCTCGCATCAATTAGTATATCATATTCATATCATCAACTGACATAATCATCTACTATCCAAGGAAAACAAAGGGACAAGAAAAAAATGACATGAGTCAAATCCAAATTTGACTTTTAAAAAAAAATAAAAAATAAAAAAGGCCAAAATCAAATTTGACATCTTTTAATTTTCATTTGTTGATCTCATTTCACAAGATCCATTTTTTATTAATGAGTAATGCTCAACATCACTTGTGCACTGTGACTTGTCCCTAATATAGTTTTTAAAATTAATTATGTCATTAATAACTTGGGATCTATTTTTAAAGGATATTTGAATGAGGAAAGATGCCTATTAAAATAGAAATGAATTGTGGCTATAAACATAGATTAGTGGTAATTTCACTCACCCCAACTCCACCATAAGATTAGAATTCAAATCCCATTATTTCCAAGTTTGAAAAAAAAAATGTAGACAGGATATATATATATATATATATACACACAAAATCTCATATCCAGTACCTTATATCCGGTATGTAAATTTCAGTTGCTGTAAATGTGAACTTTAATTACTAAGAAAATGAATTCATGCAAAAGGAAATATAGCTAAAGTGAATGTGAATTTCCCTCATTTATATTTTCTTTTACATGAATTTACTTTTTTAGTAACTCAAATTCACATTTACTATATACCATCTGATACCGGATATGAGACCAATCATATATATATATATAGGAAACAAAAGATTTTAAACAGCTAGCATTTCATTGAAAAGGAATGTGAAGTTATTGGAAATAAGTTCTTAAGGCTAAAAGGGCAAATGACATTTTAGACACATTGGACGTTTGTGAGTGGCGAGATTAGGAATTATTATTATTGAAGTAAGATTAGGAATGATTATATAACAAGTTATATTTAACTAGTGATTATATCTAAGGAGGACAACCCAATAAAATTATTGTGACCCAAATGTAGAAATTACTTTTCTTTTTTCTTTTCTGACACCTACCTTATAATGGGCGATTCTTAACTATACTAGCCATATGATTAACAGCCAAAAAAACAAACAAAAAAGAAAAAAACAAAAAAAAAACAAATTTTATAAATTTATTCCCCAACTTGCTGATAATTTTTAACTTGTATCTCAAATTCATAAAATAAAAATAAAATAAAATAAAACCTAGAAGAATAAATTTACCTTCAACAAGAACATAACATTGACAAAACAACAAGTTTTAAGGATTGTTTTCAAATACAAGATCATAAAATTAAACTTCCAACTCAAGTGTAACGTTCACAATCATAGTTAGGCAAAATCATATTACAAACATCTTAATAAAATCCACAAATCCAAATACAAACATAAAAATTCTAAATTCAAACAACATAACAGTAACAGAATTTTGAATTCTAGTAGACAAATATAACTAATAAATAGACCACCAATATTAACAAAAACAAACACAACAAGTACAACTCAGGTACATGCAGAGTTAGAATCTTGGTCAAGTGTTTTCTCCTCATCAATATTGAGATCTATAACATTTTGAATGATATAATCTATATTTTTTATTCTAACTACACAAGAAAGATTGAAAAAGAACATAAAATTAAAAAAAAATTACATAAGAACATAAAATTTTAGTGGCATTTGACTAGGATCATTTGGGTAAACTGTTGTTAAAAAGTAGAATACGTAATTAAAATTATCACTTCAAGAATAATGTGTGTAAGCATTCTTTTAACGGTCGTCATTTGTCATAGCGTGTCTAAAAGTTCCACTCCTTTTCTTTTGACCGCAAATCTCGTAAACCAACGTGGGTAGGCTGCTAAGAGTGACGTTCTACAGGGGAAAATCCAACAAACTTGTGTTATTTCTCAGATTCACATTGCGAGGCTATTCATTTGCCCACATACATATAATACATATATATATAGACACCTATATTTTCATATACTTTCTTATCAAAGAGAGAATATAAATCACCTCTTAGATGTACTGTGTAACACATTATCATTAACATTATTAATACTATTTGAGAAATAGATAAAATGCGCTAATTAATGCTCTAAGTGTTGATCAGACAAATATTTGTGTGGCACACATTATGAATGATGAATGCGGCAAAACTTAACAAACAAAATCCAAATATCCGAGTCAAGTAGTACCTTTTTTTATATAATAAAAAAAAAACAGTTACACTAAGTATGTATGGGTATGTAGATATATATTACTGTACACTTGTTTTTCGTCCATTTTGGACGAAAATCAAACCCCATCTCTGATCTCTCTCTCTTTCTCTCTCTAGCTAAGCAATGAAAATCCGCCACAGCTGCCAGCCAAGCTCAAGCAGCTCTTCTCCCGTGGCTTCTTCGCCACTCGTCCACCGCCCCTCGCCCACCTCCTCTCCCCGCCAGCCAAACCGTCCTCAGCCCACCACCCCTCGCCCCCCTCCTCTCCCCACCTCCGCCACCACCCACCACCACCCTCCGTCAAATGACACGTCGTTTCACCAACCACCACCAGTCCACCCTCCACAACCACAACAACCCGAATCCTCCTCCTCTCTCTCATCAGCCTCCCTCTTAGAGCTTCACCCAGTGGCGCTTCCCACTCTCTAACTCCCCCCATCCATTGATTTATTTATAGGATACAAGATACAAACAAAAACCACTCAAAAGGGAGATCAAGAAACATACCAGTATACCACGGACTCACGGAGAGGGAGATGAGTTTCTTTGAGACGAAGAGGGAGATGTGGTTTCACTGGTTTGGATTCGGAATGTTGGGCACACCGCACAAGGTTAGGCGGAATGGAGGAGGCGAGGTAGAAATGGGGCAGTGTCGGCCTCTAAGTTAGATCTAATCATTTAAAGGTAAAGGGGCTCTAGGGTTTTTTTTTTTTTTTTTTTTCAAAAAGCTTATCAAACATTTTTTTGGGTTGAACTTGGGTCGTGTTCATATCGGACCCAAAATTGACACTAAATTGACCTGACATTGACATGACATTGACCTAAAATTGATCCGTATGAAAAATGGTCGAGTTCAGGTTCTACGGGTTCAATCCGAACACAACCCATTTTTCCCGTGTCAATTTCGAGTCACCCGAATTTGATCCGACTCCTATTTTTCCCAACCCAAACCCGTGAAATTCGTATCGTTTTTGAATCGTGTCGTCATGTCGCGACC
>BKCH01001740.1:0-47579 GCA_008635985.1 Ficus erecta
GATTAGAGGTAATAACAGTTATTACCGTTTGATCATAACCGTTATGACATCTGTGTTATATACAAACGGTCATAACGGTTATGACCAGACGGTCATAACCGTTATTACCTCTGTGTCTTGCCTCTGTGTTAGACCAGCGGTCATAATAGTTATGACCGTCTGGTAATAACCGTTATGACCGCTACGTTATAATATCGGTCATAACGGTTATGACCAGACGGTCATTACCATTATGACCACTGGTTTATACTACGGTCATAACGGTTATGACCGTCTGGTAATAACAGTTATGACCGCTGGTTTATACTATCAGTCATAACGGTTATGACCGTCTGGTCATTACCGTTATGACCGATACGTTATACTATCGGCCATAACGGTTATGACCGTCTGGTAATAACCGTTATGACCACTGGTTTATACTAACGGTTATGACCGTCTGGTAATAACCGTTATGACCGCTGGTTTATACTAACGGTCATAACGGTTATGACCGTCTGGTAATAACCGTTATGACCTCTACGCTATACTAACGGTCATAACGGTTATGACCGTCTGGTCATTACCGTTATGACCTCTGTGTTATTGAAATGAAGTGAATTTGCTTTCCTACCAAGCAAACTCAGACGTGAATTTGCTTTCCTACTAGAATGCCATTGAAATGAAGATTTTGGGCATGAATCAAATAAAACGAGAAGCTAAAAACAAACCAAAAAATGATTTTCAAATCTTAAAAAAAAGACGAGAAAAATTAAAAAGAACCAGCTATTTCAACGTACCTTCCAAATTCGACGAGCTTATAACTTTTTTTTTCCCGGATTTAAATTTAATTAATGGGTTTTCTTTTTCTTTATAATATGAATCCCATTTGTTTAAATGGTTATTTTGAGGTATAGAGTGTTGATTTATGATGCTATTTCACCATTTTTTTTTGTACTAATCTAGACTGAGATAAATTATTTTGGTACTAACTATTTAACCAATTTTTACATTGATTTATTTCAAAATTTGGGGGGTTCTTATGTATCAATTCGAAATGAAATAGTTTTTGGTTTCCAATGAAACAATTCTTTATTTCATTCTTAAGAAAAAGAGTTGAGATATATATTAGATTGAAAGACAGATCTTGTTCTTAACTTATATATAAATTCAAAAGGTTAAAAATCGGGCTTTGTGATAATTTGTAAAAGTCATATGATTGTGACAAATAAGATAAGTCACAAAAAGTTTGTAAGTTCTTATTATTAATATTAGAATTAGAAAGTGACTATTTTATAGTCGATATAAACTGCGTTATATTTTGATTTGTTTTGTCAATTTTCTCTTGATTTATTTCATTATTGTAAATATAGTTATTATAGGAATTATAGGAGCTATATTTATTAACGTCTTTTTTATCTTGATTCAAAAAAATATAAAAAATTTGTTCATTTATTCTAGGAATATTACTGATAAATGAAAAGATATTGATAGCCGCAAAATTTGTCCATGTATTAGTCTAATATTTTATTTTTTTTAATCAACTCCAAAATCTTTTTTTGGTGATTCCACTCTTTCATCATCATAACTCATTTTGTTATAACTAATATTTATATGTACTACGTTCAGGGTACTACAATAGGCCTTCTTACGTTGATTTTTGAACATAATTCGTTATATGCCATTAATTTTGACCAAATTATTGACGTATTCCGTTAAAAAATCATTGTAGCAACAATTTATGGGATTAGTGGTATTATTTGTTATTTTATTATATGTTATTGTATTGTAGCAACATTTTAATATTTTAGGATCATCCCAGCTATCAAAATTATATATTGTTAAGAGTTTAGGGACTAATTTAGCAATTTACCCCTTATTTTTTTTCCATTGTCAATAAGGATTAATATCGCTTGTATAAAAAATAATCGTAACTTTTGTGATTAAACTTTAAAAACTATTCACCCCTTAAATTCTAAACTAGTGTCACTTAACCTTTTCTTGCTAAAATAATTGAAATTAAACTAGCGGTCATAACAGTTATTACCAGACGGTGATAACCGTTATGACCGTCTGTATAACACAGAGGTCATAACGGTTATTACCAGACGGTCATAACGGTTATGACCGATAGTATATAACATCGCTAATGCCCAATGTTTCAGATCGCTAAAGTGCATTGGCATTAGCACTGTGTTAACGTGAAACCACGAAGCCCCACTTTGGGCACGCACGCCAAGCATTATCCTGAACACAAAATCACAGCAGGCCCAATCGAACTTATCGGGTGCTGCCTGGTAGACGGTCCACAATGAACGGACTTTTGCAGCAAAAAACGTGTCTACGATTGTCACCTTTCGTTGTTCCAATTCAGGGTACTGCTTGATCTTCTTCCTTAGGTAGTAGAATACAACGTCAATGTGCTGCACAAACAAAAAAGATGCAAATGAATTGGAAAAAAATACTTACATATCAAACAATGTATCCTGCTAACTCAAAAAAATACAGTCTGAAATACAGGATACTCAAATAATTTGAGTATAAAATATTGAAGAAAGGTACTTACTTTATCCCATAGCCAAATAGGAGAGGTAGCTAACTCATAATACCAACTCTTTTTTTCCACCACCATGCAGCCGAGGTCATGTGGTTTTTCAAGAACATCATGCTTTGCAATGTATCGGAGAGGACGTTTACTAAACATAATGTACCGTCTGGTTAATTGGTGATGAAGTTGTTAATAAATTGTAAATTTCAAATCGAGCATAATCTGTAAAAATAAAAAATTTACCCTGCAGGAGTTTTCTTCAATAATCCTTTTGGGAACCACTCCCTGAACTCCTCTAGCTTCTCCTTTGAAGGTTCATCTGCGAGACCCGGAGGGAGGGGAGTAAGCAGATTAGTCGGAGGCTTCGACGGCGAGACAACATCAGTGATTGATCCAATGGGCCGTTGACCAATCCTTGATAGTCTGGCCCTCTTCTTCTTACGGATCTATAAGTGAAATATGTAAAACGAGTTAACATTGTACACAATTACCATAATGACTATATAACTAAGTTACAGAGATTCGTAACAACCACGTCACCGAGGCTCTCATCGTCTTCTGGCTCCTCAACCTTCACGATATCCATGATAGTGTTTTTTGCTTGACTATCCTTCTCCGGGTCTTGCACTATCTGCTCCTTCTTTTGTAGATCGGTTGCTGGTAAATCAGAGGGCAAAGCCTGTGTGGTTTCACAACATGGCATAAGAATAAATACAATGTTCTAGTTGCGGAACACAGTTGAGATAATCTACATTTAATGTAATACTCGGCTAACAGCTAAATGAGTACCTTATTCTCGTCAACCTTGACGTCCTCCCGAGGAAGAATCACCTTTTCGGCGGTGAGGAACTCCATGGCTACTTGAACACCCATATCAGCAGCGGCTCCGACGTCAGAGTCGAATATCACATCATCTCCAGAGCCGGTGCCGATGTGAGGTGAGGTAGGTTTGAGCTCATAGTTATCAGCCGTGTGAACTTGAGGCTTTTGGCGGCTGCTGACGAATTCCTCGGTGTGTGCCTTCCCCTTCCCCTTCTAAGAAAAGTTGGCGGCCAACATTTTTATTACACTTCTCATGAGTTTGTTAGCCTTCTTCTGGCCCTTTTCAAGAGCCACAAACTTTTCTTTAATGGAGACAACCTCTCCTCGGATTTCTTTTTGAAACTCCAGTCAATCAGAGTTTGTATCGGAGCTCGGTCGGGGTGCAGAAGGCTTGGGAGGCTTGGGAGCTAATTTTGGCACAACACTTGGGTTCTTCATAAACAGCCGCGCAACCCATGGGTCCTTCAACTCTTCTTCGGTTGGCATCAGGACAAAACACTTACCCTGAACACATTTAATGTTAATAAAAAAAATCAGTAGGGGTTACGGATTGTATCAATATGCTACTATAAACACTGTTAGTATAACAGGCTTGTGAAAATGTTAAGTTGCCCAACATTTGTAATTGACACTGCATACATAATAAATATACGTAAGACATCCTATACAATAATACTTGATCTTCGCCAACATCGGTAAAGGAATTTATGACATCATCGAACTTGACATTGTCCTCGGTGGTCCACGACAGCATACGCGGATAGGCATGCTCGTACTTCTTACTTAATTTCAATGCTATCGATGGGAGGGTTTCATAGGCCCAGACGAGCAAGGCATGAGGAAAGCCCGATACACTGTAATGCACTTTGTCAGGCCTTTTTGAAGCTCGTCTCTTCGTCGACAGCCTGTTCTCAACTGCATTACAGATTACAGTCCGGGTTGCCTCCCATGACAGAACGCCCCAAGGAAAATCATTGAAATCAGCAATGTTATCGGCCAGGGAAAAAAACTTAGCGTCTATCTTGACGGAGTTTGCATTTGATAAGGGAATGCAGAACATCAAGTATAGTAAACTAAGCTTCACAGCGTCGTCGTCATTGTCAAAAGCCGCATTCGACATCTGCAGTTCCAAATTTTCTCTCGACACGCCTCTCAAGGTCAAAAAATATCTTGTTATTAATCGGCTTTCGACCACTGGGAGATGGGTAGACCCTGCGCATTTCATGCCGGTCACGAGGCAGAACTCGTTGATGGAAAATCTGCCAAGTTCGCTTCCGATCTCGAACCAAAGAGCATCACCCATTTCTGAGTGATCAGTCAATCTCATCACAACGTTGTGGAAGACCTGGCCAGCCCAACCAAGATTGGTTAATCCCAGAAAATGTTTAATGCATGGCTGCTTGAGGACGGCCTCGTACTATTGGGGAGACAACCACTGTCTCGGTTTCTTACAAGTTTCCGGAATGTTGATAAAAGTGTTGATTTTTGCCCTGGTAATGTCAGCATCCGATACCCGTCGATTATATTAAACCTGCGGTAATGTTAATCGTAACATAAAAGGGTAAGTATACTTATGACAGTGAAGTAATAACAAAAATCACCAGGCATAAAATAACAGCATTATGAAAACTAAAAAATTAAAAATTGATCACCACCAATTAAACAAAAATTGTCGGCCTAAAATGACCAAGTCATTATGAAAATGACAGTCCGCAACCAACAAAAAACCTAGTAATTTTTTGACCAACAAGCCATAACAACATGAAAAAGAGAAAACATTGAGTAATTATTATTATGACCAAGTCATAATTAAAATGACCATCCTAAAATAAGTTAAAACTCATAGTAATCATTAATATGACCAACAAGTCATAATGAAAATGACCACCGGACATACTAACAGAAAACTGAAACTGAGTAATAATTATTATGACCAGAGAGTCATAAAAAAAATGACCACTCCATTTTGAAACAAATAGCCGAGATCATCTACACTTAAACACAAATATCGACGAAAACCCTAATATAAAATATAAACCAAAACACATACTTGAGTTAACGGATATTTTATGGTACAGAAACAGATAAAAATCTTAACTTTATGTACAATATGATAACATTGTTCAGTAAATCAACTGGAAAGTGGAATATCATCAAAAAACGCATATAAAAATGGAAACTTTGTTTTCAAAAATAAAAAAATACTGCATATTCTTACTGAAAAATACTAAAAGTGTAAACTTTTTAAACACAAATACCAGAACAAATTTTTATTCGATCCAGCTTCCGATATCTTTTATTATACGGCACTTATATATATATATATAATAACAATGAAAATATTTTTCAAAAAAAAAAAAAAACACAAAAAAATTTCATTACCTGTTCAGAGTCGGATATATTGTCGTCTTGTTCACTCATGAACATCTGGGAGACTTTTAGTTCGACTTCCCCCTGAGTAGCCTTCGGCGCAGTTTCGGGAGTGTTCTTCTCTGACATTTTTGTTGGCGTCGACAAGGGTATTTTTTAAATATTCTTCGACGTTAACAGACGTCCAACCAGTATATAAAGGGCTACGGTGGTGGTTTAGGACGGTTTCCGAGTGATTTTAGAGCGGTTGCAAAGCTCTCTCTCTCTAGAATCGGAGTTTCTCTCTCTAAAACACTGTAGACGCTGGTTGAAAATTTTTGTGAGATTATTCGAGGGAGAATGCCTTTTGGGCGGGTGAGAGATGAGAGTAAATCTGTAATTCGACATTTAAATGACTCTTGGTATTTTCATTTATTTTAAAATGCAGATTACAAGACGGTCAACTTCATAATGACCGCCTGGTAATTTTCATTGTGACCTCTTTGTGCCTAAGGTTTTCGCCAATACGTCACCGTATCGTGTAACACTATCGGTCATAACGGTTATGACCAGGAGGTCATAATCGTTATGACTGCTGCTATAACACAGACGGTCATAACGGTTATGACCGTCTGGTAATAACCGTTATGACCATGGTTTTATACTAACGGTTATAACGGTTATGACCGTCTGATAATAACGGTTATGACCACTGGCTTATACAGACGGTCATAACCGTTATGACCGCTACGTTATACAGACGGTCATAACGGTTATGACCGTCTGGTAATAACGGTTATGACCACTGGTTTATACTATCGGTCATAACGGTTATGACCGTCTGGTCATAACGGTTATGACCGACGTATAACACAGACGTTCATAACGGTTATGACCGTCTGGTCATAACCGTTATGACCGCTACGTTATACAGACGGTCATAACCGTTATGACCGTCTGGTAATAACCGTTATGACCACTGGTTTATACTATCGGTCATAACGGTTATGACCGTCTGGTCATAACGGTTATGACCGACGTATAACACAGACGGTTATAACGGTTATGACCGTCTGGTAATAACCGTCATGACTACTGGTTTATACTATCGGTCATAACGGTTATGACCGTCTGGTCATAACCGTTATGACCAATGGTCTAACACTTTGACCAATACGTCACCGTATTGAGCATTTACAGGGGTCACAACGATAATGATCATGGGGTCATTATGAAAATGACCGATCCTGTTGGAGGACTTCTGACAAAAAACTGGTCATTTTTATAATGACCACCTGATCAATATCGTTGTGACCAAAATTATACGCTAAGATTTAACAGTCACGGGGGTCACAACGAAAATTACCAGGTGGTCATTATGATAATGACCGTCCCTGTGGGAAGACCAACTGTTAAACAAATTCAAAATAATGAAATTTTTTTCCCCAATTTATTATCAAATCGTTAAACGCAAACTTTTTAGACATTGAAACCAGATTTTGTAATTTTTCCAACTTTCGACTTCTTTGATTCTGCAGCTTATCTTTAATTAGTTTTTAAATTTTTTCTGCCTTGTATATCACGAAGCTGTTTATAGATGCCTTTCGTGGTGGTTTCGGACGGTTTCCGAGCTTTTCCGAGCGACTGCAACTGTTTCTCTCTCTAGAATTCGTTTTCTCTCTCTAAAAACTGTAGATGTTGGTTTCGGGGGCCATGCGAGGGAGATGAGGATAAACCAGTAATTTGACATACAATTAATCCTTCTGGGCCCCACATATCAGACTGAAGAGTGACGTGGCAGTGCTAGAAGTGAAGGGGGAAAAAAATGATGCTGATTTTAATATTAAATATTTCACAGGTGCTAAAATGAAATTTATCCTTTAAATAATGAACACGCGATAAAACAGAACCATAATAGTTTGTTTGTTTTTGGCTTGGAGGAAGACACGGTACTGATTGGGTGAAAGAGTGGACTTACGATGAATCCGACCACAGAGGATGAACAAGGCTCTAAATTAGATTATGAGAGAAATGCGGGGAGAGACAGAGAGAGGACTAGAACAAGAAGCCCCCGAAGCATCGCCCCAGATTCTAGAGAGGGAGAGAGAGAGAGAAGTATAGTAGAGTAGAGTAAAGAGAGAGAGAGAGAGAGAATGGCGACGACGGAGGAAGAGAGCGCGGTGAAGGAGCCGTTGGATCTGATCAGACTCAGCCTCGACGAGCGCATCTACGTCAAGCTCCGCTCCGATCGCGAGCTCCGCGGCAAGCTCCATGTATTTTCTTCTTCCCTCTTTCAGCCCTAATTTCCAAAAAAAAAAATTTTAAAAAAAATTAGGGTTTTGCTTTAATCTTCTCCTACCATTCAAAATTATGGTTTTCCCTTTCAAGATTCCTCCTCTATGTGTATTGGCCACTGCAAATTTCGCATTTTGTGGATAGATAAGCTTACATAGATTTATAGAAATCGTAATTTGAATTTTTCGACTATGATTTGAACTTAGTTCTGGTATTTTGCGTTCTACTGCTGAATTAGGGTTTTGAGACTTTTGTGAATTTCTCTTCTATTTGTTTTGTATATTAAACATTGCTCAACAAGGTTGGTTTGGTTATGATTTTTCCTTTCATACGATGGGCGATGAAAATTTCGTAAAGAAACCAAAATACCTATAGATACATACGTACATATCTATGCTTAATTTGAGTTCCCAAGCTCGAAATTTTTCGCCCATTGTATCTGTAATTGGGCGAAAAGAAGGCCCGACTCCAAGTTGTTCAAGAATAGTGGCGTTGGCGTTGAGTTTCTCAACCCTTTCCCTTTCCCTTAGGATTAGTCAGTTCTATTTCTCGATGGGGGACAAGGGAAGGGATATAAGTCTGCCGTAGAGTGTCACCTTGACGTGGTGGAAGTCATCAGGTCGAGCCTGATTAATATATATGTATGTGATATGTAAGTAAAAGAGTCTTGAGGATAATTTTGGGGTGGGTTATGAAAAGAACTTAACGGGAAGACAAAGAATTCGCCAAAGAGTGTCTTTGATTGGTAGTTGTATGTATAGAGGCGCATAACTCAAATTCGGTAAAACTTAGTTCAAAAATACTAAAAGTTTTATGTTTTAGCTTGGATTTATGAAATTTTTTAGGAGCTAAATTAAGCAGTAATCCCATTTTGACAGACCTTTCTCTGCTTCACTTCTATTGTAGTGGCATGTAACATGTAAATTTTAAACCTGGAAACATTCTACCATAATCTGTGTCTTTATTTATGGTTTGTTAGTCAAGGTTATAGCGTACATATAGACAGAAGTCAAACATTATTTTGAAGTGTTTTGACGTTTTGATTGTACTTGACTGCTTTGCAAAAATGTGTTTATATTTAATGTACTTTATTTTTTGGTTGGCATCTATCTTTGCAGGCATATGATCAGCATTTAAATATGATTCTTGGTGATGTTGAAGAAGTGGTCACTACTGTAGAAATTGATGATGAAACATATGAAGAGATTGTTCGGGTACGTTTTGCTCTAATATTCTTTGCTAGTATATCTTTAAAAAGTTTAAATTAAAAAAAAAAATCTACATACATTTATATACATGTACTGGTTAATTTTGTATTAAGTGGATAGAGGTCACAGCAGTCATTGTTTGGTAACCAGTTTACAAAATTACATGTTGTCAGTACAGTACCTTTGTTTGCCTGTGGACACTTAGACCAAAAGTTGAAAGCTTCTCATTTGTTGTTTTTTCTTTACTAGTTTTGTGTGATTCTTTCCAACTCTTAAGTTACAAAACATAGCGAGACTTCAATCTAAGCCAAATCACACCAATCTTGAATGCAAGTTATTGTGGGAATTTCGTTTATATTGGAAATCAAGAGTCCACGCTCTAAATAAAACCAACAAAAACCATTGAAATGCATGACAACAAGAATAAGGCTGCCCAAAGAAAGTGAATACAGAGAACAAATGATATAGATGTACTGGAAGTTTTAATCTTGTTGTGCAAATACGCATCTGGTTGTTGTTCTATTTTCTTTTCCCCCTCCCATAGAAAAGAACATATTTGCGAATTAATTTCTCGTTCATTTTCTTGTATTACAGACTACAAAGCGCACAGTTCCATTTCTCTTTGTCAGAGGAGATGGTGTCATTCTTGTTTCACCTCCGTTGAGGACAGCTTGATTAATTCAACTCGTCTTAACATGGTTAACCAGCAATGGTGGATTTTGTTAGAGCTGTCACTATGCTAGTGTACTTCATTGATTGTTAAAAGAATGGCTTTCTTGGTGTACTCAATATCTCGTTTTAGAATGGGAAGTTCAGTTGTACTTTTGACATGGCTGAATGAATTGTGTTGCTTGAATTTCAGAAAGTGGAGCTTTGTGTGATTATTCTTGTTTGCACTCGAATGAATTTATTTGCATGAAGTCGCTAGGGTCCCTTGAATGTACTTGATTTTCTGGGTAGGAATTCGAAGCTGAACATTTTTTTCTGTAGATTCATCAAGCGAGAACAATGCAGCGTCTTACTGGGGCCTTTGATCCGGAAGGTTATTTGGAACACAATGTTCGGTATCGAGGCAAAGCACTAGCGAGAAGCTTTTTCCTTGATTGTTTTCCTATTCTACTTGTAGAAATCAGGACCAATCCTTCTTCCCACGCCCCCTCAAACTTCGTTCTTTAACTATTCTGCTAAAACGTAGTGTTTCAGGAAGATTTTTTTTTTTTTTTTTTTTTGGGGGGTTGCTAAAGGGTGTTTCATGCGGATTATCAACTTGAATGATACTGCCTATGAGTCTAATCCTTCTTTTAATTTTTTTATTTTTTTATTTTTTTGGGGGCAAAACTTCATCATCGAGTTGAGTTGAATTATCGATCGTCTAAAACCACATTCCGTGGTTCTTTGTTGCTTCTTTTTTGAGTTTGTTCAATGACCGACTGAATTTTCTTATTCTGAGATAGAAAAGAAAAGGAAAAAAATATTAAAAAAAAAAAACCCTCTTTACTGCGATCAAAATATGTCTCTCTATAGACGGCTCATAATTTCAGGTAGTTTTAATCACCAAGAATAACCCTGCAAGTTTTGTACTAATTTTGTACCAAAATCAGTTGTCCCCGGTCAATCGAGTGAGATTGTTTTAAGCATTAATTCATTGTAAAACATAAAGGAGCACTGATACTCTCTTCCCACGACCGTATGAGAAAAAATAATAATATCGACGGCAATATTTCAATTGAAAATATGAAAAATTAGAACTTGTTTATTCTTGAATAATTGTATAATTACATTAAAAGTTCATCGTATAGAAAGATGACAAGGAAGATTTCAATCCAGTGATTAAAGAAACGATATGTACTTGGTAAAACAGGATGGGAATAATGAGATCATTTCTCGTTGTCTTGAGCAGCGTAGAGGGCTTTGATCTCCTCAACATCATCATAGCTACCGAGGAATATTGGAGAGCGTTCATGTATCTTCTTCGGAACCAAGTCCAATGCCTGCAAATCCCATCATGTAAACAAGTTTACAACAATTTCGCCATTCATATTGTCAACTCAAGATTCCATGAGACATTCATAAATGAATAAAGTACCCGTTGTTTGCCGGTGAAAGCTTGACCTCCCGCTTGCTCCATCAGGAATGACATTGGGAATACTTCATACAGAACCCTAGTTGTTCAATACAGATTAATCTTCATGATTTTCCTTCTCGACTTGGTACATATAATTTAGCTTGAGTTGAATTCGACATACCTAAGTTTTCCATTGGGACTCTTCTTATCAGCAGGGTATAAAAAGATACCCCCATAAAGCAATGTGCGGTGGACATCAGCTACCATACTGTCAATTGTCGGCAATAAGTTTCGATTAATCAAAACCATACAAATTAAGCTAAATTAAGATGTCGATTTCCAGCGAAGAGAAGCAAACGAAGGCTTTCATAAAAATTCTCGTAGAATCGAGAATGATGGATCAGAGAAGGTAGGGTGCCTCTACAACGGATTTTTTTATTTTTTTATTTTTTTCAAAGTCTTCGGAAACAAAAATAAAAATATTATGTACGGATCTCTTAGGTATGTTGAGAAGTTAAAGAAAGTCTGGATGGAGTTTATTTTCCAGAGTGGAAAAAATTTTATACGGATCTCTTCTCTTTCTCTCATGTTTTTGCTTGGAAATTAAGATTATTGAGAATTCAAACAAGCAATTCAAATTGTGAAACAATTTATACATGATGAGCATCATTTCAAGGACTAGGTTGAGAAACCATTACCTTCCGATGTATCTCAGAGACTTCGCTGATGAACCGTCCTTGGGGAATTTGCAATTTTCCACATACCTGTTAATCATAAAGAGAAAGAAACACCATCCAAATTCTATGGTTAAACCACCCGCAAAACAAGAGAGACTACTAAATTGAATACTACGCACTTGGCGGTTGGACCATCCCAATTCTTTGCATTTCCTTCATTCACAGAATAGATCTTTCCTTTCTTCGGATCTGTTGAGGAAATCAAATAAGGAGCAATTTTTAAAAAGTCAAAAGACATGTAGAAAAACAGCATGGACAAAATGCTGTTTGTAAGCGTTTAGTACTTGGAGAATCCCTTGGAAGGGTATGAAGAGGACACAGTTTTTAACTGTCAGATCTTCAACAAGTTATGGTAAATTATCACACTCTTCTTAAATTATATATGATTCTAATGTGAGCTGCATCAGATGGCTAAAAAATGGGTCCCACCACAAAATTCTCCCTATACCAAAGGCCAGAACATATTGTGCATCATAAAGCTAACTGCACCTTGATGTCTGGGTGAGTTAGAATGAACTCCCCAAGAGATGGGTCAAGGGTGAACCCATTAACTCCATTCCCAGTGCTGAACACAAGCTGCGTTAAAAACATAATAGCAAATGTCAGCAAAGTTCTGGACTATTAAAAGAAGTTTATGAACTTTTTTGCCAATTTTTTTTTTGCAAGTAATAAGTAATTTAATACCATTACCCCCACAAACCCAGAATCACACTACAGTACTGAACGAAGAAATTGTTATTTGTTCCTTCATTCGGACAGTTTGACCTACGGAGGCGATTGGGAAGAACATTTCTCAACATTTAGTGTATTCCATTAGAATGGACCATAGCCTTCAATAATGATAGGTTTTATTCTGTTTTATGGAAAACTAAATACAGTAATCAATATTGTAGAATAAAGTGTAACTTATTGGGGATAGTTTTAAAATCTTCCCCCATGTTTTGACTTTTTTTTTTTTATTTCTTTATTTTAATGGATAATCCTCCTATTCCCTTAAATTCAGAAAAACTCCTCCGGACACGAAATTTCCTACAAATATTAAATCCTCAATTGAATTTCCCCCAATCTAACAAGCTCGGGTCAGAAAATTTGTACGAAATTCCAAATTCAAAGGGTTTTTCTTAATTTCTTTAAGTAAGAATAAATATTTCATTACGAAAGTCACAAAACACAAGGAACATATCGAACAAAAAACTAAGCAAACATATTTCATGCTTAAAATTAAACAAAGAGAACGATGATGTTCACATTACCGTGCAAGAGCTCCCATACATGCAATAGCCAGCTGCTAACATATACTTCCCGGGTTGCAAGACATCAGCCGGAGAAGGTTCATGGTCATCTTTGATTGCATAGATTCCAAAAATCTACGACAAGCATTTTTTTTCACTGCAATAATTGAGTTATTTTGAAACAAATAATTGCCACATTTTTACGTGCCAGTACAAAATTACAATTAAACGACATCAAAATGAACAAAAAGAAAACCATACTTGAGATTAATAAGCTAGAGATATCTTACCGTCCCAATTGAAACACCACAATCGATGTTAGAGGACCCGTCCAGTGGATCAAAAACAACACAATACCTACAACCAAAAGAACACATTGATGATGGAAGCACTTCGAGATTGCATTTTGGATGCGTAAAAATTGATGCAACAAAATGTTTGGCAAAAATGTATAAAAGCACTTTGTAGAAACCATTGTAGTTTACGATTATCTTGAGAAGTTAATTATTTTAGCTTTTAACTTATGTTTAGCATAAGCAATGCATCTTAAAAAATCATAACAATCTCAAACTAGCCATACTAAACAAAGCCTTGTAACGCTAACGACATTTCAAAGAACAAACTTGTGCAGAACAAGCACCTTCCGCGTTTGGATGGCTCCACAATTGTTGCCTCTTCATCTTCTTCGGACACAAGGATGCACTGGCAATACCAACACATCCAAATTATTTAAAAGATATTTTTAGCGTTATATTGGCTATTAATTATTTTTTTTTAAAAAAATTCATCTGTTGACTTACAGTTCTGCCACTGCTTATCAAAGCCTTGATAAAAACTTCATTGGAAAGCACATCCAGTTTCTTCTGCTCTTCACCCTTCATTTAAAACCCAAAATAACTAAATAAAAAAAAAAAATTTATGAAAACAGCTAAAAGAACAAAGGAAAGAACAAAGAGCAACTAGAAAAGTGGTAAAAGTAATACAAATTCCCATCCGAGCAAATACAACCAAACATGTAAAGACAAAGTTGGAATTCTATGACCCATCAAATTCTTTATCTCCACTTTAAAAAAATTAAAAAAAAAAAAATCCTTTTGTTGTTGTTGAGAAAAGAACCCATCAAAAGACTTTACCTGGACATTGGTCTCTCCAGCAAGTCCAATGAGCTTAGCCAGACCAGCCTGCCAAAACCATTATAAAAATTAAAAAAAATAATTAAAAAAAAGAGAGATTTCATTTTCACCCGAGTACTCTCAAACACCAAAATCATCCAACAATACTAGCCCAGTAGCCCAGTCAAAAAGTACCAAAAAACGACAAAAAATATTGAAAATTTGAAGAATCATTTCACATACATAACCCACCAACTAAAAATCAATAAAACCAAGTTTCCCAATACTAGTCCAAATCAAAATACTCAAAACACTCACACAAAAAAAAAGGCAAAAAAAAAAAAAATGACGATAATGATTGAATATAAGAACAATTTTTATTATTCATAACCCCACCTATGTTAATTTCTTCTCTTTTTTATTTTTTATTTTTCTTATACAAAAGAAGAGAACCTTGTTGACAGCAGAGCAGACGAACTTGCAGCCGAGGACGATGTGGCTGAGCAGGATGGTGAAGTCGCCGCGGGACTCCGGGTGTCTCGACTGCTCGTTCAGCACGTACCTCGTTATCGTCATCAGGTCCGTCCGGTGAGCGTCCGCCGCGTGGTCCATGTTCTTCTTCCGATGACTCGACTTGTTTTTCGAGTTTTTGACTTGTTTATTGAGTTGTTTTTTCCAGTTTTGAGGTTTTGAGAAGGTGGGTGGTCCGCAATTCGAGGCAGAAGATAGATGATCACGAATATATATATATATATATATATAAGGGAATTATGCAGCCATGAATGGAAAGAGATAGAGAGAGAGATTTTTGGGCTTTTATTATTATTTTTTTCTTTTTTGGAGTACTTAGGAAGGCTGGGGGGACACGTGTCGCGGTTGGGATGGGGGAGAGAGCTGGTGGACGTCAGACGTCGTTCAGGGGATAACGCTACTCGTCGTCTTTCTCGATTTCCGATTCGACGTTTCCCAGGTTTTTGTCCTTTTTCTTTCCTTCCCTCTCATCTTCATATTTTCTTCCCATGAATATTGATGAAACACCACGCTAACGCGTCATGTCGACTTTCGGTTTTCTTTATACTATTATAAATAGCTCCTCTTATTTTTTTTTAAATTATTTTATTTCAAGAACTCACATATAAATGTACATATAGTGGGACCTTCTATGAACCTGTAAGGGACATGTCCCTTAAATCAATATGGACAGTTGATTACCACCGATGCTGGTGGTGGTTCATCGACACCGACATACAAGGCAGAGTTAGAAATATATTTTAGTAAGGATATATATTAAATTTTTTTTTAAAGATAAAATAAATTTTAAAGAGATTATGTGAAAATTTTTAATTATTTATATAAAAATTTTTAATTTTAATACGGATAAAACAGTTAAAATCTAAACTTTTTTTTTTTTAAAATTAACTTTAATGAGGATTATGTGAAATTTTTTTATTTTTCGTGGGAGCAAAATAGAAATTATATGATAATTTTTTAATTTCAGTTCAGGTAATTATAAAAATTATAAAATTTTTAGGGTAAAAATAAAATAAGAAAAATTTTCAGTGGAGGCCAGCCCCAACTAGCACCCCCAAC
The DNA here is from genome assembly GCA_008635985.1 of Ficus erecta. Taxonomy (NCBI): domain Eukaryota; kingdom Viridiplantae; phylum Streptophyta; class Magnoliopsida; order Rosales; family Moraceae; genus Ficus; species Ficus erecta. The sequence continues at coordinate 15,938 of BKCH01001740.1, forward strand.
TCCGCCCCTACTGACAATGAAGACTTACTTAGAGTATTTACTTTTATCTGATCTCAGATTCGAGCCCTGACATACGTAGAGTCAGGCATTCGACAAGAAAGATCATGTGATGTGTCTGCTAGCTATAAAGACTTGGGGTTATGTTACTTATCATCAAGGACAGAGCCAGTTTGAGTTTAGGAGGGGCACAAGACAACTAAAGATAAAATTTACAAACTAATATTATACTCTTTTTTTTTTTTTTTTCAAAATTTCTATAAAAATCAAGTAAAATTTCCAACATTTCTTTCGTAACGAAATTTTACTAAAATAAGCAAAACATAACAATTGTTCTCGACGAGTTCTCATTTTTTGATACTTCTGCATAATAGATTCATTGTTAATAGTATCAAAAATAATTTTCTCAATGTAGGCAACAAAATTATCATTCACTCACTACTACAAAATGTGGATTTCACGACAATTCTTCCACGACCGTTTTTTAAAAAACCGTCGTGGAAAATGCGACAAAAACACGGAACGGAACAGAGTTTCCGAAAACCGTCGTGGAAGCCGAAGCTTCCACGACGGTTATAAAAAACCGTCGTGGAAGAGCATGCTTCCGCGACGGTTTTTAATAACCGTCGTGGAAGCTTGCAAAAAACTTCCACGACGGTTTTTAAAAACCGTCGTGGAATCCCATTCTTCCACGACGGTTTTATAACCGTCATGGAAGCTTTAAATTTTTTTTTTTTTTTTTGTTTTTTTTGCAAGCTTCCACAACGGTACCGTTGTGGAAGCATACTCTTCCACGATGGTTTTCGGAAACTCTGTTCCGCTCCGTGTTTTTGCCGTATTTTCCACGACGGTTTTTTAAAAAACGGTCGTGGAAGGGTCTTTTTTCAAAAAAAAAAAATTTAAATTTTTGGACTCTACCATGATGGTTTTTGGGGAAAACCGTTGTGGTATGTTACATACCACGACGGTTTTCCCAAAAAACCGTAGTGGTAGGTACTAAGGCGGGAATTTTGAAATTTTTTAAATTAAATTCAATTTTTTGGAGCGTGTATTAAAACCCAAAAAAAATCCTCTTTCCCGCCCCATTACGTTCCGAGCATTTTCACTTTTGTACTCTCTAACTCCATACCCAAAGCCACCCAATTTCTTCCCTTTATTTCTCTCTCTCGCCGCTCCTTCCCTACTTAAAATCTCAAAAAACTCACTCTATCTCACCGCGCCTCCTCTCTCTATTTCACCTCTCAAATTTTTCTCTTGGCTCCATTCTCCGATGGCCTCCTCCACCACTCACGCGGCCTCCTCCATTCTCCGACAGGTCCACTAAGGAACTCACACGGCTTTCCCTCTCTCTCTCGCTGCATGGATTTGGGAATTCAAAAATGTTGATTTTGTTGATTGTGGTTGTTGATAAAATGTTCCGTCCAAATTGTTGATTTTGTAGATTGTTGAGTTGGGAATATTCCGTCTGAAATGGCCAAAATCCGTCCCCTACATTTTCGGTGATTGTTCATTGTGGTTGTGTTTTAGATTTAATTAAATTGGTAGGGTAAGGCACGGATTTGGGAAATTTCTGAAAAAAAGTGTTGATTTTGTGATTTAAATGTGTTCCGGAAAAAAGTGTTGATTTAGTGGGAATTCGTAAATTTTGTTTTTCGTTGTTACCTACCCCGACGGTTACTCGACCGTCGTGGTAGAAGAGCTACCACGACGGTTTTCGAACCGTCGTGGAATCCAAATATATATCACGACTGTGGATTCCATGACGGTTACAAAACCGTCGTTTAAGTATTACCACGACGGTTTTTAACCGTCGTCGAATCTCTATTCTGTAGTAGTGACTGTTGATATTCCATCTGATTTTGTAAACTATTATTCGCAACTTTCATAGCAAAATATACCCTCTTAATTATAACAGTAACAACATGAAGACTAATGCAAGTGTAATAAGCAAATAAACTTGTGAATTTACCTTTTTTTTTTTTTTTTTGTCTCAACCATCTTCCGTGCAAGACCTCTAGCGCTTTAGTCCTACAAACTTCTCATTAGACCGCATATCAAAAACATAAGTTTGAATTTGAGTATCAAGTGTCAAGAGCTACATATCAATAACAGAGTAAAATAACGCCATATGACAAATTTGTAACTGCTTGAGCTTTATGTCGTGACCTTTTTTGTGCTACAAACATATCATCCAAGTTTGAAACATCAACATAATGTTTTTCACAAAAAACAAGAAACTTGATCAAAGAAATAATATCATTATCCATCTCTCATTATTTATAGTCTTTGCTTAAGTTTCTGCAATGTCTATGACAATTCATCGACGATTCTCAGGTTTTTGTCATATTCTTTCCTTCTCTCTGATCATCATCATCCATGACGATGACGATGAAACACCATGATATTGTGTAGTAAACTTTGGGTTTTCTTTGTATTACTTTATTATAAATATAAATATGTCCTCTTATTTTCTATTATTTTATTTCAAGCCATTAGAAAACATATTTATATACATATAATTTTTGACACAAAAAATAATACATTATTTACAAGGTGCATCCCGAACAATAACAAATACACTTAATGGAGGTGATTCCTCTAACTAAATCAGTTTATCATGTAAATCGAGGGCAAAAGTAGTCAAAGCAGTTGTTTAAAATTTTAAAATTCTATTATGTATGATAGGAAGATGATATTTTCTGGCCTCCAACTAAACATCCTAGATTCTAGTCCTTAGGGCGTGTTTGTACACAGTACTAAGATTATTAATCTTATTCTCACGTTTGGTGACACCATTTGATTGGGTAAGTTATTCGCTGATTAAAAATAGTCCGGTGTTTTAATGGACTATTAGTCCTCCAAAATCAGACGGGATTTCTAATGCTTTGGACAGGATTAGACTATTTTCTCCCATCTACTAACTCGTATTCTCCTTTGGCTTCTATCATATATCATTCCTCTCTTGGTTGGATTCTTGGCATTCTTCTTCGTCTCGTTCCAGATTCTCTTCCCAACTCTCCCTCTATCTCTCTCGCACAACTCTGGTCACATATCTAGCATTTTGGCTTTGCCTCCACAAGAGAAAAGGTAAACTTTCTTCTTATATTTTGATTTTTTTTTTTTCATATTTAGTTCATCAATTTCCAATCTTGTAATTTGTTCTTGTGTTTGGTAAATTGTGATGATAGGTTTTCACTGTTTTATTTTTTTAGTAATTTTTTTTGCTAACCTTGTGTATTTGTCATGGGTTTGTTGCGTTTGGGGTGGTTTTTTTTTTTTTTTTTTTTTAGGTTTTTTTTTATTATTTTTATTTAGTGCATACCACCCTTGTTTATATTAATAACCCCATCAATTTGGGTTTTTTTTTTTTTTTTTTTTTTAAGTTTTTCATTCTTATTTTTTTTTTAAATTTTTTTGGAAGCCCTTGTGTATTTATTCATGGGTCTAACACATAAGAGACACCCCATCAAGTTAGGGTTTTTTTAGTGGGTTTTTTTTTTTTGTTGATTGATTGTTGTGATAATTTTCTTGTTTTTGAACCATGGAACTCACTTGAGTGTCTTAGATATCTATATACATGATAGCGATGTATAGTGTGTGAACCAACTTCGAATGGATATGAGGACGCTTGATTTCTTGTGTGAGTTACTCCGAACTAATGAACGATTAAGATGGATGGAGTGATGACAGTTGAAGAGCAAGTTTGTTTTTTCGTACATATCCTTGCACATTATGTAAAGATTCATACAATTGATAACAAGTTTAAAAGGTCGAGTGAGGTTATTAGTAGATACTTTAATTCGGTTTTGAATGGGATTATTTGCTTACAAAGCACCTTATTGACGACGCAATTTCCTGTGCCTGAAAATTACAATGATGATAGGTGGAGGTGGTTTAAGGTAAGAGATACCTATAATTCAAAAATTTTTGATATTCGAACTAATATATAATAAATTATACCATTTATTTGACAGTGTTTCATTTCTTAATTTAGGGTTGTTTAGGAGCATTAGATGGGACATATATTAAAGTGCATGTACCTTAAATCAATAAGCCAAGGTATCGCAATAGGAAGGGTGAGCTGCTACTAATGTTCTTGGAGTTTGCGATAGAAATATGAGTTTCATATTTGTGTTAGCTGGTTAAGAGGGTTCAATGTCTAATTCTAGAGTTCTTAGAGATGTAATTTTTAGACCAAATAGTTTAAAAGTTCCTACAAGTAATTTGTTAACCCTTTTTTTAATTTGGACAGGATACAGAATTACTTGAATTATGGTTAAATAATAATTAATTTTTTTAATTATGCTTTTAGGTGTTATTACCTAGTAAATGCTGGCTACACAAATTTGGAAGGTTTTCTTGCACCAAATAGAGGAATAAGATATCACCTTTCTGAATGGCAAGAAGGATGTGCACCTATAAACAATAGATAATACTTTAACATGAAGCATGCTTTAGCAAGAAATGTGATAAAACGTTGTTTTGGGTTGCTTAAGATACGATGAGCTATTTTGAGGAGTCCATCGTTTTATCCTATTAAGACGCAATGTCGAATAATAACCGCTTGTTGTATTCTCCATAATCTCATAAGAAAAGAAAAGTCAGTGGATCCTGTAGAAGCCATACTAGAGAGAGAAGAAAGAGAACAACCAACTCAAGCTTCTACAAGTCAAAGCATTATTGGCACAATTGAACCCTCTGATCACTGGACCGCATGAAGCGACAACTTGGCAACTCAAATGTTTGGTGCATGGAGACCAAATAGGAGTCGCAGACAATAAACACTAGTTGTTTCTTGTGTTTATAACTCTAGTTGTTTCTTGTATTTATGACTCATATTATTGCGTGGTTTGGATTATGTGAGAACATATTATATTTAGTAACTTTGGTGTTATTGTTTTATGACTTCGTATTATTTTTATATGGTTTGTATTATGTGAGACATGTATAAATAGCTAAACATATTGCTTTATTTACAATTTGCAATGTCTTAATAACTATTATTACTTATTTTGTGCATCACAGTTTGTTTTTATAATCTTAACTAACAATGTTTTTTTTTTTCCAACACATTTGTATGGTTAGGTATGGAAATTAGAGGCAATACTCAGAACAATGATCCTCAAAAGAAAGGGAGCCGATGAACAAGGATGAAAGTAGGAGAGGAAGAATTGTTGAGTGTGTCAGAAGACATCATTACATGTGGTAACCGTTGTGATAATGGTAGTTTCAAAGCTGGCACAATTAGTATAATACTACAAAACTTGTGTTCCAATTCGGTATTGAAAGTTACTCTTTATATCGAGTCTAAGATGAAGATGTAGAAAAAACAATATGGTATAATATTTGACATGTTGAACAAGAGTGGTTTTGGATGGGATGATGTGCTGAAATGCGTTCAGGTGGACATCGATGAAGTCTAGCAAGCATATGTGCAGGTTTTTGTAACTAACCAATATAATTGTATTTCACATACTTATACATAATATACACTAATTAGCTCAATAGTGTTTTGTTATAGAGTCACAAAGAAGCAGAAAGATGAAGAGGGAACCATTTTCCACTATATGATAGGTTAGCTATTGTTTTTAGAGTTGATCGTGCAGCTGGAAAAGGAGTTGAAACTCCAGCAGATATGGCTAACAATGTTGATAATGAGATCTTAATGAGAAAGGCTTTGTGATGCAACAAGAATCATCTTACTCTCCAATGTCTGTGAACCAAACTTCGGCTACCATCCAATCCTGACCCAATCAGAAAAAAATAGTAAGATCAATTGAAGATATTGGATTAGGATTAGAAAAACTAGCCAAATCATTTGATAAAATGATAGAGAAATCCAAAGTAGAAACATAATTGCTAGTTGAAGCTATTAAAAGAAAAGATGATAGCTTACAATATGAATTTGTGGGGGGTGAGATTACTAAATTAAACCTTTATGTGGCTAATCAGAGTTTGCTGAACAACCATGGAATGTTAGTGCCTTGAAATCCATGGATGAGTCACTTCGCATGGAGTATGTATTTACTCTCATCGGGAAAGGATCAAGCGATATCTAATTAGACCTTTCAGATTTGCTTAAGTAGAAGTTATGAGTTGATGTAGATATAATGTTTCTTTTTGTTCCTTAAACAAGCTTATTTTGAGAATATTAAGGACATGTAATATTTATTATTCTAAACCAGATTGAGTGACATCATACAAGGTACATTATTTTGTTTGACAAATTATTTTGTTGGATCAATTGATTGTATGAATATGTTATGATCAGCTATATATTTACATGTTGGACATTATTTATTACAAACGTTTTTGATTTTTTTTAGAGATAATTATCTTTGATTTTAATAGGTTGTAGTTAACAAGAAAATATTTTCTAAAATTTGTTTCTATTGTTAAAAATAAAAATAAATAAATAATTAAACTTTATTTTAATTTTTTAATATTAAAACTTAGTTTGAATTGATTTTTTCTATTTTTTTTTTCAATTTTAAAATTTTAAAATTAAATTAAATTATAATTAATTTAGTTCAATCTGATGATACGCCAAACATTGGATTACTTTTTAAGACACCTAATTTGACAAATTACCAAACACATGATTGGATACAACATAATTCTATCCAATCCGGTCCAATCCAATCCTAACCACCTAATTCAATCCAATCTGGTGTGCCAAACATGGCCTTAGAGTTAAGGAAGTCATAGTCAAGAGAGAACTAACATCCAATAAAATTTAACGATTCGCATAAATCAGTTGATTCTCACAGAGAGAATAGTTTGGAAGATCAGAAGATAAAAAAGGTCAATCGTAGCGAGTACATTTGTGGTAATAGAAGACAAAAGAACTTGTAGATACTATTACCAAAAAGTATGTATAATTTTATTTAATGAGGTTTGATAATTTTATAATAAAATCATGAATCAGTATTATGAATTTTTGTATTCTATTTTGTTGTATTTTTCTCTTTCGGTCTTTAGGCTCGTCCAACACTTGACAATGTGGACAATATGCTGTATTTTTTAAGGGTCTTAACTAGTTATGGACTAGTTTGAAGTAGGTAACTAACTTATTTTTCAGCCAAATTGTATCGTCTTCGCAGCTAGATCAGGATGTTCTCTGGAGACTGATTAAAAAGTTATAAGGACTAGTCTTAAATCGTTGAAATGATGAAATACCTCTATGGAAAGTTTTTGGAACTGTACTCCCTTGAACTACTAGGAATCAAGAACGGTTTTTTAGATCTTTGACATGGATCCAAATCTTTTATCTAATTTTTAGTGTTTAACCAATAATATTATATTGCGTCATCTTAAAAAGTTTGAAATACTTTATAAATGATTCTTTATATTTTAAAATCTAATTTTATTCAATGATGTGTTAACATATAATTGGTTAATCATCATTTGGTACACCAAAATTGAACCGAAGACATTGGTTCATTTGACATGAAACCTTCGGACTTCCTAAGGCTATTTCTCCATCATTTATTTTCACAAGCTAACTTGAAACACTTTTTATTTTTTATTTTTTATTTTTTTGAGTGGAACTTGACACGCTTCAAATTTGAATAAAAACTCAATTTTAAACCAACCATTAATAAGCCCATCAATTGGGTTAATTTGAGGATCACCATTAATGAGGAAAATTTATTCATTTTTCTCACTTCTACGTAGACATTTAGTAACATTTCATTTTGGGAGATTAAAAACAACAGCCTTATCATTTTTTAAGTACTATAAAGTTGTTACTCAAATTTTGATACTATCGATTTCTCTCCTCTCTCTTTACTATACTGAAAAGTAAGCAACACAAAAGATAAAATATGAGATATTTTTGGAACAAAAGTGATGAAAATCAAAGGATATTCAAGAAGTAAAAAATTTACATGATCAAATCATGACACATACGAGTTCTTTAAGTATGACTTGGATCTATGAAAAGAATATATTCATATGTGGGATATGAGTATTGGAATATCAACAAACCCTTTATCCAAACTGACATGAATTCTTCACGCGTTATGCTTTAAAAAAAAAAAAAAACTTTTAGCTACGAATTCACTTTAATGTTTTACAATAAATTTCAAAAGGCAAACATAACTATAAGGATGCATTTGGTTGTCATTTTCAACTCAAAATTTATATATCAATTTTTATCTTTTTCTGAAAGATTAACATATATTATAACTAGTTTTTACAAAGTCAACCGGCTGTAACCTAAAAATTTTATCTCCAACTGACGAACCAAACGGAGGCTAAGCTTGTGTTTGGTTAGTTGGTTGGAAATGAAAAGTTTAAGTTAGAAATTGATTAATTTTTCAAAAATTAATTATAATTTTTGTTAATTTTAAAAAAAAAAAAAAACAAAAACCGATAAAAAAAATATAATTTAGTTAGAAATAAGTTAAAATATCAAACAAATTATAAAAGTATTCTAATCGAACCGCCACAAGTACGAACGCACAGCTGTGATCTTTCTACTTAAACCGGCAAAACCTAATCCGAGAAAAAAGCACGACTCTTTTCTCTTCCTCAAAGCAAAGTATAGCCGCGTTATTCTTAGACCTCAAATTTACTAAAACACCCTCATTCTTTTCTCATAATTTCTACCACCATTACGTTTGTAAACTGTACTTTCAGGTGCATAATCGTAATTTCGAGTACGACGTTTGCCATTCTACGACACCGTTTCTGGTTCAAGAAGCTGCTATTTCCTCCGTTTAAATTTCCGGTTTTAACCCTCTCCTTGGCTAACTGCCAAGCCCCTTTTCGTCATTTTACTTAATCTCCTCCATTTCTGTCGTCTTCTTCAAGAAAAAAAGAAAAAAGAAAAATTGAGCTTTCTTGTGATCTGCGAAATTCTGACAAAAAACGGAACCCTAGAGCTCTTCTTCTTCACCTTCGGATCTCTAATGGCGGATCAGGAGGAGGAGGATCTCCGGATGGCTCTGCGGATGAGCATGCAGAACTCGCCGCCGGAGCCCAAGAGGAGCAAGCCACGGGACGCCGTCGCCGGAGGAGGAGGAGGTGCTTCTGCTGCTCCGGCGGAGGAGGAGTCGCCGGAGGTGAAGAACCGCCGTTTACAGCGCGAGCTCATGGCCGCCGCCGCCGAGAAGCGAATGCTGCTGTCCTCGGCGAAGAAGGACTCGGCTCCGCTGCCGATCTCTCGCTCCGTTGTACCGGGATCGGATTCCAAGGCTGTGAAGAAAGAGAAGGAATTACGGTTGGAAGATTTGAATTTGGGGAGGGAATTGACGGAAGCGGAAGCGAACGAGCTGTTTGCAATGGTGTTTGGGGCTGAAGTCTCCAAGGGAATTCTTGCTCAGTGGAGTAATCAGGGTATTAGGTGAGTTTTAAGCGTTATTTAGTAGAATCGTACTGTAAAAGATCAAAATAACTCAATTTCGATGTCATTTCTTTTTCTTTGGAATTCTAATGCGATCGGAGAATCAGAAGAGTAATGGCGCTGAAAAATTCACATTTTTTTGGCAAGTAATTTGATTCTCAAATGTTCAAATAGCAACGACTTAAATTAGGGTTACATTATACCAACTGCCATTTTCTTTTTTGGTGTTGTCTTTCAATTATGAAACACACACATATATGTTTGGATATATATATATATATATTATCGTGTAATGATTTTGAGTTTATAAGGGTTAGGAATAGGTTCCAATAGAGCTCATTCTTACAATAACTGGCAAATTTTTATGTAATTTCGAGAACTTGTGTCTTGTTTCACTCTCTCTTTTTTTTTTTTTGGTTTTTGTTTTAGTTTTTTGTTTTTGTTTTTGCTTTTTTTGTTTTTGTTTTTTTGTTTTGTTTTGTTTTAACTAATAGAAACATATCAAATACTGTTGGGAAACTAGATTGAGCCGTTCCTAGAAGTTAGGAATAGGATTAGATCCCATTAGAAGTCCCATGTGTAATCCCTATTCTTGAGGGATTTTCCAAAAACTTCTCTGTACTATAAATATTGTATTTTTGTTACTTTTGTTTTGTAACCGTGGAATATAATACAAAAGGGGCAGTGATTTGTTTGACTCTTTCCTTTCTATTAGCTTTTATGGTGTTAGAGCAATAAAGGCTAATTTTTAGTTGTGGGAGACGAAGGTCGTTATGGCCATTGACGGAGTAAGCAGAGATGGTTCGGAGGCTACTTCCGAGACCCCCCCAACCTATCTCTAAAATTACTCCCACTACTTCCTTTGAATCCACGTCCCTGCAAATTACGCCTCACAAACTCAACGGGACGAATTACCTGCAATGGTCTCGTTCCGTCCAAATGGTGATTCGTGGAAAAGGGAAATTTGGCTATTTGGATGGCTCTATTCCTAAACCTAATCCGACAGACTCTATTTTTTCAAATTGGGACATCCAGAATTCTATGGTTATGGCTTGGGCTGATTCATTCCATGGAGGATGCTATTGGTGAAACCTACGTGTTTCAGCTGACTGCGAAGGATATTTGGGATGCTGTTCTTTGGCCTACTCCGACTTTGCAGATTCGTCTCAGGTTTTTGAACTGCGTAATCGGGCTCGGAATCTCTGTCAAGGGACATGTCTGTCACCTAGTTTTTCAGCACCCTTAAAAAATTATGCCAGGAACTCAATCTTTTCACTCTCTGTGAATGGCACCACCCTGAAGATGCCATTTTATTTCGCAAGATTGTTGCTTGGGAACGAGTCTACAATTTTTGGCTGGTCTCAATTGGGACTTGGATGAGGTTCATGGTCAAATTTTGGGCATTAAGCTGTTACCGACTATTGATGAGGTGTTTGTTGACGTTCGCCGAGAAGAGAGTTGTCGCTGTATCATGCTTCCGGAATCCTCCATGTTGGCTCTTGAAACCTCGGCTCTAATGGCGCGTGGTTCTAATAACCATAGTAAGTCTTGCCCCAAGAAAAATTCTTCTTGGTGTGACCATTGTCAACGGCCATATCATACCCGCGATATATGTTGGAAGTTACATGGCAAGCTAGAGAATTGGGTCCTGAATCGGCTCCGTAACAAAGACGGCAAGGGTCTTCAAGCTTCCTCCAATTCTTCGTCTGCTAAAACTAATGCACCGACAAGCCTCTACAAAACTCAATTGGATCAACTGTACAAACTTCTCTCCATTGCACCCGCGAGTTCCAATATGGCCAGCACAGGTACTTCGTTGACTACATTTGGTGGGCCTTCCTGCGCAAGGTGAGCCTTGGATTATTGACTCTGGGGCTTCGGATCATATGACCGATTGTGCCCATTTTTTCTCATCATATGTCCCAAGTCCGGGTAATCATAAAGTAAAGATTGCAGATGGTTCTTTTACGGTAGTTGCTGGTGTGGGTACTGACTCGGTTCCCAATAACGCTTACGGTCGTCCTCCATGTTCCCCATCTTTCATGCAATCTTTTATCTATTAGTAAAGTTACGAAAGATTTGCACTGTGTTGTCCATTTCACACCTTCTCTATGTATTTTTCAGGAATAGAGTTCGGGGACGAAGATTGGTAGTGCTAGAGAGTTATCTGGACTTTATTACTTTGAAAATGACTCAAGCGTGAGTGGACATGTGAAAGTCGTCGTTACCGATTCTTCCCTTTCCAGACATCAAAAAATTATGCTTCTTCATTGTAGATTAGGGTATCTTAGTTTTCTGTACTTAAGGCGTTTGTTTCCTTCTTTATTTCATAATAAAGATTCATTTCAATGTGAAATATGCCAATTAGCAAAACATAGATGTGTCTTTTTTTCTCCTCAAATTATCGTGCTTCCAAACCTTTTGCGTTAATTCATAGTGATATTTGGGGGTCCATCTTGTGTTAGTACTCTTCACACCAACGTTGGTTTCTTCCTTTGTCGATGATCATACTCGGGTGTGTTGGGTTTTCTTATTAAGTGATAAATCGGAAGCAACTCTAGTTTTCAAAAAATTTCATGCCATGGTCAAGACTAAATATAATGAAAGCGTTCAAATTTGGAGAACTGATAATGGAACGGAATTTTTTAATTCTGCCCTTAAAAGTTTTTTACTTGTTAATGGCCTTTTACACCAAAGCTCGTGTGTCAACACCCCTCAACAAAATGGTGGTCTCTGAAAGAAAAAACCGTCATCTACTAGAAGTTGCTCACTCATTGTTATTTATGTCAAATGTGCCTAAGTGTTTTTGGGGTGATGCAATTCTAACGGTGTTTTACTTGATTAATCGGATGCCTTCCGTGTCCTAAATTATCAAACTCCGTTAAATTGTCTCTCTCCAATTTTTTCAACAAAATAGGTCTTCTCGTCCCTAGATCTACGTATCTTTGGTTGTTCCGCCTTTGTCCATGTTTATGATTCCACATAGGAGTAAATTAGACGCTCGTTCAATCCATGTATTTTCCTTGGATACTCCGCTACTCAAAAGGGATTTCGCTGCTATTCTCCGATTAAAAACGTTATTTTGTTTCTAGGATGTAACATTTTTTGAAAGTCAGCCATTTTTCAAAAATCAGATTCGGCTGGGGATGAATCTGGTCGGGTTTTTGGTCTAGATTCGGAATTTTCAAAATCCAAGTCCACTCCTTGCCATTCAAATTGGAATTCAAATGTGTGGGAATATTTTTGGAATTGTTCTCCTTCATTTGAATCCGAATCCACTCTACAGCCCCTTGAAAATCAGCCACAATTTCAGTCCCCACCAAAATCTACTTTTCCTACTATTTTCCCCCACCAAATCTTTCAAATCCATCTCCATCCGGCTTCTCTCCAAATCTCTCTGCACCACAATCTTTCCAATCCACCTCACCAAACTCGGCATTTCTCCACAATTTCCTCTTCAAATCCGCATGTACTACCTTTCCCAAGATAATTCGGTACCTACTTAATCCAGTCCCCCAATTCTCTCACCTACGTTTCCTAACCTTGACCAAATAATTCTGACCATTTGTCTTTAAATGAACCTGGCCCACATATTGTTGTGTCCACTAGTCCGGATTCTTCCTCCGCTGTTTCCTCCTAATTTATGCCTCATCCCCACTCCCATTGATTTGGACGTGCAAACGGCAGGGGGTAGAAAAGGTACAGCCGTTTCCACTCCACTTCTCACGCAAAAATTATCCTGAAAGAAAAAATAAAGTTCCGGATAACAATCAAACACACCAAGATTCTGACTCGAACCTTGTATTTGAAATATATGTGGAAGGTGAGAAGCCGTTGGAAACCAGAAATGCAGAGTCTGAACTAGATACCACCAATTGCAAAGAGAAAAGGAGTTCGATCTTGCACACAACACCCAATCTCAAAGTTTGCGACGTATGCTCATTTGTCCAAGCCGATTCAAGCCTTGGTTACTAATCTGTCGAGTGAAGAGATTCCAACTTCAATTCAAGAAGCACGGGCAAATCCAAATTGGAAACATGCCATCATGGAGGAGATGCGAGCTCTAAAAAAAAAATGGGACATTGGAGGTGGTTCTGAAGCCGAAAGACAAGGTTCCCATCGTTGTAGATGGGTCTTTACTATCAAATACAAAGCTGATGGGGAGATTGAGAGATATAAAGCCAGGTTAGTTGCAAAAGGGTATGCGCAAACATATGGTATTGACTACCAAGAGACATTCGCACCGGTTGCCAAATTAATTACAGTTCGTGTTCTATTGTCCTTAGCAGCAAATCAAGATTGGCCCCTACAACAACTGCATGTGAAGAACGCTTTTTGAATGGAGATTTGAAAGAAGAGGTATATATGGAGTTGCCGCTAGGATTCAAAAATAGAAGCATGGAGGGACAAGTTTGCAAAATCAAGAAATCTCTTATATGCCCTAAAGCAATCGCCAAGAGCATGGTTCGACAAATTCACCAAAGCACTTGGTCAGCAGAAATGTACAAGCCCATAGTGATCATACTTTGTTCTTTAGACATCGGAATTGTAAGATCACCATCTTGATTGTCTATGTTGATGATATTATCCTCATAGGTGATGACAGTGAAGAGATAGAAAGGTTGAAGCGGAATCTAGCTTTGGAATTTGAGATGAAAGACCTAGGGAAGCTGAGATACTTCCTTGGGATGGAGGTTGGCAAGAAACAAAACTGGAATCTCAGTATCGCAGAGGAAATATGTGATCGATCTACTTCAAGAAACTGGAATGTTAGGCTGCAAGTCCGTGGACACTCCAATGGATCCAAACGTGAAGTTAGAATTAAATGGTAATGGAACTCCAGTTGATAAAGGAAGATACCAATGGTTGGTTGGAAACTTGATATACCTTTCTCACGCCAGACCAGACATAGCTTTTTCGGTTAGTTGTGTAAGTCAGTTCATGCATTCACCATTAGAGGAACATATGGAAGTCTATAGAATCTTAAGATACTTAAAAAGGCACTCCAGGAAAGGGACTATTTTTCAAGAAAAACGAACATAGAGGAAATGAAGTTTTCACGATTCTGATTGGGCTGGGTCCATTAATGATAGAAGGTCTACATCTGGCTATTGCTCCTTTGTTTGGGGTAACTTGGTCACGTGGAGAAGTAAAAAACAGATTGTGGTGGCTAGAAGCAGCGCCGAGGCTGAATTAAGGTCAGCTGCACATGGTATATGTGAAGCTTTATGGTTAAAAATGCTTCTGGAAGAATTGAAGGTTAGTGTTACAGCGCTTTGAAGATCTTTTGTGACAACAAAGCTGTGATTAACATCTCACACAATCCACTCCATCATGATCGGACGAAACACATCGAGGTAGATCGACATTTCATTAAGGAGAAGATTGAAGAAGGTACCATTTGTGTAGTATCTGTACCTACTTCGGAGCAAACTGCAGACATCCTAACAAAGGGACTTTTCAAACCAACTTTTGAAATTGGTTGACAAGCTTGGAATGTACAATCTGTACAGTTCAGCTTAAGAGAGGGGGGGGGGGGGGGGGGGGGGGGGGGGGGGTGTTGGGAAACTAGATTGCGCCGTTCCTAGAAGTTAGGAATAGAATTGGATCCCGTTAGAAGTCCCATGTATAATCCCTATTCTTGAGGGATTTCCCAACAACTTCTCTGTATATAAGTTAAAAGTATTCTTGTACTATAAATATTGTATTTTGTTACTTTTTTTGTAACCGTGGAACATAATACAAAAGGGGCAGTGATTTGTGCGACTCTTTCCTTTTAGCTTTTAAATACGTTTATGGTTGGACTTTGGCATTAGTTATCCATATGACTGCATGCCCATTGGGGAAATAAGGATGACTCTCAATGCTAATAAAGAGTTTTATTGATATCGATTGGGTACAAAGTGATTGTTTTGTGTAATATTTTGATATTTTTCACTCTCTTATAGGTAGTTTGAGAGCCCCGTAAGATGAATATGAATGGATGAATAGGTTTAATACTTCCAATATAAGGACCTATAAGCCGAGGCGAAGGGCTGTTGGAACTTAACTCGTTGGAACTTGTAACTATTTGCTTACTAGTATCAGTATGTATGTATTTGTGAAATCTAGTATGTATGTATTTCACATTATCGTGAATGACCAAACAAATAATTAAGCAGTGAAAGGAATTATTTATGTTCACTTGTCATGAAGTAATCGACGTCTGTTTTCAATATGGTCCTAATTTTCTTTTTCTGCATCCAGTGCTCATTGGTTTCCATATGCTCAATTTGATTTGAAGTTATTAGTAATAAGATTTGTAGGCTTGGTATTCAAGTAGTACATAATTTCTTTATGCATTGTGCTGTTCCATCACCAATTCTATATTAATATCAGGACACTCTGGCTGTGAGTTTCCAGTTAAGCAAATTGTGATAAGCTGTCTTCTTAATTGAATTTACACATATAATTTACATTAAAGGACCTACTTGAATCCTTCATATTTGTTGCTGATGTGATGAATAAATATTCTATAGGTTTAGCCCTGATCCAGAAACATCTATGGGCCTAGTGCAGCATGAAGGTGGGCCATGTGGTGTCTTAGCAGCCATTCAAGTAATTTCTTTTAATCTCAACATATTGGTTGCTAATCTTACTGTTTTTGACTCTCAATTTTGTTAGACGTGCTTAGTACTTTCTTAACTATGAGCTTGTGTATTAGATATGAACTAAGACTAACATTAAGTCACCTTTGTAAATTTAGTATTGATAAGAACAGATTTAATTCTTAGCTTCAATTCTTACCAAGAGAGTAGGAGTTTTTGATAAGAAAAAAGCCTTATATTGATTAATGAATCAAGTACAGGAGGAAGAGGATAAGGTATAAAGAGCTAGAAAAACTGGACTAGGCAAAATCCAATGACCAATTACACCCCTTCCATTATGAAAAAGTAGGGAAATGGAGAATCCTCAAAACTTTTATCTGTTGAAGCCGACAAAGCAACTGAAACTGCAATTCGAACTCCTGCTGACATATTATTTACCAGGCCTTACGAAAATATCTCACTCCTTATTCTAAATAATTTAGAACTCTATGATGAAATGAATGTGGAAGAACTGCAAAAGTGACTTTCGGAAATCAGGGCGACCCTGATAAATTAAGGGAGCTGTTGTTGTAATATAAACTGCTTGGTAGGCGAGATTTTACGAAGTTTGCTTTCTTGAAGATATCCGTCATCTCCATCTCTTTATCTTAAAAATCCTTGAGTTCTTTTCAAACAAAATTGTCCAATACACTGTAATCCTTGTGCACTTCCAAAGAACCTCCCAGTCCTCTGTATTCTCCAACATATAATCCTCTACACATGACACACTAGGATGGTGAGATAGTTAGCTAAGGATTCTTCCTTTGCCCTGTCATTTGTAATAATTTTGCAAGAAAAACTAGCCGAGTGAAAACCTTTATCTTATGGGGAACGCTAGATTTCCACCTAAGATTAAAGGGTTCAAGATTTGAAATTTCCTCATCATTAACAAGTGAATGAAAGAATGCTTTGCAAGAGAAACCTGAGGGATTGCAAGACCAAACTAGTATCTGGGGCAGACGCTTTAAGAGAGAAGAAAGTCAAGAACTTGAAGTAGTGAATGCAAAACCTCCACTTCTCTATTATTGAGATTTCTCCTAAAACGAAAATTCCATTACACATTATTTTGTGAAACAGAACAAAATTCGGCAATTGATGCAGATTGTTTTTCACAAAATTCGGCAATTAATCCTTGTGCGCTTCCAAAGAACCTCCCAGCCCTCTGTATTCTCCAACATATAATATCCTCTACACATGACGCACTAGGATGGTGAGATAGTTAGCTAAGGATTCTTCCTTTGTTCCCTGTCATAAGTATTAAATTTTCCAAGAAAAACTAGCCGAGTGAAAACCTTGATCTTGTGGGGAACGCTAGATTTCCTCCCAAGATTAAAGAGTTCAAGATTTGAAATTTCCTCGTCATTAACAAGTGAATGAAAGAATGCTTTACAAGAGACACCTGAGGGATTGCAAGACCGAACTAGCGTCTGGGGCAGACGGTTTAAGAGAGAGAAAGTCAAGAACTTGAAGTAGTGAATGCAAATCCTCCACTTCTCTATTATTGAGATTTCTCCTAAAACGAAAATTCCAATTACACATTATTTTGTGAAACAGAAAAAATTCCGCAATCGATGCAGACTGTTTTTAGAAAACCTAAACTAACAAGGAAAATAATTAGAGAATGATTGTTCCCCGCACCACGTTGATAGGATTCAGTTAGCTTTACCATGAATAAATTTTCCTTACTATTTATTTGTTTTTTTGTTTCGACGTAGAGTCTTCAATAGTCCCCCCCTCTCTCTGAATTTGCAGTAGTGAAGACTGCACACATAAAGATTAGCTTAGACAGCTTGAGACATGGAATATGCCGCTGCTGTTGGCTGCGGAATTAATTTTGTTTGACCGAATCTGTTTGGGAAACTTAAACATAATGTTTATATGTTTGTGAAATGCTAAATATACAGGAACCACAACAGATTCTCGAGCAACAAAAATGAATAGAACAGTAAAATTGAGGAGATAATGGGCTGGTGTAAACTTATTGAAGAAACAGAGACGAAATACAAAAGACAATAGTAGATGTTTGAGAGATCTGCTAACTCTCCCCCTAAGCAAAGCTCCTACAAATCACCAAAGTCTGCCTACCCCTCTTCTCATACCTCACCCATCTTCATTCCATTCTTCCTTCTAACAGATTAACCATTTCCCTTCCCAACTTCTAGGACCTCTTACCGAATAATCACCTTCTCACCCCTCTATCAGGACTGATTCCTAGATAAACAAAACTACCCGCCTCTTCTTATACCTCACATAAGTAAAGTGAATAGGGGCTTATAATCTTAGTTTTTGTATCTTTACTTGCGCTGCCTGATTATGTCTATCACAATCTGTGGCACTAAATTTATAAATTTTTTTTAAAGTTTTAAAATTTAAATGTTTAATTATTAATATTTTTTTTTTTCCTGTTTTAATCCATCCGTCCTCTAAATGGCTGTTTTCTGTGTCTATTCTGCATTTGGATACTTTGCCCCGTGTCAGTAGATTTCTCCTAAAAATTAATGGTGGGCACAATCATTGCATTGACAGTATGTCTCACATTCTTTTTTCATTTTTTTTTAAAATGAGGATTTTCTTGAGGGAAGTATCTTTTGGTTCATCTTTTTCTTTCTTTTTCTTTTTTCCCTAAAATTGTGTTTCTTTTTCCCTATTAGTTTGTTTTTGATTCTTGCTATAGACTCATATCTTGTTTTCTTTATGCAGGCATTTGTCCTCAAATACCTTCTTTTCTTCCCAGAAGAATTAGGTAAAGTTGCAAATACGCTACAACCTTTGGCTTCAAGGAGCTTATCCAAGAGTCAGTTTGTTCCATCAAATAATTTTTCCTCTCTTACTGAAGAGGCAAAAACAAGGTGACTACTCTATGCTTGATCACGTATTTATTTGTTTGGTTTTGCTTGTTTATGCTTATTGCAAATTCTCTTCGGCCTGTATTTGTGTATGTTTCGGTATTTAGCACACACATCTAAATTTTATCACTTTACCTTGATTCTACTGCAAATGAAAGTAATTATTTCTTTCTAGGAAGAAGAACACATTTATGGCTTTGATTTTCCTTTTTATAATATTTGATCAATATGGTGTTAGAAAAAATATATTGTCTTGGTTTACTTTGACAAAAATTTTTTTTCCAAGTAATTAAGTTCAACATTTTAAATTCTTTTTTCACTATGTGGCTGTGTATTTTTTTTAATATATGATAGTAACAAATCCCGAAAATTTTTACATTTTGGCATCTCTACAATTATTTTGCTGAACCTCTTGTAGAAATTGCTTTGAATTTCTGATATGACTCATTTTACCTAGAGTAAAGTTCATTAAAGCCCAATGATGGATCCATGGCACCTCCATAAAAGACCATACTTCCAACTAGTAAAGCTAGTTTGAGGCAACTTTCAAAATTGCTACTTGAATATTGGTTCATCTGGTCGGTTCTTCAGCCAAAAAAAAAAAATAATAATAATAATAAGAGTTACCTTTATGGGTTCAAAGAATTCTGTTTTTCTGCTGTTACATTTGCAAGGTTTTAGTAAAGTTACGTGATTATTGGCTGAGTAAATGTTAATACATGCCAGAACTTTGATTCTTGTTTTTTATGAATATTTTTCTTTTTTCTTGTGCTAAATGCTGACTGAAACCTGATTTTAAATTTTTTTACTAGAGCCCTGATTAAAAGCATGGGTGAGATATTGTTCGTTTGTGGAAGTAATAAAAGTGCTGTTATTGCAACTTTGAGTGTTATTGGAGAAAACATTGAAGAATCCGAAGGCAGCCCAAAGGATGAGGTATGCTGAATCAGGACCGACACTGAAGCACCTGCAGCCTTTCTATGACAATTTGGTTTCTTTACTTTCAGACTATAGGGTGACGAGTGAATGCTATTTGTTGCGGAGTCTTTGCTTACTATAACTGTACTGATCATTGTAAGGCTTATGCAGATCATAGCGAAAGTGCTTGAAGGTCTTTCTGTTGAATCAGCTTTGGATTTGCAGAAAGTGTTGAGAGTTAATACCTACACATCCCAAGCAAGTGCATATCAAAAGCTTGAAGCAATGATCCCAGTTTTCCGAAGTCGGATGGGTGCAATGCTATTCCTGATTTCGGCTTTACTTTCTCGAGGAATGGTATGCTTGTTAGCATGATATCTTTCGTAACTTGCTATAAATTCAGGACCCGTTTTGTTGTTGAGTGCTATGGATAAGTGTCTTGCCTCAAAAATTTGTTGGGATTAGAGGAATTATTGCTTAGCTATTAGTTTTAATATAAGAGGTGGGGTGGAGTGTCTTGTGTGCTTCAACATTGTATTATATATTATTGGCCTCCGAAAAGGTTAGTCAAATGTGAAAATTCGGACGCTTAGCCTTGCAAAGTGAACTCTCTACATAGTGTGAACTCTTTACTGGGTAATTCCGTACATTAAATGGTACTCTGACAGATGAAATGGTCTACTGGTTACTTCACAGTAGCAATTTTTTCCTGGAATTTTTTCATTGCCCATCCCATGACTAATGCTTTAAAAGTATTGCGATTGTAGGATTCTGTTCAATCTGACAGAGATGATCCCAGTCTACCTCTAGTCACTGCTCCCTTTGGACATGCCTCTCAGGTATGTAACCACGGATCAGTGAAGAAAGTTTCCACCTGTTGTTCGCCCTTGCTACATTGATTATGAACCTACTACTTAATTCTCTGTAACAGGAAATTGTGAACTTACTGCTCTGCGGTCAGGCAGTCCCCAATGTGTTTGATGGAAGGATGGATCTAGGTGGTGGCCTGTCATTAAAGGGCATATCGAGAACTGTGGAAGTTGGTTTCCTCACTCTTCTGGAATCCCTGAATTTCTGTAAAGTTGGTCAAAACCTAAAATGCCCGAAATGGCCGATCTGGGTTATTGGGAGTGAGTCCCATTATACAGTTCTCTTTTCTCTTGATACTTCTGTTCAAGATGAGAATGAACTGGAACAAAGGGAATCACAAATTCGGAAAGCTTTTGATGCACAGGATCAGAGTGGAGGTGGTGGGTTCATTAGCGTGGAAGGGTTTCACCAAGTTGTCAGGGAAACAAATATAAGACTTCCGCCTGAGAAGGTTGATCACCTTTGCAACACGGGTTTCATTGTATGGAGTGAGTTCTGGCAGGTTATATTAGATTTGGATGAGAGTTTAGGGGGCTTAAAGGATTCAACTGGTCTTATGGGTAAGAAGGTATTTGAGCTTTACCATTTTAACGGCATTGCGAAGTCGGATTTGAATGGTAGCCAGGTAATCTCTGGAGAGACACCATTGCAAAGACCGAGACTGACCAAATTGAGGGTCTCTGTTCCTCCAAGGTGGACTCCCGAGGAGTACATGGCGGATGTGGCAGTGTCCTCTAGTTCTGGCGGGAATGAATCCAGAGTGAAGGAAAATGAAGCCGCTAAACCCGAGCCTACCCAGCATGCTCCATTGGTGGACTGCGTGAGGACGCGTTGGCCCCGTGCTGTTTGCAATTGGGTAGGGGACCCACCTAGCATAGTTTAAAAGATTTTATTCACTCTTCTTGGGGATGCATGTGGTGCTCTTGTTTTAGGAAGCACAGGGAGCACAGGTGTTTGAAGCAAACGCAGATGACGAACCTAAGAGATGGATGGGTTTATGTGGTTTCGGAGTCGGACCCTCAGGCAAATAAAGGAGGGTTCATTTTCAGAGTTTCATCAATTGTGCTTCTATGCATTGTTGCTCCATTTAATTCGATTTGATATGTGTTATATTATATTAATTAAGGTGAGGCTTTCTGTAATATTATTGTCTCAATTGAAAGTGTAAAATTCAGTTGGTATATTATCTGTTGTTGTTTAGGGAAATTTTTCGATTTACCTGGATTGTTTTAATAAAAACATCGAGTCTGTTTTGTCAAATTGGGATTCTCTAGTAGTTGTTAGAATTTGCCAAATTTGTATTTTATTGTCGAATAGTTGAGGTCTTTTTTCGATAATGGTAGATATTACATCCATCTTGTTGTTGTAATTGCTTACTATCATTAAATTCATTATCATCATGATTACATGCGGCAGTTAAAAACTCTAAATTGTCGAATTCACTTTTATATGTTTTCATTTTTGTTATTTTACTTTGTTTCTTTGTATAGAAACGTTTGTTATCCAGCGTTTCGACACACAAGAGTTGCCTGTGTGTGGTGCGTGCGTGTTTGTTTGTTTGTTTTTGTTTTTGTTTTTTTTTAATGCCTAAGCATGTGAAATGGAATGCACTCCATTATATGGGAAAACACTTTTATCATATATATATCTATATATATATACAGTGGGATACATAAGCCAACCTAATAAAAATCTATTCAAATATGTTGAACCTATGAAATTGACCACTATTTTATAAAAATAAAAAAATTGCATGGTATCTTTTATGTCAATAATATTGTTACAAAGTCCTCGACGTCACGAAAAAGGAGTAGAAAAGCAAACCATTTTTTATTCTAGCTAGTTCGTAGTTCACCTTTTTATTCAAGAACAAAAATTTGAAATCACCACCCTTTCTTATTTAAAAAGAGAGAGGAGAGAAAAGTTAACATTAAAAGTTACCACACAAAAATGAATCCGTCACTTTTTTCTTCTAATGTGGCCCCACTAAAATACGAAACTAAAATATTTTTGTTACGTACATGAACTTGGTCCTGAAACGTCCCTCTTAGAACCAAAGCATGAACATCAAGTTTCCAATAATTAGCATAAAATCAAATTGTGTTGCAAAGCGTAATATACATAAATATAATATTCTCCTAGCACCATCAGTCTTTTTGTTTGCAATACATAAACAAATTATCTTTTACTTTTGCACCAAAGAAAAAGAAAACTATGATTGTAAGTAAGTTTAACGGTAATTTCATACATGATTTTATAAAAAAATGAAGAGTTCAAATCCATCATCCTTAATTAAAAAAAACTACGTTTTTATTGATAAGATTTTTTAAGTTTGACATTGGAGTGATTTGATAGATATAATATCTATAATAATACGGTTAACACTAATTGATAAATAGATAACATTTTTTATATATTTATTATTAGTAGTATTAATTATGACACATATTATATATAAAAATCAACTAATATTTACATTAATCTCGATGGATACTATGTTGGATTTAACTAATCTTTACATTTGTACATATACTTGGGTGAGTGCGTGTGTCATCCATTGGTGCTTGCATGGGTCCCACCGGATCTCCTTATACATTGAACCTGCTGAACTCTTTTACGTTTGGATTCTTTCTTCTACATATTAATACTCCTCTAACAAACTACATTGTTATAGACCCAAAAATAAATAAAAAAAAAAATAATAATAATAAAATACTAGCATCCATTAAACTAAGAACAGAGAAACAAGATAAAAAAAGATTCGGACAAGGCACAGAGGGACTCGTTGCTTAAGAGGGTTGGTCGGCTCGTCGCAAGAAGAAGAGTACATTTTTTTTTTCCTTCTTTTTTTGGCTTTCTGGGTATTTCGCTGCAGATAAGTTCTTAGCTTCTCACTTCTATGTTGTTGTTGTTGTTCAACTTTTGGAAATTTCCTTTTCTGCGTTTGAGATTTGCTGTTGGGTAGTTTTTGTGAATTGGGTTGGGTTTTTTTTTTTTTTTTTTTTGGTTTTGATGTTTTGGGAGTTGAACATAAGTGGTGGTTTTGAGGATCTAAGAAGCTTGAAGAGGGTTTGGAGGAATTGGGGAATGTTTTAATTGGGAAATTGGGAAATGGGTTTGCTTGATTTTGAACTGTTTGGTCAATGGAGCTTAAAACTGTTGCTGTCAATGAATGAGAAAGGAATGCAGTTTAGGGTTATGGTTTGGTAAGTCTGATCTCTATTCTGTTTTAGATATTAAGAGGGGGAAAAAAAAAAAAAAAGATGGAAGGCCATTTGTCTCAAGGAGGTATGATTCCTGGTGGGTCTCCATATGGAGGACTTGATTTGAAAGGATCAATGAGGTCTCATCATCATCAAGGCCAACACCCGCATTCTGTACACCAACATCACCCCCACCAGTGTCAATCGCCATCCGTTCATCCCTCAATTCACGAGGGTTTCCCGCTCATGATGGGAACATTGCATAATTGTGACCAAACCATGTCAATGGTCGATTACAATAAGGGAGAGAGGAGCAAGAACTCGGGGAGCGAGGAGGACGAGCCGAGCTTCACTGAAGAAGGGATTGATGGTCACAACGAAGTGAGTAGAGGGAAGAAGGGGTTGCCGTGGCAGCGTGTGAAGTGGACCGACAAGATGGTGAAGCTCTTGATTACTGCCGTTTCTTATATAGGTGAGGATGCAGGGCCGGATTGTGGTGGTGGTGGGGAAGGAGGAAATTTGCGGTTTTGCAGAAAAAGGGAAAGTGGAAATCTGTTTCCAAGGTCATGGCAGAAAGGGGTTACCATGTTTCACCTCAGCAGTGTGAGGATAAATTTAATGACCTTAACAAAAGATATAAGAGACTTAATGAAATGCTCGGGAGGGGCACTTCTTGCCAAATTGTGGAGAGGCCTGCACTTTTGGAGTTGATAGATTACCTAACCGAAAAAGAAAAGGATGATGTAAGAAAAATATTAAGCTCAAAGCACCTGTTTTATGAAGAGATGTGTTCTTATCATAACGGAAATCGCCTTCACCTGCCTCATGATCCAGCATTGCAACATTCCCTACAAATGGCTCTTAGAAGCAGAGATGATCATGATAATGAGGATGTAAGAAAACACCAAGATGATGACCTTGATGAAGAGATCAGGATGCGGAAACTGATGACCGTGATGACTTGGAGGAAAATAACGCTTCACAAGGGGACAGAGGAATGTATGGGGTAATAGTGGAACCTGGAAAGAGGTTCAGGCAGAGTCAGGGCCACGAAGATGCTGTTATTGGGAATTCTTTGAGTGTTCCGGACTGTAACAAAAGTTCTTATTCCCAGCCCCAACTTGCTGAAGCTGATATGAACCAAGCACTACCTGATGGCTCAAGGGCGGTGTGGCTACAGAAGCAGTGGTTGAATCTCGCTCACTACAATTAGAAGAAGGAAGCTACAGATTCAAGTTGAGATGTTGGAATTAGAGAGACAAAGTTTGAAATGGCAAAGATTTACTAAGAAAAGAGACCGTGAGTTGGAAAAGATGAGGATGGAAAATAGGAGAATGAAGCTCGAAAATGAGCGCATGGCATTGGAATTAAAGCGAAAGGAAATGGATGCCAACTTTAGTTAAAGTGGCTTGCTTTCTAATTTATTCGGCAGGGTTGCATGCTTTTTTGCTTTTGTTATGTTGTCGTTTTGGTATTTGTATTTTGTAATTTTTTTTCTTTTCGTTCAGTAGGCCTCACTTGTCACATCAGAGAATCAGAACGTAGGTGGGAGAACCTTTTTGAACTCACAACTCTGCCTGGTTCTATTATGCAAACTTAGGAATATCAAAATGTCAATAGCTAGTTTCCATTTACTCACCCTATGGCGACATGATATCTGCTTATGGTTACAAAACAATATGGCCAGGATGTTTTTTCTTTCTATATTTTGTAGTTTTGAGTATTTAATCGCATATTCTATGTTGTCTTTTAACTTCTTATACTGTATTAAATGTTAGGACTCTTGTATCTTTCAGTGGCAGTAAGCATATTCAGTCAATCTTTTATTTACAGTATTTATACGATCATGTGGCTGCATTCTTTTTGAATCCTGCTTGTTATTTTCATCGATCACTAGAAAACGTGGGTTCAAGCACGTTGTGTAAGTCTTTTGGCTCCACTTTCTCTGCTGTAGTTTCACTAGAAGTTTCCCTGCATGACTACTTGGGAACACTGCAAGATGTCATCCTTTGATGAACTGTTGGTTTGCTAACCAATTTTGTTTGAACCATTTATTTGTTATATCTATTTATTTAGAACATTTAATATATTGAATCTAGAGTTCTAAGGCCTTGTTATTTAGTTCGTATGCGCGTTTTGCTACCCTTGTAGTCTCATTTAAATTACAAGTTGTTGAATGAACTTGAGAGCTCATAGAATTCTTTCTTTTAAGTCATCGGTGATATTGCTAATGCTTATCCAGCGTCAGTCTTAGTAATGTCTTTACACTTCCACAACAGCGCAGAAAGTGAAGATGTTATACTATTTTATGAAGTTTAGTAAATTCTATGTCAAGTTTTAGCCAACTTTTCATGCCCTTTTAGCATCCAAACTGTGCATAACTTCTTGGTATCAGCAAGTTAGGTGAAAGCTCTATCAAGAAGAGCACTTTCCAAAAAAGGGCTCTATTTGCTGCTGACACCAGACAAGCACCTAGTCAAGGTTATATGTGTAGATGAAACCTAATTGAGAAGCTAGAGGGTATGATTTCTCTCCTACACCTACCTTATTTTAATCTATTTCATAGCATGATATCTTTCCCGCTTACAATAAAACGACTATTTATATGTCCCCATCTTGACTATTGGATGCTTCTTTCATGACACTCTCTCTTTCAACTTATCATCTAAAATCACTTTAATTACATTATATCTTGTGTAATAACTAAGGAACTTGGATATAGCTCGAGTTGTTTGACTTGCAGGAATGTGATCTGTAATTTTCTTTTGCTGTATCAACTGAGTTTATGTGATGCATAGGTTAAAAATCAATTGCTGGTTTTCTAGTTTTCTTGCAAGTCAGACAACTATTGAGCATATTTCTATGACATGATTAAACTTCGACTTCTCTCTAGAGCTTATTACTTATGGGAATAGAATATTTTCTGTGGATTTATGGAATTAGAAACATCAAGTATGTGGGGGCTTTGGTGTTGTAAGCGGGTTTGTTTAGGTCAGTCTCACACAACTTGTCATAGGCTGCAACATTCTTTTTATGTTTCGGGGCATCTAATTTCAACCCGAACTAAGGTGTTCTAAGAAAGATTCGAGGGGAAGGAAGGAATTCGGTGCTTTGATTTTGATATATAATTTGGTTCAAAATATTACTACAAGATTTAGATATATTGTGTTCTAAAGAGTGTACCTGATATGGTTACTTTAAAAAGTTTTGGGACACTCAAAATCAGTGTTAGGGTCGAGTATTTCATAAATGGGAGGATTGACTGAGAAACTAGGACCTTTTTGGTTTGCGTTTTGAGAATGGTGATTTTAAATGGGGTTGTAGTTCTTATTAGAGTCAAACACTGGGTCCTTTTATGTTAAAAACCAGATGGTATTTTGTAGTTCTTCCTTTTTTCTAGTAACAATTTCCTGCTTCTTATGAAAAGAATAACAAAAAATAAAGAGTGAACAACCATGTGTGGTTTGTGTATAAAAAAATACAGGAAAAGTTTCATAATATTATACATACCAGAGTTGTATTTCATGTTTGGTGATGGTTTCAAGTGGTTGAAAGGAGGTCAGAAAATCTTTAGCGCTGACAGACTTGAAATTGCATCCATTTTTCTTTACAGTTACTGAAACAAAAAGGGTAAAATTGAGATTAGGGACTTGAGAAATGTGTATATATACATATTGGCATAGTATCTTATCCGGTTCCGGTTGCCAGACTTGTAACTTTTTTGTATGTTATTGTTGCAACTAGTTGATACCATTGTAATTTTTTTCTTCAATGATACTTGTCTTTTACACTAACATTGCTAAATTGTACCGTGTTATGCATAATTGACATAAGAATACAAGTCAACTAGTTCTTACAAGCAGTTTTAAAAGTTACAATTGTCGACTTCTCCGGCTGCTGGACTGGAGACAATTCATACGTATGTATATAAATTCTTGTCCTTCTAATGTCTGGTGTAAAGACCTTCTTGGTAACTCATGTCCTGCCAGCTTTAGTTCAAAGATCTCTTTCATAAATTACCCATAAACCCAATAAACAAGAAAAAGTATATATATATATATATATATTTCTCTCTGTCATTCCCTTTAAAAAATTAGAAAGACCAAAGTAACCTTGATCTTAGAAATGGTATCCTAATTATTAAAACAAACTAGCAATAGAAGCCATTAACTTTACTTTGACCAACAGTGTTATCCCTTTTGAATTGTACCTAATCTGCAAAAATGGATTATTGAATTTTAGGCTTTAGTTTTGTTTTGAGATGGAACAGATCTGAAGAACTTTAAATTGAAGTTCACAGCTGCCTTGGCAGCCATTTAAGTGATTAAATTGGCTTTGATAATTGCAGTTACCAATCTAGTTGTTTGTTTCTACCATCTTCTTCTATGATATGTATGTATGACCCACCACACCATACCACTTTTTTTGTTATGCTATAAATTTGCAAGTGGTAGTTATATGGGTATTTCTTGTGTAATTAATGATATGATAATGGCTTTTTAATTTTAAAATTAAAGTCAAGTCACAGCTTGATCTTAACCTCAGTGCTTTGAAAAATCTATTTCATCATTGGAATAACTGAATTTTTGAATATGAATATGTGTTCTGATCTTGAAAATAGGATCCTCTTTAGCTTGAAACTGCTTTGGTGAAAAGGCAATCTTCACAGCTAATCCTGTTTGTGGTGATTTTTTTGTGATTTTCCTAGCTAGTTTTACTTCCAAGGATTAATTCCATTTTTGGTCATCGTATTATAGGTCAAATCCCATATTGGTTCTTGACTTTTAAGACGTTCTAGAGTGATTTTCCGATCTACCAAGTTGCCTAAATTAGGGTATAGAGTTTTTACTTTTGCTTTTGCTTTTAGCTAATAGAAGAAGAGAAGCAATAGTTGTCGTTTATCAATAATTGTTTGGGAATCACATTTTTAAAATGAGTTTTTGAAGTCAAAATGAGTTTAAAATTTTCTAATAAGTAAAAAAAAATGTTACAATATAACTTATAAATCTAACTTAAACTTCGTTATAAGTTTTAAAGTCAATTCATTAGAGTTTTTACAGAAGTCATATTTTCTAGTTTTGACGGGAAGTTCTTTTGGAGGTTAAAAAACTATTTTGATCTTTCAACAGACCAACAAACACTTTCGAAAGCAACTTTTAAAATCTCTGCGAAACAAGCCCTTTCTCATTTTGTTCATCTAGCTATTAAAAATCTAGATGAAAAAAGACATGTTAGAACCATTAGTGATTTAATAGGTTTTACTTGTCTTGAGGATGACTTTTAAAAAAGAACTTTTTATATTGGTCAAGGTTTTACCAATTAGATAGATTAAAAAACTAATTTAGGATAATTTGATAGATCCGGATCTCATTGTATGACCTAGACGTTTTAAAAGTCAAGGATCAAACTAAGATTCGATCTATAATTCCATGACGAAAAAAAATTAATCCGTCTTGTTACCTATATAACCGTCCTTTTTTGCACTTGAACTGAAACTCTTCTTGTTCTTTCGACTTGTTTCTAGGTTCCAGTTGGTTTATTATTTTTTTTAATTTATTAAATAAGAATAGTTCTAGTTGCTTATTGATAGTAATTCATTGCCTGTGGAAACTAGTAGATGGGGAAAGGGATTACAGAAATTGAATTCTATTAAATTATGAGTAGTGCTATTTATTGATTGTTTCTTTAGTTCAAAGAATCGCACATTTCTTCAATGAGAATAATCAATAGGAGAATGTTTTATACACTAAAATACAAATTATTAAATTATTAAATTCAACTAAAATTTCTGTGTAATTTTTGTTTTTGGAAGTACATATTACTTGATAATACATCGTCTCATTTTTACCCGTTAGAACTCCAAATATCACATTATTGGTACATAAGCTTATCAAATATTTCATTATTGATCTGTCTGTGGCAAAAACATTAAAATAATGATGAAATAAACACGTGAGGCTTACTTGATGATAGGAAAGGGTAATTTAATAAAATGAATATTGGGTAATTAATTGATTGAGATTATCCAAAATGATCCAAAATTGTGCTTTTCATATGTTGGATTAGTTAAATAACGTGAATCATGTTAAAATTTACATGTCTAATCAAACAATCTATTCATTTTATCAAATTACGTTTGTGCCTTACTCCGTCTCCTTTTTTGAACATTTTATGTCATTGAGAGACTAACAACGAAATGTTTGATAAACTCAAATGTCAAATAATGTAACATTTCAAGTTTTACAAGTCAAAATAGATAAACTCAAATGTCAAATAATGTAACATTTCAAGTTTTACAAGTCAAATAATTCACGTATCTCAAAAGTTCAAATTAAAATTAAAATTAACCCTATTATTTGGTTTGCGAACCAAGCACATCCTTCAATACTGGTAAAGAATGTGTTAAATCATGGAGATTTGATTGGAGCTATTAACTTCTTGGTCTGATCAACTTTTTTTCGAATTATACACTCCCATTTGATGTAACTCTGTGCGTGTGTGTGTGTGTTTTTTTTTTTTTTTTTTTTTGTTCAATTTATCTAGAAAAATGGCTGGCGTGGGGAAATTGACAGCCAATAACTCACCGCTATATTAGCACCTTGTCTCGTTGGTTAGAAAACCAAACCTCCCAATAACCTTTCAGTTCGGATTTCACTCGCATATCTTTTTTTTTTTTTTGGTCATGTTCCATTTATGTCATTCTAATAATATCATGATATGTTAAATAACTGATAAAGTATTAATTAATATGATATGATTTGTTAATTGATATAATTTTTAAAAAACATGTCATAATATTATTATAAGACATAAAACAAATTGTCGAATCTGCCAATTCGGATTGGCGGAGATCAGCTCATGAGACTAGGGGTGGTTTGCAATAGGCATATTCAAAATGACATGTTGCATGGGCCGTTTTTCCTTATTTCTCCGTTCTAAATTTGCGTAGTCTTTTGGTTTCTCCCTCTTATCCCCTTTCTGTCGATGGCACTCAGCGACTTGTAAATCGATTGGAATCGACCGCCTGAAACTAACCAAGTCGATTAGTGATTGGTTCTAGGGAAATTTGGAACTGACAAATTGGTTCAAGTTGCTAACCAGCAAAACCTACAGATGAACAACCCTAACATTCAATGACATGTAAACCGATTGGAACCAACTGTCTGAAACTAACCAAAGTCGGATTGGTTGGTTCTAGGGAAATTTAGAACGAACAAATAAGTTCAATTTGCTAACCGGCAAAACGTAACGAGGAACAACCCTAACGCATGAGTCCAACTTGTGGTTATTACTTAACAAGTATTAGTCAATTTTTTTTATTTCCTTGCTGAACTTGTGCCTCGGCTTATTTGTGGTTTCCTTATTTCCTTTTTTTCCTTAGTCTAAAAAAACTAGTTATTATTATTATGTATGTTTCTGAAGGCAATTTTTGGCAACTTGTGGTTCATCCCATTGACTCAAAATGGATTTCGGGACCAGGCCAGCCACTGCTGTGCTGATGGTGATATTGATAGGCTCATAAAGCAAAGACCTTAATGAGCTAGGTTTTTATTTTTTATTTATTATTTATTATTTATTTTTTATATTCTCTGCTTGTTTCAGTTGAAAATTGCCTTTTCAACTCCTTGTCCTCATATGTGCACATTTCATGTACTTCTTCAAACCATAGGTTAGTTTCCAGATTCAGAAATCAAAAAATGCTTGGGTTTTTCTTTTCCAAAAAAGAAAAAAATAAAGAAAAGAAACAAAAGAAAAAGATTCCGAGGATACTTCTAGTTGAACCAACCAACGATTACATCAGAATTCATCGAAACAAAATTATCTGAAGCATTT
>BKCH01001741.1:0-199825 GCA_008635985.1 Ficus erecta
TTTTCTTCAACTGGTAGTAGAGGCGTATCCATGTTAATAGTCTCCACATTTTCTTGTACTTTGCTCTTTTTCTTCTCTTCTTAACTTCTTTTCTTCAGATTGGTTTCTGTTTCCGCAGAAAATCCAAAGGAATAATTTTGTAAACAATTCAAAATGTAAATATGCTGAGAAAAGAATAGAATCCTACTAATTGACTATTGGATTATAGATTAACTCAACTCCAAGGTAAACAGTTTAGAAATGACTTGTTGATAAAAACTTTGTTTTGTTGTCAAGAAAAATGAAATGATAAAGAATAGATTATAGAAGTATAAGCCTTTAGTTTCCGAGAAAATGAAATTGAAAACTTACTCCGAAAACATCTATTCCAGAACAAAATGTGATCAACTATGAGCATGAGATTTAGCCATAAATAAATCCTTTCATATGCCCCTACGTCCCATTAAGAGTTTTAAAAAAAAAAAAAACTACTACAAAGGTAACATATGAATTTTCCTGGAATTTACATCTTTTAAGGAAAAAAATTAAAATTAAGCGAAAAAAGAAAAACCAAGAAAAAGGGGGGGGAAACTTAATGGAGAATACCAATTATTCCAGTCAATTTCCTGCTTCAGATTAAGTAATATAACCCAAAAACATAAAATCAGGCATTACGTAAATCGGGGTTCCATAACATTCTCACTTTCCACCCAAGGATGGGAAGTGTCCAAGATCTTCGATCGATGGGGGCAGGCACATTGCCCTCGTAGTTTCCACCATAGCCTCGTCTTGAACGACGACCACGGCCCCGGCCCCTACCACCTGGACTGTAGTACCTTTCTCCCTCGGCAGGTTTTAAGAACTCATTGATGCTGACAGACTGGGGCAACACACAATAGGAAAAACACAGTTTAGTCACCAATCAGGAAATGGAATGCAACCAAGATCATGGAATATAACTAAGGATGTTGAAAAGAAATACAGTACGAAGTTCATGGCAAATACCAAAGAGGAGACGGACATCTTAATTGGATAGCAGACAGGAGATGCAAACAATAATTTGCGAAGAAACATTAAGGCATGATTTAATTAAAGGGATTTACTTAATCAGGCAAAGCAAATAAACTTGGAAGGTACAGTTCAGATCATCACAGATAGCTGTGCATAACGTGCTAGCAATCGAGGAAAGCATCCTAAATTATTTCAGATCAGACCTTTGCACAATTGCTATAGGGTGTTTATACATATCACATGATCTACCAAATCTCAGAATCACAAAGTAGTCAAATTTTGAAAAGACGAAAATACCAGGGAAGAACAATAGAAAATCATATTCTGAAAGTCTTTCGATGGCGCATGTTATGGATGTGCAGATTTTCCACACAAGTCCCACCTAATGCAACCTAGAAAATCGAACACACTGGAACTACCAGTTGGTTTTAAAACTGAAACCAACTATCTCATGTCAGTTGGACATGAACCCCTCAAACCACCCAATCCGACCAAACTGAAGCACATCACTAGTGCATTGCATGTAAGATTGGTCCACTATATCCTCAACGTGTTGCTCGTGCAAAACAAAACAACCCCATCTAACTCTAGCCACAGTAACAAGACTATTACATGGCCAATGCAATAGCTAAACACATGCGCACAAAATGGCAAAAAAAAAAAACTACCATGTAATGACATCAATCATTGTGTTTTTGGCTCTAACCACCATACACAAAAAAATGGCTACACCATTCACCAACAAAATGGAAAATCAAAGGACTGAAACCTTTCAAAAGACTGAAGCTTCGAAGTGCAGAACCTACTTGCAAGAGAACAGTACTGCCAGCCTAAGATGGAGCACGGCACCACAAGAAACGAAGGTGACCTCATCAGGTGGGGGAGGGGCCACAAGTGAGATCCACCTCTTTTTCATAGGATGGCTAGCTCGTAGCATTTTTCTAGACACTGGGGGTGTTTACCATCCCGTATTTGAGCAAGAAAAACAGGGGAGGGAAAAGAAGGAATGTATCAAGTAAAACTAGGGGTAGCAATTAGGAGACAGTAGAACTCCGTTGAGTTCCTTCCACATAACTGGAGGTGGCAATCAAGAACTAAAAACACATGTACAATTAAAAGACAGAGAATAGAAAGTAAAACCTTCTTGGCCTTTTCTTCCTTTTCGGCGGCCTCTTCCTTCTGATCCTTATCAGAGCTCTAGAAAGAAGAAAAATTCACAGTTACCAAATCGAAATCAGGAATCATAAAATTCGAAGTTTGATACTTCTAAAGTAGGCCGAGGATTTCACCAATTTAATAAAAACGTCATCATTGTCTTTCTTGCTTGAGAGCGGTTGCATGGATGCAAAAGCTTTAGCATCAAACTTCCACTCCTTGGTCTTAAGTGCCTGCAGTGCCTTCCTCTTATCCTCCAGAACATTTTCATACTCCTCCAGTGTCATCTCCTATTGAGCAACCAAAAAATATAGGTTAGCACATGAATGAAGGTAAATGAGGGGCTATGATTTGATAAGAGGCAATCAGCATATAAGAAAATTCGGTTTTTAATGGTAAATCCACTGTCAACTTTATAAGAACTCCACAAAATTTTATCCACTCCTTCAACAAGGTTCTACAGTATCTAACCCGAGTCAGTAAGATTGTAATGTTCGTCTACTTCTACGCTTTATGGGATAATTTATCTTGACTACTTGTCTTCCTCAACGTTAAAAAAGAAAAAGAAAAACACTTTCTACTTAAAAATTCAACAATTTTATTATTTACAATTGCTCATCAAATTCATGAATAAGAAAGAAAAACCTTGAATAATGGCAGTGATAACAAAAATGAATTCCCAGACAAGGAGATAGATTCAGATAACACAAATGTCTGACACTAGGAATAGAATTTACCTTATCCTCGGGTTCCTTTTCTTCAGCTTCATTAGCAGGGGACTCCTTGTTGCCATCTGCTGCCCCTTCTTCACCTGCGGGATTCTCATCATCCTCGTTCTTCCCAGTCTCGTTGGTAGCTTCCTCAGTCACTCTTGAGTAAGAAAAAAATTGTGACATATTAGAAAAATAAATACAGCACTTAAAATTAGATAAAGTAGCTAGAGAGCAGAAGGATACTTAAACTAATTAGGAAAATGGGTAATTACGGAGCAAATCCATCAGACTCTGTTCCTCAGTTCCCACGGCCAGCCCCTTCACATTTGATTTCATTTCTGCACATAGGAAAATTCAGATTTAATGCCTAATAGTCTATAACCAACAAAAGTAAATTGTCTATATGCATGGACATTTGAAAATAAATATTCACCCACGCCCAATTCCACTACGGCGTTCATATGGCCTGCGAGGACGTTCTTCATCACCAATTTTCCCATTACTAAATTCTCCACGACGACCACCTCGGAAAGGGCCACAAGGCCCACCATACCCACCCACGCCTGTCCGACGATTTCCCAGACTCTCGTTCCTCAAGGGCACCCTTACCAGCAGGAATATTCTCATTATTGGAAAAACCCTTACTAAATCCACTGCTCTCGCAGCCACGGCCTTATCCACGACCACATCCACGTCCACCTCGACCAGCTTCATTCTTGGTCTCTCTCACTGCACAACAGATGAAACAACAAACATGTAAAAGGTCCAGGAAATATACAATCTGACAAACAGCCAAAACTCGTACAGAAGACTTTAGAATATAGGACTTCAAATCAAACTAATGAAACAATAAACTTGGAAAACATTCATACAAAAAGGACATCGTTTACCAACATCACACGTAGACATTTTTTTTTTTCCTCTAAGATATCAAATACTTAGATCCTGAGATTGAACAAATATTGTCTTCATCAGTAGAGTAGAAAAATATCTTGAACTGAAATATGAAAATACACTTAACAAAAATATAAATAAATATGTGAATACATAAGGATTCTCGTAATAGATTGCAAGCGAATAATATTAAACAGTTGTACGGAAAAGGTCAAGTAGTCAACAGAAACACTCGTTTGCTAGCACGTCAAAAAGACTGGAAAACAGCACACTTTAAAACTACTTTCTATACTTCATCGTCTCATGAAAGAAACGACCAAAAACACAACACATTTAAATTTGTCTTCTCTTTGGTCTCATGATTAAAATATCTTCAAATGCATAGCAAAAAAAAAAAAAAAATACTACAGACTGTTAATATAAAAAAAAATCTCACACTAGAGCCCAATTAGATAAAAGAGCAATGGTGAAATCGGTTCATATATCGTCAAAATTGAAAAACCACAATTTATCTATTATTGTTCAATTATACAAAGACATGCACATTTGCTTTCTATCCATCATCTGGTACACGGTCATACCGGAGAGAACATCGTCTCACGAACAGAAAGTAAAATAATATCATCATTTCAAAATGAGACAAACAGAATGACATTAAACTTTCCAAACCTAATATTCTTTTGTATGCTTTTTGGCAGTAAACTATGGCCTTTGGTGAACTATATCTATATGTGTAGGAATAAAATTAATGAATTTGTGTGTGTAAATTTAATTGTATTTTATAAACAGAACACCAACATTTTACTGAAGAAATGAAAAAAATAAAAAATAAAAAAATTTTCATAAAAACTACAAGAAAACATAATCATAAAAGTATATATACACAAATATATTATCACCATGCATAATTAGACAGAAACATCCAAGGAAGCAAAAAAGAACAACAAAATCAAAATTTAGCTTGCTATTGGTCCGTCTGTTGGAGATAAAATTTTTAAGTTAGAGTTGGTTAACTTTCTTCGGCGCAGGAGCTGCCAGCTGCTGAGCTGCGATCAGCTGCGAGGGGTCCTCAGCATCGTCATTGCCCAACAAATCGAAAGGGTTCGTGGTCGCCATTCCCAAATGTTGAACAAAATAAGCTCAAACACTAAAAACCCACCAATCAACCCTAGCTTAACAAAACCCCCATCGATACATTACAACAAATACAAAGATGTAGATAAAGATATATATGCGTGCGTGA
Organism: Ficus erecta; assembly: GCA_008635985.1. Classification (NCBI taxonomy): domain Eukaryota; kingdom Viridiplantae; phylum Streptophyta; class Magnoliopsida; order Rosales; family Moraceae; genus Ficus; species Ficus erecta. The sequence goes on from BKCH01001741.1 coordinate 4,996, forward strand.
GAGAGAGAGTGTATATATATATATATATATATATATATATATATATATATATCTGAGTGTATATATATATATATATGAAAGAGTGAAACTTTTAGGGTGTATATTTACGCGTAATCGGAGTTAGCATTAATCGGAGTGAATATGATTTGGAGTGGATATGATTCGGAGTAAGGATTCGGAATCTGAATAAATTGTTTACTTTATTCTAGGATTCGGAATCAGAGTCATGGCGAATCTCATTCATGCATTTACTTGAATCCAGAATCAGAATGAATTGTTGTAAATTTACTTATACACCTCTTTATTTATCGTGTTTTCAAAAATTTTTAAAAAATGATTAATTTTTTTATATCTATTATCATATTATTAATCAAAAGTAAAATAACAATTATGATATTAAAATAATAAAATTAAATTATGTAATTTTTTGTTTAAAAAAATTAAAAAGAGTAAAAAAATCAATTAAAATAAATAAAGTATAAAAAATATAAAAATAGAAACATAATAATATATTATGATTAAAAAAATTCTTATTTACTCTAATAATGTTAATAGTAATTAGGATGGTTATATAATATTAAGTTAATAAAAATATATTATATTTAGTTAATAAAAATAATTAATATAGGTGGTTATTATTTTTAATATAATTTTTTACAAATAAACTGAGGATAAAATGGTAATTTAATATTAATAGTATGAATGAGAGTCACAATCCACAGGAAAAAAATTGGTGTGGGACCGACTATTCACACTCTCATTCTAGAAAAAAAATGAGCAAGTAAACAAGAGATTGACTCTTATTCCCCACTTTCATTCCCTACTCCTGATAAATAAACATGTCATCAGTGTGAAAGATATATAGAGAGAAAGAGAGAGAGAGAAACCCTAGCCGCAATTAGAGAGGTAGAGAGAGAAAGAGAGAGAGTACAGTGAGTGAGAGAACCCAATCTAAAGAGGAGATGAAATAACGCGATTTATTAATTATTAGCCTGTCTTTCGTGCTAATATTTGGATAGTAGAATTTGAATTTAAATTAATTGAGTATTTATTAATGTGTTTAAATTACTGAATTTAAAAAATGTAAAAATTTAAAATATATTTAAAAAATATATAAATATAAAATTTGTTCCGTTCGTTTTGAAATTCTATATAAATTTTTTTTTTTAAATCACATTTCAAATTCGGATGGATATATACGCTTGTAGGGATATTTATGCCTTTGAAATGTCACACCAATTCTTCACCTCTTTGCCACTTTTTTTTTTTTTTTTTTTTAACTGGGAATTTGTGTGCCTTTAGCCGGTACCCCCGTTACTTCTACTCCCCAAATATGGTCAAACTCACACTCTCCCTCTCTTTCTCTCTCTCTCTCTCTCTGTTTATATAATTCTTTTAAAAATAAAAAATAAAAATCAATGAGGGCACTCACGAGACTACACATGAAAACACAATATATCAACCCTTTTTCTTATTTATTTCTTCTTGAAGATTTTCCACTAACCCTCTCAATGTATTAATTACTATTTATTTATTTATTTCTCTCACCCTAGTTCAAATTATCTAGTAATTATCAGAATTTTACTTATTAGCTTTGTTTCTTTTCCTTTCTTATTCTTTCTCGTCTTCCTAATTCTCACTCTTTTTTTTTTTCTTTTACTTTACTTCTCCGAACATTTTCCTCTTATTGTTTTATCAAAAGTTTATTTCTTAAAATCATCAGCAAGCTCATAAGATTGAATTTATATTTATCAATCAAAATAATGTATAGGCGTATTATTTAATATAAAATTTAATAGTACTATAATTTGAATTTAGTGGAGATTAATTACTCTAAATGGTCCCTGATTCTTTAAGAGATGACAATTTGGTCTCTGTTCTCTTTTTTTTTTTTTTTTTTTTTGTCGTGCTAACTCTAAACTCTCAAAAAATGTGACAGTTTGGTTCTTTCCGTCTAGTTTCGTTAAAAAACTCACGGAATGGTCACGTAAGAAGCACGTTTTATGCTTTTTGAAGGAAAATACCTCTAAAAAGATGAAAATACCCTTATTTATATTAATTAAAAATTAAAAAAAAAACACAGAGAGAAAGAGCTGAATTAAAAATCAAACCGAGCCTTCTCTCTATTTCTCTCTATCTTTCTCTTTTCTCCTCCCCTCCCTCTCTCCCACAGGTCCGACGCCAGTGCCAGACGTCGGTCGTCTCTCCCTCCCTTCCCCTATCCCCCCCAGATCCGACGCCAAAGACCGAGAGATCATCTCTCTCTCTCTCTCTCCCTTCCCTCCCCTCCCTCATAGATCTGACGCTAGACGCCGAAGACCACCCTCGTCTTCTCCGTCACCAGGCCCCCGCCTTCACCAACGAGCGTGAACGCCCCCTTCCCCCCACACAACCCAGATCCAGGTTTGCTAGGAACGCTGCCCCCCCACCCCCCGGTGCATCATCTTTTCTGTCGCCGGGCCCCCGACTCCCCCAACGACGATGAGCAACCGACCCGATAAGCCTAGATCACTGGGCACTCAGTTTGGCAACCCAGAATGCCGGGTGGGGGGGGGGGGGGGGGGTTGGCCAAAAACCTGATCACGACTTTGGGGGCGAAAGGGGGGGGGGCAACCCAGATGGCGACTTGATGGGGGGCGCCCAGATCTGAACTCGGGGGGCGACGGTTGGAAATGGAGACTGTAAGGGACCTGTCTACAAAGGTAGGTAGAAAGAGACAGAGAGAGGGGGGGGGGAGAAAGAGAAAGAAAAGTGAGATTTTTTTATTTTTTAATTAATTATTTTTAAATTACTAAAATACTCTCTCAAATTATATCACATGCATTGCGTGTGACTCATTCTATTAGAAATTTAACGGATGTGAACGGAAAGGACCAAACCGTCACCTTTTTAGAGAGTTTAGGGTCAGTACGGTAAAAAAAAAAAAAGAAGAACAAAAACCAAAATGTCACCTCTTAAAGAGTTTAGGGACCATTTAAGCCAATTACTCTTTAGTGGATGTATTAGTTGTTTTAATGAATTAAATCTTGGATTCGATATATTAGAGATTCTAGTATTTTGCTCCTATTTGTACCCCCACTGAAATCAACTCATGTATCCATCACTGTCTCATTTGGATTTGTCTATGCAAAGTAATGAACTTTTAATGTTTTAGATTGTACTTTTAAGATTTAGATTGTGCATCCAAACATCCCCTTAGTATTTTGTTCCACGATGCTCGTGCGGTCTGAGAATATAATATTTTTTTACTTTTGTTTACATTTTTTTTCTTTTGTTTACATATGAAATTTTCTTTTGTCCATCCAAACATCCCCTTAGTATTTTACAAAACCTCTATAATCAATGGAATCATCCGATCAATCGAGAGCCAGCCACCCATAGCATAGAGGCCACTACAAACTCCACAAGACACAAGTTCAGCGGAACTAATACTCTAATTACACTTGGAGAAACTACAAACGGATAGACACAAAACAAAGGTGGAAGAACCACCCCTTTTATTTCAAACCAACCACAAAAACACACTAACAATAAATAAAAATATAAATATCATCATCAAACAATCATCCCACGCTCCACTGTCCCACCACCATGTGCCACTTCACCAGAGAAAAGGTAACAATTAGGTCTCAGATCTGGATCTTAAGGGTCGGGTTTTCTGGATATCCATCGTCGCCTCCACCGTCCACCCCTCACCCAGAGGCTCGTCGTCCCCCGCAAAAGCCCAAATGGCATTGAAGCTAAGCGACAATCTCATCCAAAATCCCAGAGGCTCGCTGTCGGCATGATCTCCATTGCCATTCGCAACGCCGTCTACTGCCCACGATCTCACCGGAAACCTGCAAGCCAGCAACAAATTCTTTTATGTTTAAGTAACCAATAAATAAACTTACCTATAAATATATTTTTTTTAATAATAAAAAAGGTGATAAGATGGAGAATAAGATTTTAGTGGATCCCACACAATATAGGGAATGAAGAAGTGGAATGTCAATCCTTACATCCCTTTAGTATTGATTTATTATCAAAGGGAATACATATCAAATTTACTTATATATTCTTAATAAGTTTTCATGTGCTATTGTTTTTTTATTATGTAAAAAGATATTTTAGTAATTACATTAATAAGATTAATATTATTAAGGTTAGTAAAAACTACAAAGAGAATTGAATTGTTTTCCTTTACATCATCAAATATGTAAGTAAACACTAAAAAGGGAATCAATAAACTTCATTCATATTCTGTTACTTTACTTTACAATCTCATTAACTATCTCGGGCCTGTTAGGTAGACTAAACTTATCTTTTATATGTTCATGGATAAAACACTCATTATGGATGTTCATAGTGAATGTTAAGTCTCATGGTACTTAATTATATTGCTGGACAAAGTTGATTGTTTATTATTATTAGCTTCTTATAAGAATATCTATGTATTCTTAAGGTGCATCTTTGTTTCCTGATCGTGGCACGAACTAAAATTAACAACAGTATTTAATTGATTAATAAGTTTAATCAATTAATAACTGATTGTTGGAGTTTTGAGTGCATAGGTCGACTTCATCCTCATGCTAACTCTATAATATTCATGGATAAAACAAAAAATATATTCTCAGATAATTAATTAGCCATCACGTCTTAGAGATGTCGTTGTAAAATAGGTCATCGACAGTATAATTCTATTATGTTGAAAAACGTTTACTAGGTATCTAGGACATCTGGAGGGCAATTTTCATAAAACATTAATAATTAATAAAACAAAAGAATATTCTCAATTAATTAATTGATCATCATGTCTTAGAGATATCATTGAAAAAGTGGTCATTGACAGTATAATTCTATACTGTTGAAAAACGCTTACTAGGTGTCTAGGACATCTAAAGTGCAATTTCATATAATAATATAAATATCTGTACGAGATAATATTTATTTCGTTTTATAAAGTAAATAATGCATAGTACTTAGATAGGCGAAAATTAATAATGAAAATATGAAAATATATTTTGTTATTTGGAATGAATAAATTTCAGTTTTTTTAGTTAATGACAATCAATTGGAAAACAATTGTAAAAAATTAGACTACTAAAAGGACACGTGGCACTCCCTATGACACGTGTCATGTGCACGCCTACCAAGGTTGGAAGGCGCGCCCACTAGCTCCCCTGGAGGGGAGTGGGGCGATTTCTTCATTCTCATGCAAGTTAGAATTGGTTGTGGTTGTAGTGGTTGCAAAACACTATACTTTGGTTTTAACCCCCCCCCAAAAAAAAAAAAAAAAAACATACTTTGGTAAGCAAAATAGATTATGCATAGACGTGGCTGCATACAAGACAAAGCAACCTTCTATCTGACCTCTGTACCGATAGTAGAGTGGCTTGCTACATAATAGCAAGGGTGTGATTTTACACCCCTAATTACAAGAGGCTTAGTGTTATATAAAGACCCATATAAATTGTATTTTAGGCCAGATTCTTTTTGGCCTCTATCCATGATTCCTAATCTGTCTACTTTAGAGATAAGGACTCTTCAACCATTAAGAATTGGAATGAAAAAACTAAAAGCTGAGAATTTATAGGTGCACACACACCACTTGATCTAAGGAGAAGAATAGCATAAAAAGCCTTTGGTTAAGAGGCCTTAAAGGATACACTAGCTTACGGGAATCGTTTGTGTATGGAAGACGGAAGAAGCCTCATAAGTAATTTATTATCCATAGGTAATTAATTATTCTAACTAATTATTTTTATAAAATAAATTTGGCAGATACCGATTTATGGTGAAAATTTTTCAAATTCCGCTAGTTAAATCAAAACACTAAAAATAAAAAAGGATTTTTATTCAAAAAGGGCACAAAGCTACAATTGGAGGCTTATGTCGATGCATATCATGCACAATCGGTTGTTGATCGTAGGTCTACTACAGGTTAGTGGACTTCTCTTGGAGAGAACGTGTCAACTTTGAATTGTTGCAAGATCTAGTGCAGAAGCAGTTGGACAATGGCATGATCAGCAGACCATATGGATCCACTGAAGGTCAATTAGCCGATTTCTTAACAAAAGGATTAGTCAGTACCTGATTTCAAGAAATCATTCGCAAGCTGGGAATAGATACTAACCATTCACCAACTTAAGTGAAAAGTGGAAAATTTACATTTTCTATACAAGTACACGATGTACATATATATTATCTACAATACTGGTAAGTGGCAGGGGCAAAGCTATATAGGACCCCAACGAGTGGGGACGGCCACCCCCATTGACCTGCTGAAAATTAAATTTGAATCCTTAAAAATTTATTGACTTCTTTATCTTTTTACTTTATCTTTGTTTATATTTTTTTTAATGTATTTTTACTCTTTTAACTCGTGAGCTATTGTAGTGTGCTTTTTTTTTTTTTTTATTTAAATTTCTTATTGATGTATACTAATGAAAACTTTTTTGATATGATATCCCTATTAATAGTGAACATTTTTTAATATTACAATTGTTCAAAATAACATCAAATAAAGAACCATATAAAGCAAACGACTTTTGTAATAAATATGACATTTTTTAGAACCCTATTATCTTATATTTTTCCATATCTTATTATAAATTCTCAAAATATATGACAATTTCTGAAAAAATAATGTTTTTTTTTTCTCATTTTTCATGGTATTTATTTCGCAAAAAGAAAAGGAGGAAACAAAAAAAGGAAGAAAGTAACATACCCCCTCACGAAAGTGGAAGGCTGGTTGGCCGCTGGTGGTATCGGATTTGTAGGGTAGTTTGCAATTCTTTATTTATCTGCTACACTACATATTTATAGAGCTGGCTTTTATCACGTCAATGAAGTACAAATTCATTTTTCTCCACAAATCGTATAATTGATTTACAATTATAATAGCCAAACCCTACCAATTATACAAGGCAGTCCCCTCGGTTTTGTTACACAACAACTGATGGAGAAAGGAGGGAAAAAAAAAAAAAAAAAAAAAAAAAAAAGGAAGATCTAGCTCATGATTTTTATCACTACCAAGGTCATGGTTGGTTCCATGGCCTTCATTTTTATTATTTTCAGTCTTGAAGACACTTTTTTTCCCCTGATTACAACATCACAAGGACAAAGGGAAAAAAAAAAAAAACAATATACAGGTTATCAACACAAGAATGATACAGATATACAACTGGATATTATCTATGCTTACTCAAATGCTTTAAATCTTCAAGTTGAGCTTTCAAAAGAGCATGTTCATGCTGCATCCTCTCCAGCTGAGCCTCAACCATGTACATTTCATCTTTAAGGTGGTGAACCCGCTTTTCCAGCCAAACCATGGCTTCAGACGATCTTCCACCAACTCCGCTGCCCCTGTTCATCATGTAGTCTGCTGGAGAGTGTACATGGATGTGTTGGGGTCTCGCTAGAAGCACGAGTATACTCAACTGCAAAAAATGGAATATTTGGCTTATGTCGTAATGTGTAATTGAGCAGCCACAAAGCATCAAGAAGTACACATCACAGTGGGGAGGCACAATATTTGGACGAGTTTAATACCGTAATCACAATAAATAAAAAGAAAGGAACCTATATTAGCATGAATGGAACAGCATGGTGATGTGGATAAAAGTGTTGCCGTGTGTGTGTGTGCGTGTAAAGACTAGAACCACCGACTAACAGGGTCTTCCCAGGTTCACATAATCTGTTATGCAAAACATGGAAACTCTCGAAAAAGTTTTGAAAATAGAAACAGCTCATACACAACAAGATTCTTTATGAAACACTCCATTAAGGCCACTTTTGGGCTTGCAAATTGCAAATACCAGATACTCAACGAGAACGTTTATCAATTTTATACTAGTCTTTATTAATTTAGTTCATCTTGCAAAACAAAGAAACACAACATTATGGATCATATTGAAACACCATACCTGCATTAAGAGAATCACGAAAAAAATGATAGCCACGGCCAGGGAAAGATTGCCTTGACTCTTCAGAGATGAACAGGATCTTATCACGAATTCTCTGAACCATGATGCAAACAAGGAAGTATCTACCAACTTTCCTTGGAACAGATTGGTAACTTGCTGGTTAGCATCTACAGAATCTGAAATCCTGTGTGCTCTTGGACGTTCACTTGGGTCGGACAGCCTTTTCGATGATTCCTCGTCTTTTGCTTCTTTTTCAGAATGGATTTCACCATTTGGAACAACAGTAGCAACAGGAGTTTCCTCTGCGTGAGATGAGGGAAAAACAAACATAAATACAGGAATGAGTGTCTTGGCTAAAAGAATGAATGATATGATATATTCGGATAAGTGGATTCATCATCTGCATCAATCATCGGATATAAAAATCATGAGTTGAGGAACTTGTCTAACTTATTAGCATTTTTATAGTAGCCAACCTTCTTGTTTCTCGAGGTTCTTCAACAATTCATGCGCCTGGAAAAATCAACAATTTTATTAGTAAAAAAAGACTGATAAATACAAATAAATATCGGACAAGAAATAAATGAAGAGAGAAAGAGCAAGAGAAACAGAAGAAAAACCATGTTTATCCAGGTCGCATATGCTTCTCGACATTCTTCTAGAGTAGACTGCACTATTTTGCCTACAACCAGGAACACCCACTTGACATCCAACGTACCAAAAATTTTATGAAATTTGTCACAGCAACATATTTGAGCAGAAGCAGAAGCATGCATAAGAAACTGGAGACTTTTGAGAGACAACTGAATTTAATAATAAGATTTCCAAGGCAAATACACCATATGGCAAGACCAGAGGGAAGAACACTCGAGCAACCATCGAAGGCCGCATTCCCAAGCAAACACACGAGGCCCCATGGACCTTCTCAAGCCTAAGATATTTGCTTGTAGTTTGAGTTGCTGCTAGACTTTATAATTCTCTTATTGGGATTTGCCTATTCCAATCTCTATCCTACCCTACTTTACCACTGTCTTTACAAATGAACAAATTCATTTGGTTTCAGCAAGTCAACAAATTCATTTAGTTTCAGCAAAGACAAACAGCAATAAAACTGATCTAGAATGAAGCATATTTCAAATTCTCGCCTTCTCGCCTCCCTCCTATGCAGAAGTTATTTAGAGCATGCTGATGCTAGAAAAAAACAAATTGAAGGAAGTTCAAACAAATACCTCCAATCAATATTTTACCATATAAACCAGATAACCAACATTGAAACAAAAACAACCTAGTGAGACACATAACATAAAAATTTATTTAAGTCTGTAAAACAGCATTTTAATTAATAAAATAAACAGACCATATCCATATATTGTGTGTGTGTGTGTGTATTTATGGTCGGGGAAAACCTTTCCAAACGGTTCTCTTTGAAAATGCCACATTCACATACACCCGCAAAGAGCAGCATTCTTTTGATTCGTTGGCATCTCTCTCCACATTCCAAAGTGCCTGAGTGGATGAAAGAAAAAGGAACAGAACCAGGTTATAAAGTAAGTCCTATGTAAAAGTGAAAAGTGAAATGAACTTTTAAAAAACATTAACAAAAACAAATGCAAAAAAAAAAAACTAATTAAAATGCCAACATAGAATTAGTTGGAAAGAAAAAATTTCAAGAAGTGAGAATGAGCAATTACAATTGTCTGCTAGTTTTCCTATTTGCAACCCTAACACATTCAAGTGTTACAACTTCTATTAATGAACTTAAAATCTTAACCAACTTAAGGTGGAGGAAAAAGTATTCGTAATTTTCAACATAATGTAAAGAGGAAACCGTTGCAGTCTCCTTTAGTGACAAAAACAATAGAAGAGATCTAAATTTCGTGCAATGTTATTATATGTGAGAAAGTAAGAGGATGAGAGATTCTCCAAACAGGAGCAGGAGCAGAAAACAAACACAAACTACAACAGATTACCGTTTCATCAAACTTTCTATTTGGTTAATTATCATTTACTTTGGTTGTCACATGCAACAAAACCCTTGTAAAAAAAAGCAAACTTATCGATCCTTCTTTTTTTTTTTTTTTTTCAAAGAAGAACCAACATAAAACCCTGTACATACTCATTCAATACTCGCAAATAAATCTACTTTAGTACTACACAACGTCTATTGTAATGAAACTTCAGAGATTAATTGCACAATTAAAACATAAAAAACTAATATCATTAACTTGCAGTAAAGGAGTCTCAAACACTGATCAAGTCAATTATATAGTCCATGCCAATTAATTATTATGACAGACACAGACACAAGCTGCGGCCCACACCAAAAGTAACTCGAGAGAAAAAAATTTATGTAAGAAGCTATATAAAAACGAAAAAATCTACCTCATACCTCAACACGAAGTAATCTGCGTAAGGTACATCGCTGACTTCTTGTGATGTCTCAATAATCAAATGACTAGCAAAGTCAAAAGTAAATATGTTAAAGATAGCAGTAGAAACAAGTAAATAAAGATCGGAAGTAATCACAATGTTATATAAGAGCACCATCTGAAAATTTTAAGTTTCAGCCAACAGTTAAAGTTCCCGTCATCCCAATACAATAAGGTAGAAATTTAAATATCAAGTGAAGAAAGTAATTCATAATCTCTGTGCCCTAGCTCATATAAAATGGCACTACCTTTACTATAATATATCCTTCTATCATCCAACTCTAATTACTAACAAATGGTTGATCCAAAAGGCTTAAATTAATAGGTGGATGATATTCTTATGAAAAAGCAGGTAATATTGACCTTCATATTCTGCGACTACTTCACAAGTGGGCACACATCTAGATAGATACAGATCCGTCAAGCACAAAATATAAATATTTCAAAGGACAAACCAGAGACGTGATAGAATTGTTAGAAGACACAAAAGAAGAATAACAGAGAAATTGGAATTGCAAGGATTTGTACTTTCGAAGACTTTCTCAGATATTCGTGTAAACTACCAATACTCCTAAAGCTAATCAGAAAAGAAGAAAGCTTGGTTGTCGTAACTCATATCTCTCTTTTCTGTTTCTTTTTAAAAAAGAAATAATACTAACACTACTCAGATCTTTCCTTTCAGTTTCTTCTAAATAAAATAAGATTACTAATAATACTAATAAATAAATATAACACTAAAATAAGATAAACTTGTGCAGGAATTCTGACTGTAAAACAGATATCAATATGCTTTTTCCCTTGAAATAAATTCTTAAACTAAACAGCATGATAAATAAAACATGTCAGAACCTGTTTCTGTAGAGAGAGAATTTCTGCGTTTCCTGACAACCACCAAACCTTGCACCTTAACGACAATAAAAGATTAACAAAAAAATGAATAACTATTATAGATTAGCTTATGCTCAATACAGAATAACCATGTAAAGAAGAAAGATGCATAGCCATACCAAAGTAGATTTTAATCGGATGCTGAAATGATACATCACGAGCATGCCCAAAATTTTCATGGGGATACCATGAGTTGCATTTAAATTCTAAAAAGTACAACATCACAGAAGAAAAGAACATAAAATGTATAAATTGATCCCCCCATGAAAATTAGAGAAAGAAAATTAGAGAAACTAAGGAAATAGATATTTAAAATATAGAGATCTTGTTTAGTTCCAAGCTTCCTACCTTTATCTCCACAACTCTTGTGAAATGATTCCATAAAATTAACTGCATTGTCTGAAAAGAAGTAATTGAAAAAGTCTTCAACTTTAATCTGCACGCAGAGATCAGAAGTATAGTTATCATCATAATTGAAAAACTTAAGTTCTATGGCAGTAATTTTTAAAAAGCAAATAAACGCTACCGGAAATTGTGCCTCTGCAACCTTTGTATAACATTCTGGTACTGCAACCAATAAAAACAAATACTCAGGCCATACGCTCATGGGATCAAAAAGCATGGTTACTACTCGAGTATATGAACTCCAACATATGCAAGTATGCATGATTACTTAAATTGAACCTATGACTCGTTTGTACCCACTTGACACATTACCATGTAAGTCAAGACCCATAAAGCTCTTTGAGTCCCACAAATGAGTAAATATTTCTTGTGATGTCCATAAACTTCATCATTTATCATCACAGAAACTTGACAAAACTCTGATTATCTCAAGAAAAACCAGAAAGGAACCACTTTACTGAACACACCCTAGGGCTCGATTACAAAACAAGAACTCAATTGGCAGTGATTCGAGAGCCTGCCTCTCTCCCAACTCAGAACTGAGTTATTTTCCCCTTAGATATCCCAAAAACCCCAATTCTCGCTCAAACCAAATAACCACCTAATAACTCCACAACAATTCCCGCTAGTTACCTTGGAACTAACAATCTCAGCTGACTAACTAAACAACTAACGTACTGGAGACCTATCAAAACTCAGAGCTCTCTCATATTTTGCATGAAATAAAACATCAAATACAAGTTAAATTGACCTTTTGATGGAAATCGTATTTCCATCATAAGGATAAATTCTTGGAAGAGTGTTTTAGAGAAGGGAGCTACTGGTAACACTTGCAAGCATGGTAGCCAAGTAACAATGGTAATGATACAAATATTCTAGACTGAACTCACTATTTGGAGCATCACAGTTCTCCTGCTTCCACATCAAAGTCGTGCCAGAAGAAGAAGAGTTGGCAACTGAAACGGGCACTATATCCTCTTCCAGAATATCTTCCCCCTCAGAAATTGTTGTTGACACCTTGCCATCCTCAACATTGGGTGGTAACTCAGGTTCTTTTGGAATAGGAATATCTACCTTCCTAACTCACATCATGGAGTAACATTAATGAGTTTCCATAAGGATGAATAAGTAAAAGATTTGAATAAAAGATTAAAAAATTAAAGTACCTGTCAGTGGAATCCAATTCGTCAGTCAAGTGTTCGAAGCTATTAACTTTCTCGATTGCAACTCCATTCTCCAAGCTGCCAGTCACAGATGCTGATTCCTGCTACAATACAAGCAGATTAGGAAGAGGAAGAGGAGATAAATACCAACATTGCACTTATATCAAACGGAACCAGGTATTCAAGTATCATGTGATACTAAGAGCATATCCTTTTGAGTGAAGTTTCAACATTTAATGTTAGCAGTGCAATTTCAATGTGGAAATAACAGCTACTAAAAAAGAACAAAATTGTTGCATTATTTACAAAAGTCAAAGCTCCTGATGCAAGCAAAATATTCTTCTAAAAAAATAAATAAATAATTTGGACAAAATATGATTTTGTACATCACTGGGACATCACTGGGACATCACAGAGAATTTGTTAGTTGTTGACGTGATTGCATAAAGTAATCATTGTGTTATGAGATCATTTAACATTGCTCAAATAATAGGCCAATGGTGTATTCTAACCTGAATAACCTATTACTTGAATGATAAATAAAAAATCCTAACCTTTTTTACTTCCTTTTGTTTGACATAAATGCACCTTTCTGTTTCTTAAACAACCATATTAGTACTGACTACCAATAAAACTCTTAGACAATGTCCTTTCTGTCCAATATACATTCGTGGTTTTAATGTCATTTCATGATTAAATCTTTATGTATACAACCAGAAATCGACGCTAATGTGCTAAATATGAGCAAAACATAAGTTGAAATTCAAAAAATACACATCCTTATGTCAATACACTTTCAAGTTTAGTGTTAAGGAAATAACAATTAGAAAAATGAAAACACAAGATTTGTTAAATTTCAATTTAAATAACCTGCTGCTCTGTAACTGTTTTGGCACCATTACTGTGTTGCAACCATCCATCATTAATTATCTTGAAAGCTTCATCGCGAGAGAGAAAGGACGCAAAGAAGTACTGTTAAATCAATAACCAGAGTAAGACATTCCAGCTGATACTAAAATAATAGATAAAATAGTCACAGTCTAGTTTAATAAGACCAACCAGCCACAAAATAAAAGAGAGACAACATTAAACTAGCACTACCTTCTTGCCTCCAGCAAAAATTTCTATTGCATTAGGAAAGATGCCTGCTGTCTTTGCTCTTCGTACACTTGTGACTTCATGGAATGGGATCAATTTCTGAAGCAATCATAAAATATTCGAGAATCAAAACTACAAACTACTTTATATGTGAATCAAACATACCAAAGTGAAATCCCAATGTCGTACACTTGTGACTTCATGGAATGGGATCAATTTCTAAAGCAATCACAAGGTATTCAAGAACAAAAATAAGAAATTCATATATATAAATTAAGCATAACAAAAATGAAATCCCAATGTATTATATATGAAGAACTTCTAAATATCATGAAATAACCTATACAGAAAAACAATTAAGTGTAGCCCTTCTCACACCAAACTACCATAGGAACTGTAATACCAATACCAACACAAATTCAATTGTAGGAGCATACATCGCAACATTTCTCATGACAAGAAAACTACTTTGCCAAATCTTTCATGAGGAACGAGGGAGTTAAGCAAAAGGTTTAGTGAGGCAATCTCCAGTCCAGTAACAGTCCAGCAATAAACGTGGCCCATTCAACTTATCCATATCAAGTAATGATCCACTTGGATTCCAACTTTATACGAGGATTATCGCCTATTAGTTTGTGATGACCCAAGTATGGGTTTTATACCATCAATGATATGCATACCCATCGAGTAAGCTAGAAGGGATCTGATCAAAAAGTTGAAGACCAACACATCATAAAACTGATGTGTAGGTTCATATTTCCTCAAAGCTTAGTACATAAGGAGACAGATGTTTTGACTTTCAATTTGGTTTCATGCTTCAATGTTCAAGTCAATAGGGTGTACTCAACCAAAGCAATTGTGGAATATTGCAGTACAATTTACCAAAGTAACCACTAGATAAATCTTAAACAAATTGGTTGTGTCATTTGCGCTTAATGTGAATAGTGACAAACACAAGAAAAAGAAACCCGAAACATAGGTACATGGTAGGAAAATAAAAAAAGGAGAATTGGCAGTCAATATATAGTAACTTCAGGATTAAGCTGAAAAAAAAAAAAAAAAAAAAAAGGAGTTCTGTTAACATACCTTTGTTTCAAACCCGAATATGTTAGAATAGAAGCAAATATAGTGCACGAAGAGGTACATGTGGCCCTACAACAGATAAACGTAAGTATAGTTAGGGAATAAAAATAGGAATGTAATACCTAAAACGTACACATTCATTCCGGGAAGTTAAAACGGAAATGCACAAGTAAATATGGCAGTGGAACATAAGGTTTGCAAATATGCCTCGGAAAAACAAATAATCACCAAGTGGAATCTAAGGCCACTGGTCATCAAATTGATTACAAGCATGCAGCATATAAGTTTAAAAGACACAGTGCGGAAAACAAAACTCGATAGCCTGAATGAGATTGAAAATCAATATCACCTGAATAAGTATGTTCTCCTGGAAGGCACAATTAAAATCTTCAACAAGAACCTATATAACAAAAATAGTTTTAAAAAAAAATGAAAGAGGTAATTATAAAAATATCTTCAAATTAACTCTTTAGAAAACATAAGAACAAGTATTTTACTCACTTCATCGGGTGGAAGACGAAACAATTGCCGATACTCTTCACTTCTTAGTATTGTTGGGGACTGAAATAACAAAATTAGGCAACTTTCAATAGAAAAATTATTTACAAGTAACCAAAATTGTACTGCATTGAGCTAACCTATCTCACTGGCCATCAGGATTCAGTTGTTTCAATTTCTCGTATTATATTCTCAATCTATATATATATATATGTGTGTGTGTGTGTGTGTGTGTGTGTGTGTGTGTGTGTGCAAATATGTAGACAAAAAAGGAAATGTTGAATTTTTCTAGAAATTTTGATCAAGAAATCAACAAAAAATGGTCATGAACTACCTATCGTACTCATGATTCCAATGAGGAAGATGCTTAAAATTCCAGTAAGTATCGAACATTTACAATCCAAATCGCAATGTCGCGACAATTTTCCAGCACACAAAGAACAGAAAAGAAAAAAACACGAAAATTACACAAAACCTGACAGAAATTAATTACCAAATAACCTGAAAATCGAGGTCTCGGCGAGAATTGGGGGAAGAGTTGGAAGGATCGTCGCGATCAGGCGTGGAGGCTGCGGAAGAGGATACCGGCCGCGACGGGAAAGAAAACTCCGACGCGGCGGCGGAGTCGGAGGAGGACAATCTGGAAGGCGAAGGCTCCATTGTCGGATGAGGAGGCACTTCGAAGGTCGTGTCGGAGCTCGCAGAGGCGGAGGCCACGGCCATGGTGAGGAGAGAGAAAGAGAAATTGTAGAGAGAGAGAGAGAGAGAGAGAGAGAGAGAGTTAGGGTTGGCGTGAAGAATTGAGGAAAAAGAGGAGGAAGAGAACGTCGGTTGGGGTTGTTAGGAGGAGTTTGAAGTGCGTTACAGGGGTGGAAAAGGCACGGAGGAGAGGGGAGGAGAGTGTCTTTCTTTCTTTCTTTTCCTTATTTTTTTAGAGTTTTTACTCCTTAGTCATCGTCGACGTTGACATTTTTGTACACGTGACATGTGTCATTATCAAACTCATTATTATTTATAAGGGTTGATTTTAAAAGTAACACATGTGAGAAAAATATTATTAAAAATAATATCATTTTTGTTTCCTTTCATAGTTAGTATTGTTAAGTTATCAATATCAATTAAGATGACTGTAAAAAGTCAAAAATACATTCAATCAACCTTAAACTGAAGTTTTTTTCACTTTCCCGCCTCTCACCCCTCACACACAATATATAAGTCGTAGTTCTAAATCTCATTTTTTTATTCACTCGTTTTCCTCTCACCCTAGCCTCACGCACTTTCACTTCACCATTGTTAAAGATCTGATCACACTCTAAGTCTAACCAATCTCTCCCCATATTTGTCCACTCTATTCACCTCACCCTCTCTATCCTCACCATAGTTGAATCGAAGCTGCCAACTCAACTTCTAGTCCATTTGAAACTCTTCCCACTTCCCATCAACCTCGTTCTAGATTATATTAAGTGTAAATCTGAGGTAATGATGCTTGTTATTTGGTTTTATTTGTTTCTATATGCTTTAAATGGGTTTGTGTTTTGAATTATAATCTAAAAAATGACTATGTTAAACTTTTGAAGGTAAGATCTTGCAACATCTATTGTCTCCTGTAGCACCTGTGGGTAGTAAGATAGATTTCATGTGTTTTTTGGTCTCTTATTGTGATATTTCTCGTTTCGAAAAATTTTCAACACTACAAACGGTAAACAACATAATGACCTTTTGGTCATCATTATGATGACCAAATCGGTTAATAATATTTTTACCAAATGAAAGTTATGATTTTGACCATAACGAAAAAATATATATTTGCATATCATTTGATAGTCTAACCCAAATGGTCATTGTCATAATGACTAACATGGGTAACAACAGGGGTTCTAAATGACAAATGAAAGTTGTCATAACATTTGAGAGTTCATGTCAATTTCATTATGACCTTCTAAGTGCTAATGATGTGATATATTTATTTTGACATTGACGTAACAACAAGGATTCTAAAACACAAATAGGAGTTGTGATACGTTGTGTATAATGTGTATAATGAGAAAAAAAAACATGTATTTGCCTATCTCTTGTTTCGCCTAACATTTATGAGTTGAACAAAACTTATCATTTTCATAATCACCACAAGGTCAATTTCATTGTGACCTCTGTGCCAATGGAAAATATATTGAAATTGATGAAACAACAGGGGTTTTAAAACAGAAATTGGAGTTGTCATACGTTGTGTAAAATGGGAAAAATACATGGATTTGCCTAACTTTTGTTTCACCTAATATTTGAAAGTTAAACACAAGTGGTCATTTTCATAATGACCACCCGGTCATTCTCAGACCACCCATAATATATAAATCATTTTTCTATATCTGTCATCATTTTCCCTTTCTCTATAATGTAATTATAATATTGACTAAGTTCTTGTTGTTTCATTCAGGAATGACTGCGGTTTGTGTTTTCATCAAGTATAATGATCATTGGGATGATATATTGAGATATGTTGGTGGTGAAATAAATGAAATATTGGTGCCCCTTACCACAACTTATGTTGGTCTTATTGAGTTGATGATGAGTGTTATTGGAATTAGGGGCCTAGACAAGACTATAGTCGTGAGATACGCCGTTAAACCTGGAATGCCTCCTGTGAGGATACAGTGTGATGCTGACGTAAATTTCTACATACAACTGAAGAAGAAGGATGTTCATGTACTTAGTAAATTCCCAATTAGCATTGATGTATTGAATGAGTCTGTGGCCGAAGTGATAATGACTACAACATGATTTACGGTATACGCTAAATTTTATAATGATCGGTAATTTTATAAATGACATTGCACTAATGTTGATAATGACTTCGAAGAAACTAATGTCTTCAACTTCCTTTTATTTACAACCTCGGCCAGCTGATCAGTTTGAGTACACTGTTACCGACAATACTGCCTAGACCTAGATTCTGGATATGAGAGAAATGACATGTACCTGCAGACGCTTTCAGGTCGATCAAATTCCTTGTCCTCATGCTATGGCCGTCTGTAGCCACCGACGAATTGATCCGTACAATTATTGCTCTCATTACTACATAAAAAATTATCTCTATACAGCCTATGCACCTGTTGTCCATCCGATTGGCAACGCGGAAGGCTGAGATGTTTCTGAAGAAGTCAAATCCCAAATTGTCAATCCTCCCAAGACAAAGCGTGGTCCCGGAAAACCAAGGGTTAGTAGGATTTTGTCCTAAGGTGAGGAATCGGAGACAATTCAGTGCGGCAGATGTCATGGTTATGGACATAACTGGCAAACTTATACTAACCCAGTACCGTTACGCATAGGTCTAACAACAAGATCCCAGAGATCTTTGACAACTCACAATACCGTTATGTGATGATTTTATTATTATTTTGTATCCGAAGTTACGCACAGTTTGCTATAACTTTATGTCATTGATTTTAAGTACTACATTTGTGAGTTTATGGAATTAATATGGATTTGTTTAACATTTGAGAGTTTTATAGGAAATGTGATTTTCATAATGACCACCTGATCAATTTCATTGTGACATATGTGCCTACGGTTTGACAAAAATATAGGTCAAGGGTTGTGTAACAACATGTATTCTAAAACACACATAGTAGTTAGCATATGTTCTATATAAAGGGGAAAAAAAAAGGATTTGCCTAGCATTCGAGAGTTTAACAGGAAATGTCATTTTCATAATGACCACCTGGTCAATTTCATTGTGACCTCTGTGCCTACGGTTTGACAAAAATATAAGCCAAGGGTTATGTGACAACATGTATTCTAAAGCACACATAGTAGTTAGCATATGTTCTATATAAAGGGGAAAAAAAGGATTTGCCTAACATTTGAGGGTTTTACAGAAAATGTCATTTTCATAATGATCACCTGGTAAATTTCATTATGACCTATGTGCCTACGGTTTAACAAAAATATAGGCCAAGGATTATGTAATAACATGTATTCTAAAATACACATATTAGTTAGCATATGTTCTATATAAAGGAGGGGAAAAAAGGATTTGCCTAACATTTGAGAGTTTTATAGGAAATGTCATTTTCATAATGATCAACTGGTCAATTTCATTATGACCTCTGTGTCTACGGTTTGACAAAAATATATTGAAGAGCAAAAATTATCATGTTAACAATTTCATGTTGCAAAAAATGGACATATACAACTTTAAATTTGTTATACAATGAATAAAATAATTGGGCTATTTACAACATGAAAAAAAAAAAAAAGAATTAAAAAAAAGGTTATTTATAAGTCTATCATATCATCATCACTTTTATAACCCAATAACTGACTTAACATCCCTTCTATCAAGCATTCAGCACATTTAATAGTAAAGATTTCACAGTCACCCTTATTTCACGAATGAGAATGAATCACAAATCACATCATTATCACAGTTAAGAAGGTTGTATGAAAACATTATCAATACATTAACTCGCTCATTTTCTTGTCGAGGGATATCTTGCATGATGGTGACAGGTATTGGGTAAGTTCTTGGAGGGTCCCTTGATTTGAAGTCAAACAAACTGATCCTATCAGCCACCATTGGAATAAATTTTGACATACATTCCAATGCTTCTCGAACCTTGTAATTGTAAGGATCTTCATGATGAAGAGAGTCATACACCTCAATGGTCAAATTCAGAAGGTCGAGCTTTGCTAATACCCAATGTTTCAAATCTTGCAAGTGCATTGGTATTAGCAAAGTGTTCACCTCAAACCATGACAAACCACATCGAACACAAACGCCAAGTATGATCTTCATTAAAGAATCACACGATCCCAAATCAAGATTATCAGATGATTTCTTGTAGACACGCCACAATGCACCAATCTTGTCATTAAAAAATGTGTCTACCATTGTGGCTTTTCGTTGTACCAGTTTGGGGAACTGCATGATCTTATTCCTCAGATAGTAGAATATAACGTTAATGTGCTAAATAATCAAACCAGAAGTACATGGTAAAACAGTACGAGTCAGCACAAATAATACCTCCTTCACATAAGGTTAACAAAAATTTAGTACATGGAAAAAAAAATTACTATTTACTTCATCCTAGAGTCACACATGAGAGGTTGCTAACTCATAAAACCAACTTTTTTTCTCAATTGCCATGAATCCAAGATCATGGGATTTGTCCAACGTCTTATACTTTGCAATGTATCGGAGAGGCCGTTTCCTAAAAATAGAAATAATTAAATTGGTAAAGACAATATTAATTATCATTTTCAAAGCAAAATGATATTTATTTGTCATAACCAAATTACCCTTGAAGAGGCTTATTCAATAATCCTTTTTTATCAACTCCCTGAACTCCTCTAGCTTCTCTCTAGGAGGTTCATCTGAGAGATCTCGTGGGAGGGTATAATTGACCTTAATCGGAGCATGGGCTGGTGAGCCAATCTCAACCATAGGTCCGGACCGCTGTTGTCCAAGCCTTGAAAGTCTGGACCTCTTCTGCTGAGGGATCTATAAATAACAAATATCAAACAGGTTAAACTGAAGTTTGAATCGTAGGTAATAATTAATATGACTATGTTTGTTTGTTACAGAAATTCGTAACAACCACATCACTTATGCTCTCCTCTTGTTCGTTGGCTACTTCTTCATTTTTTTTCTCATCATCTTCTCCCTTGGCTTCTTTATCATTTTTTTCCTCTTCTTTTTCCTTCGCCATGTCAGGCTTTCTCTCCTCCTCCTTTCCCTTGCCATTCTCAAATTTTCCCTCCTCATTTTCCTTGGCTTCTCCATCCTCTCCTTCTTCATATTCTTTATATTTTTCCTGTGTAATTTCACAACAGGTCATAATAAAAATTACCAGTTGACCATTATAAAAATGATCATCTACATATAAGGTATTCTCAACACACATTTTCAGAATTACCTCATCTTTTTCCCTTGTCATCCTCAACTTCTATAATTTCTTTCTCCTCATCTCCCTCTTCCTGCAAAAGGGGAACACAACAGCTGTCATTAACATGGGTCATTACAGAAACGACCAAATAGTTATTACATAAATGACTAGTTGGTCATTAATATATCAATAAATTACCATGGGGTCATTATAGAAATCACCGACAACTACAAACAATCACCTTATCAGCATTAAAGAACTCCATGATTTCTTTCACACCCTTATCCGCAATGACACCGATGTTAGAGTCGATGAAGAAATCATTTTGAGAGCCGAATCGGAGGTCATTAGAATCAGTCTTCAGGGCATCCGAGTCATCTGTCTGAACATTCATCTTGTGCCTGCTGCTGACATGGTACGTAATGGTTGGGTTTCCCTCACCATTGTCATTGAGGTTGTACAACAATTTAATAGCCCTACGCAAGAGCTTCCCGGACTTCTTCTATCCCTTTTTCAGATCCTTTAGTTTTTTGTTCAATGAATCGACCTGTCCTCGGATCTCTTTTTGAAACTCCCGCCACTCGGAGTTTGTCTCGGTGCTCGGTTGCATAACAGGTGTCTTACGAGGTGGCTGAGGCACAACCGTAGGGTTTTTCAAATATAGTTGTGCAACACATAGGTCCTTTAACTCTTCGTTAGTTGGCATCATCATAAAACACTTCAGCTGTACACATTTGATTTTCATAAAAATTAGTATAGGATATGGTCATTACGTAAATAACCAACATTAGTATTAATGCTAACAAAGGTATGGTCATTATAGAAATTATTACTTGGTCATTATGTAAATAACCAACACTAGTATTTACGCTAACAAAGGTATGGTTATTACAAAAACTACCACCCGGTTATTATGTAAATGACCAACACTTGTAAATGACGATATCAGTAATAATAATATATTTAAACTATAGAAATTACATGTTTATCGCTAACAGCTATTAAAGCCGACATCACATAATCAAACTTCACATTATCCGCGGAGGTCCATGACAGCATACGTGGAACGACCTCAACATACTTGGTCATGAATTTGTCTGCTATTGTCGAGATGCTCTCATATGCCCAAACGAGTAAGGCATGAGGAAAGCCTGTGATACTGTAATGCACTTTATCAGACTTCTTTAACGTTCTTCTCTTTGAAGACAACTTGTTTTCAACTGCATTACATATTGCAACTCGGGTTGCCTCCCGTGAGAGCACGCCCTACGGAAAAGCATTGAACTCCTCTAAATTATCAGCTAGGAAAAAATATTTTGGATCTATCTTCACGGAATTTGTATTTGCAAGAGAAATGCAAAAATATCATGTATAGTACGCCAAGCTTGACAGCGTCGTTCTACTTGTCAAATTTTACATTCGACAGCTGCAACCCCAAATGTTCTCTCGACATACCTCGCAATGTCGAAAAATATTTTCTCATTAATCGGTTATCAACCGCCGGTGCAAAATGGGTAACTCTTACACATTTCATGCCGGTTATCAAGCAGAACTCGTTAATAGAAAATCTGCTCAGGTCTTCACCAACCTCAAACCATGGAGCATCACCCATTCCCGAGTGATCCGTCAAACACATTACAATGTTGTGAAAGACCTGTCCAGCCCAACCAAGCGTCTTTAACTTCAGAAATTTCTTAATGCATGGCTGACGGATCACGCCCTCGTACTGTCGAGGTGACAACCACTCTTTCAAGTTATTACATGTCTCTGCAATGTTAATGAAAGTATTTATTTTGGCCCGAATAATTTCACTATCCGGTACGCGTCGAACATACTGAACCTGTGGTAATATTAATGGTATCATAAAGAGTAATTATATTTACGATTAAGAAGTAATCATAAAAATGACCAGCTGAAAATAATAGAAATCTGAATAATTAAATTGATGACTAGCAAGTCATCATAAAAATGACCAGCTGGAAATAACAGAAATCTGATTAATTTTTATGATGACCAGAAAGTCATCATTATAATGACCTATGGGTAAAATTACAAGATGATCTCAAATAAATAACCAGACAACCGCATTTTTCGATATCACCTACAATTAACCAAACATCAACAAAAACTCAAACACCTTTGGTAACCAAATATTTACATAAACCAATACACCCAACTTTCCTCTTAATATCCAAATACCAAACTAACAAACTTTTAGTTTATATCACAAAATCAAATAAAAATACAAACTTTATGTTTTTTATGCAAATTTTTTTGAACAAATCAATTAGAAATGTAGAATCTCATCAAAAACACATATAAAATGTAAATTTTTTATTTTACATAATCAATAATGTTGATGTCGAAAACGTCTCCGACAGCAACATCCACTGTGATCGGGTGGTCCGATCAAGTCCGGCCAGTCACTCCGCCGCTGTCGCCTACAAGATGAAAGCACCTCAGGCTTAGGGGGACACCGGTGTGGTGTCTGCCGAAGGCACTCCGATGCTTAAGTCAGTTCGGGAGCAGATGAGCAGCAGGAGAGGCAGAGCTTTGGCAAGGCAGAAAAGAGCTTACTTGAATTTGTGGTTTTTTTTTCCCTATTTATAGGTGTCCTTTTCGGACTCGGGTACTCGGGGCGACCCGTCCGGATCGGCTGCTTGGTGACCCGAGTGGGCGACGTGGATCTAGACCTGCAGACGTGTCAGCCAGGGGCAGTGCCACACGTCCAGCCTATGGGGCGGTAGGGCGACCGCTGTCGGTGCCTGAGGGGACAATCCCTGCAAGGACAAGTTGCGGCGATGTGACATGTTGCAGGGGCGACAGGCGACGCCTGTCGCCGATGGGACTTGTGTCAGGAGTGGTGTGACGAGTGGAGTACGGGCTCCGAGGGCCTTTGGCCCCTGGAATGCACTGGCGTAATGCTCGTCTGGTATTCTAGTCGGTTGGTCGTCCTACATGGGTAGACGTAATACTTTGACCAGGCGGTGACGTCCGAGTACCGTTTAATCAAATTAGTGAACGGATTCTGATCGGATCTGGTCGGATTACCTCTCTCCGATCGGGGCTCTGGAGCCGAATATGAAGTCAGGTGACAGGATCACGTGCGTTGTGGTCGGAGCAGAAATTGGTATTAACATAAGCCCCCCAGCGTCTCTGGACAATTTTTGTCCCAGGGATGCTCTTGATACTCACGGTGGAAAAGTGCCCGGGCTACTCGTCTGGTGGTCGGCTATTTGGCTGGAAAGTTGATCGTCGCAGGTCGTCAGCTGGTCGGAACCGTTCGGCGCCTCGGCTAGTAGGCACGTGTCAGTGAGCCACGTGTCAAACCGTGATTGGAGGGGAAGCGGGGTGGCAGTTCGAATTTCAAATTTTTGAAACTGGTGGCAACGCGGGAAACGAAGCGTCGCTTGGGAATCCGCGCCCGCATTAAATGCGGGGGTCTTCGCCTATAAATAGGGCCAGGCATTCCTCATTTCGCACATCGCATTTGAAGGAACCCACATCTGCCGAGAGCTGCCGAAGACTGCCGAGAACGACCAGACCATTTCTTCAAAATCTCCAGCCGATTACGTCCGAGAAGGTAAACAGATCTCTCTTTTCCACTTTTCAATATGAGTAGTCTTTCCGATTTCGAGAACTATGGCCTATCTGGGAGTGTCGACGTCGAGGGGTCATCGGGGTCGGCTCTCAGTTTGAGCATGTCAAGCGAGGAGGCTGGCTCAGGTGGTCGAACACCCGATCACCTGTTAGGATTCACGGAGGAGTCTTCTGTAGAAATTATCGAGACGCCGACCAGCAGGGGAAGGGGAGCATCGGTGCAACGCGAAGGGGTTTCGCAAGCACGCGACGTAGCCGAGGAAGCCGGAGCAGCCGAGAGGACGGCTAGCCAAGCTAGCACTTCTGGCCGAGAAGGTTCCGAGAGCCCGCCCCCGAAGGGTAAACCTATAGAGGCCCGTCAACGTCCGTCTAGCCGGCCGATGCGCATCAACGACCAACGCGTATATCGCCAAGGCGATTGGGAGATTATGGGGCTAGCGGATGGTCGTCCGATGTACAGCGTGGACTATTTCACGTCTGCCATCACTCCGAGGTACCTCGCTGCCTTGCGAGAAGAATTTAGCATTCCCCTCAGCGTGGAATTGCTGGCACCAGGAGCAGACGATCTGCCATCTCGCCCTCCAGCAGGGTACTTTACCCTTTCGGCAGAGTACTTCAGGGTAGGACTCCGACTGCCCTTCCACCCTTTCATGAGGCGAGCCCTGACCAGTCTGAATGTGGCGCCAGCCCAGTTAAACGCGAACGCCTATCGCATCCTGGTCGGCTGTTACATTCTCTGGATGAAGAATTTTGCAGCCGAGATCCCGTTCGAGGCGTTTCAGAACCTCCATAGGATGAAGTCTGTCCCCTCGTCAACGGGGTCCTATTACTTTCAGGGCTTCAAGGGGTCCTTTATCACAGGATGTCCGGACTCGGACAAACAATTCAAATACCTGTGGTTCTACGCGGGTGGTCGGTGGCTGCACGAGGAGTTGCCGTACAACCGAGTTCCTCGTGCCGAGAGGGTCCCCGTGACATTCCGGAATGGATACGTATGGGCTCGGGCGCCGCACATCAAGGATTTGGTTTTGGACTTGATTGACGCGCTCCGAGAACAATCAGACCAGGAGAAGAGTCAGCATAGGTTGCTGTCTTCGAAGAGCCTGGAAGAGAATCGATGGCTCGTCTCTTCTTCCTCGTCCGCGCGTGCAGATGACCAGCCGAGGGCTCACGGTACGGGCGTCACTATTGCTCGGATGCCAAAACCAACTGTGCATTATCATTCTCGGACAGCCGGTCCGAGCACCGCGCAGCCCCCAAGCCGACCCCTGCCCATATCGAGCGAGGCGTCTTCGAGTTCCGAGAGCACGCCAACTGCGTCCTTCGGCCCGCGAGTAGCCGATGAGGACCTCGACGCCTTGATCCAGCAGTTTTATCCAACCAGGGGCCTTCGTATCGAAGGTCATTATTTTTAGCGAAGTCCTTAGCAATCTGTGCAGCCGAGTACTAACTCTCTTTTGTGATTGCAGAACCGATGGCCGATCGTCAGCACGGGAAGAAACGCCCATCCGACGAGGAGAGGAAGGCCAAACTCTTCAAAATGGCCAGGACAAGTAGCCATGGGAAATAGAAAGCTGTCATGCCTCTCAGCCAACCGCCCAGCCACGCAACAGTCCAGCCTGCAGCCCTAGTCGCCAGGAGCGCAGTCCCCCCATCTTCGGGGACACTACAGGTAGATCAATCAGCCACCAGGCCAGCCGACCGACAGGAGCATCGCTCGAGCAGGTCTAAAGACGACCGGCCGGCTAGCCGCCCAGAGGTCTGCTCGAGTCACCCTCGAGAGGATCCGAAACCAAAGGAAGTCGCACTGCCCTCTCGGCCCAAGACCTCTGCTCGGGACTCCCCAGCCCACCGTGTGCTTATCAACAAAATCAGTGAGAAGCTCAGCGTGCGAGTGGCAGAGTCGTGCCGTCGACCAGACACAGTGACAGCTTTTGAAGACAACGCTGAGATACTGCTTGAGGTGAGTAATTTATCAAGTATTTTTCTCCTCGGCCAACCTGATGTCTGTTCTGACCATCACTATGTAATCTATTTCAGGCTCTATGCGTCAGCCTCTCGGGGAGTGCAGTCGCGAGGGAGGCAGCCAACAGGACGACGGATGACTTGAAGGCTGCGGAAGCTGCGGCAAAAGACGCCCGATCCGCCGAGAAGGCGGCTAAAGAGGCTAGGAAGACAGCTCTGGATGCCGAGAAGAAGGCCGTTGAGGAGGCCAAGGCTGCGGAGGCTCGGGCTAAGGCGGCCGAAAAGAGGGCACAGCGGGCCGAGGAGATGATCAGGGCTGCCGAGAAGCGAGCACAAGCGGCTGAGAAGGACGCCTCGGACGCCCGGCAGCTGATGGAGGAGGCTGCTCTGAAGGCAAAGGCGGATCTCGCCTCGGCCCGAGCACAGGCAGTGGACGAGTACCAGTTGTCCGAGGAGTTTCAGGCTCGTCTGGCAGCTGAGTACAAGGAGGGAATGTGGGACATGAAGCTGGGCTTTACAGACGCAAACCCTAACCTGGTCGGGGCGAACTGGTCCTTCTTACCAGAGGAGTCTGGCGAGACCCTGATCGAGGATGCTCCCGAGGAGGGTGAGGTCTCTGGTGCAGCAAGGTCAGTTGAAGACGTCATCGTGCTTGACGGCGACGAGCAGCCCACTGCACCTGATCAGCCTGCCATCCCCGACCAGCCAGTCACGCCTACACTTGACATCACCGTCGGTGATCTCTTCCCGGACCAGCTGGACTGACGGCCATAACCTCTCGTCAACTAGGCTCCTGCTGCTTCTCCTTCTTGTTGGTTCCTTCTCTTTTTTTTTTTTTTTTTTTTAATGGGCTTGGGGGGTGTCCTGCTTGTACCCCCTCACCTAAATTATGTGAATGAAAAGAAGTTTTCTTCCTGTGTCGCTGTGTTTGCTGCTTTGTTGTTGTTGTTGTTGTGTTGTTTTTTTTTTTTTTTTTTTTTTTTTTTTTTTTTTTTTTTTTGTATATCTTCCTTCTCCCCCCCCCCCCCCAGTTGACTTTGGCGAAGCTTTGTTAGAATCGGCAAAATCAAGTTGAGGTCGGCGGGTATTATGTTTTATGCTTTGGTTCCGAGAACCATAAGGGTTGGCTGCAAGGACAGCTAAAAACCGTCCTGATCGGGCTCGCCCATTTCTGGTCGGCGCCCGAGCTGGGAACTTGAGTCTGGGGTCCGAGGACCACTAGAGTTGGCTGCAAGGGCAGCTAAGAACTGTCCTGATCGGGCTTGTCTATTTCTGGTCGGCGCCCGAGCTGGGGACTCGTGTAAATTACGCTTAAACTAAAATTGGGATAAAAAATATCTCATATTCACATCTCTTCATCTCTTCTTTTTTTTTTTTACAATACTATTACATCGGTACAGAATAAAGATGATAATTACTGAAAGAAGCGCTTCAGGTGGTCAGCATTCCAAGGGTGAGTAAGGGCTCTGTCTTCCTGGTCGGCTAGCCGGTATGTGCCCGGCCTAACGACCTCCGTAATTCTGTAGGGCCCTTCCCACTTAGGTCCGAACGAGCTTAGCCCAAGCTCTTGTACCAGCACCTTCTTGAGCACAAAGTCTCCTACCCGGAAGACCCGTGGTCGGAATCTTTTATCATAGTATCGAGCAACGACTTGATTCCTTGCCGCTGTCCTGATGAGAGCCTGTTCCCGTTTCTCCTCGACCAGATCAAGCTCGGGCAGGATCTGCTCTGCGTTGTCCTCCTCATTGTAGTATTCTACTCGGTGGCTCGGTAATCCGATCTCGGCCGGGATGACGGCCTCCACACCGAAGGCCATCGCAACAGGAGTTTCACCGGTTGCGGTCCGCTTTGTAGTCCGGTAAGCCCAGAGTACCCGAGGCAACTCATCAATCCAAGCCCCTTTGTGCCGTTTTAGGTTCTTCTTCAGGTTCTCCTTGATAGTTTTGTTAACGGCTTCGACCTGTCCGTTGCTTTGAGGGTGACCGGGAGAGTAATATACTTTGCTTATACCAAATTGTTCGCAAAGTGCAAGGAACTTTGGGTTGTCAAATTATCTCCCGTTGTCGGTGACCACAGTGTGCGGGACCCCGAATCGACATATGATGTTCTTACATAAGAAACTCGTGCATTTCTCTTTGGTCTGACGTGCCAAGGGTTCCACTTCGACCCACTTAGTAAGGTAGTCTATTACCACGAGGCAGTACCGTAGTTGGGACCGAGCCATGGGCAGTGGTCCAATCAGATCGAGGGCCCATTTTGCAAACGGCCAAGCACTCACAACCGAAGTCAACCTCTCGGGATGGGTCTTGATAATCTTGGCAAACTGTTGACATTTCAGGCATTTCCGAGCAAAATCCATGGCATCCTTGCCCATGGTCGGCCAATAGTATCATTGCCGGAGACATTTGAAGGCTAAGGCTCTCCCCCCCCCCCCCCTGAGTGGTTTCCACACACACCACTATGCACCTCCTTTAGTAGGTACTCGGCTTCCCTTGGTCCGACGCATAGCTGATACGGAGCAGAGAATTCTCGGCGATATAACTTCTCACCGATAATGGTATATCGCGCCGAAGTGCTCTTGATCATTCGGGCTTCTACTCGGTCTTCAGGCAACTCTCCGCAGGTGAGGTAACGGAGGATCGGATCCATCCAAGTTGCTGTGTTCTCGGCGATGAGGATCTCCTTTGCCCGGTCAATGCTCGGCTGGTCGAGCCGCTTGATGGGGAATGAGATGAGACCTTCAGTATCGCTGCCTGAGGCTAACTGGGCGAGGGCATCTGCCTCAACATTCTCGGATCGAGGTACACGAGACACAACATAGCTTCTGAACTGGCCGAGCAAAGCCTGGACCTTTTCCAAATATTTGGCCATTCTATCATCTCTCGCCTGATACTCTCCGGTTATCTGATTGACAATAACCATCGAGTCGCTGTAAACTTCGATGTCCTGTACTCCGAGTTCCCGGTCCAATCCGAGATCTGCAATTACAGCCGCATACTCCGCTTCATTGTTGGATGCTTTGAAGTTGAAGCGGAGTGCCTGGCTGGTCTTAAACTGGTCGGGGCTAACGAGGACCAACCCCGCACCTGAGCCCCCGGAGCTAGAGGATCCATCAACGAAGAGTTTCCACCCAATGCCGAGTACATCCGAGCTGTTTCGTGGGGTCGCCGCATCCTTCTCCGAACACTCCGGGGTTATGCCAGCAGTAAATTCGGCGACGAAATCAGCTAGGGCTTGTGCTTTAATCGCGGTGCGGGGAACGTATTCTATATCAAATTCCCCGAGTTCTATGGCCCATTTCGCAATCCGTCCCGATAATTCAGGATTCTGGAGAACCTGTTGAAGCGGATAGCTTGTCGGAACGCGAATCGGATGGCCTTGGAAGTAAGGCTGCAATTTACGAGCCGAGGAGACCAGTGCCAGAGCAAGCTTTTCCAAGGGGGTATATCTTTCTTCCGTCCTTTGGAACGCTTTGCTGCTGTAGTAGACAGGTCGCTGGATCTTCTCGTCTTCTCGGACCAGCACTGAGCTGACAGCTTTATCGGAGACTGCCAGGTAGACGAACAGCACCTCCCCCGGAAGCGGCTTCGATAGTAAGGGAGGGCTGGCCAGGTATCTTTTCAGGCCCTCGAAGGCCTCACCGCACTTGTCGTCCCAACTGACTTTTCCTTTGCCCTTGAGCGCTTGGAAAAATGGAGAGCACTTGTCGGTGGACCGAGAGACAAACCAGGAGAGGGCTGCGATTATCCCGGTTAGTCTTTGGACTTCCTTGGTTGTCTGTGGGGGTTAGAGGTCCGTCACTGCTTGAGCTTTGACGGGATTGAGCTCGATCCCGCGGTGGTTCACCATGAACCCCAAAAACTTTCCTGACTCTACTCCGAACGCGCACTTAGCCGAGTTAAGCTTCATTCTGTACTGCCGCAAAATGTCAAAACTGTCACGAAGGTCTTGGACGTGGTCGGCTGCTCGTCTACTTTTTACAAGCATATCGTCCACGTACACCTCCATGGTTTTTCCAATGAGTAGAGCAAACATCTTGTTCATTAGGCGCTGGTAGGTTGCTCCGGCATTCTTGAGACCAAACGGCATAACCTGATAGCAGTACAGGCCCTGATCGGTTGTGAATGCCGTTTTGGCCTGGTCGGGTTTGCTGAGGGGTATCTGGTTGTACCCCGAGTAGGCATCCATGAAACTTAGTAGCTCGTGTCCCGCGGTGGCATCAACGAGCTGGTCTATTCGGGGAAGGGGGAAGCAATCCTTCGGACACGCCTTGTTGAGGTCCGTGTAGTCGATGCAGACTCGCCACTTCCCGTTAGATTTCTTTACCAGGACCACGTTTGCCAACCACTCCGGGTAGGAAATTTCACGGATGAACCAGGCTGCAAGGAGCTTCTTCACCTCTTGGTTGATAGCCTCATACCTTTCCGGGTTGAAGGCCCTTCTCTTCTGGATCACTGGCTTGTGCCTCGGGTTGATGTTAAGCTGGTGGCTTATGACTGCCGGGTCAATTCCGGGCATGTCTTCGTGGGACCAGGCGAAAGCGTCCCTATGGTCTCGGAGGCACCGTTGTATATCTTCACGGCTGGTCGGGTCAAGCCTCGCGCCGAGCAGCACGCTTATCTCTGGATGCTCAGGATCCAGCTGATAAGGAACCAGCTCCTCCGCGGGGTATGCTTGGACTTCCTCTTCTGGTATACGAGGATCCAGGTCGCTGAATCCCTTAACCTCTTCGTTTGGCGCATCCACCTGATCGATCCGAAAGATGACAGCGACAATTGTCGGGGCAGTAATCTTCCGACCCACTCTGTTCACTGCCTCTACGTAGCACTTCTGTGCCCCTTCCTGGCTTCCCCGGAAGACTCCGACCCCACCATCGACGGGGAATTTCATGGCCAAGTGGTAGGTGGAGACTACCGCCTTTATGGCATTGAGAGTCGGTCTTCCTAGGATGACGTTGTAAGTGGACGGGCGGTCTACGACGATGAACTCTACCATCCTGGTCACCCTCTCTGAGCCGTCTCCGATTGTAACGGGGAGACTGACCGTGCCAGCCGCGTGCACACATTCCCCGGCGAACCCATATAAAGGCGTCCGGATGGGCGTCAGCACGGCGCCCTCGATCTTTAGTCTCGAAAAAACGTCCCAAAACATAACATCGGCCGAGCTCCCGTTGTCAATGAGGACGCGTCGGATGACGTTGTCGGCTACTCGGATTTCGCAGACCAGAGCGTCATTGTGTGGGTGCAACAACCGGTTAGCTTCCTCATCTGTGAAAGTAATTGAGGTGCTGCTCTGGCGGCATATTTTGGAGACATGCTCGGCCATGTTGATAAACTCCCCACGTGCAAATTGTCTAGCCTCACGGGCGTAACTCCTCCGGCTGCTAGCGGTGTCTCCAGTCGCAGTCCCACCAAAAATGGTGTGGACTATGTGCTCTGGTCCAGGCCCCTCTGGTCCATCATCTGGTCCCTGGGGACGCCGGGTACCTGGGGCTGGTCGGTTACTCGGCTCAGCAGGCGTGATAATTCTCTCCACGAATTCCCGTAGATGGCCATCGCGAATTAGCGTCTCGATTTGGTCTCTGAACTGAATACAATCCTTCATCTCATGGCCCACGTCCTTGTGGAAGTGGCAGTATTTGTTCGGATTTCTTCGCGCTCGATCCGTTCGAATGGGCCGCGGGTCTCGGAGCAGTCCTTTACCAGACACATGGTATAGGACGTTCTCGATTGTCGTGACCAGCGGGGTATACTGTTGGAACTTCTCCGTGGGTGTCTTTGGACCAGGCTTGGCTTCGTCCCGGCTACTCGTTGCGGGAGCTTTCCCCTTATCTGACTGACTTCGGTCCGACTTCCTTCCGGGAAGCCGGGTTTGTACTTGGGCGTCCAGCCCTCGTCCTCTAACGTATTCATCTGTCTCGGCATGCCTCCAGGCGATCCCCCTCAGCTGGGCAAATGTAGGTGGCCTGTCGTAGGCGAGCGTCCAGACAAGACGAGGATCCTGGATCCCCTCACGGAAAGCTTGGATGAGAGTCTCATCCGTGCAGGGTTTCGCCTGCACAATGGCTTTATCGAAGCGCTCCAGGTATGCCTTTAGCGTTTCGCCTTCACCTTGCTTTATGCTGAAGAGGTGGGAGGCCCCTAACTTTCTGGCTTTCGACCCCATGAAGGCAGCTGAAAAGGAATCCGCTAACTGCTGAAAGCTGCTAATCGATCTAGGAGCAAGCCTTCTATACCATTGCCGAGCGGCTCCAGTCAAGGTCAGGCAGAACGATTTGCAGAGGGCAGCCTCATTGGCGCTCTGGATTTGCATGTACGCTCTGTAGTTCTCAAGGTGTTCATCTGCATCTGACGAACCGTCATAAGACGCCATAGTCGGCATCTTAAACCGGGTCGGGTACGATGCAGACATGATTGCCGGGGAGAAGGGTGGTTTGGCTGCTCCGAATTGGTCTAGGCCATACTGCTGACCAACGAGTTGATCTAACTGCCGCTGGAGGTGATCTAACCTACTCCGGCTGTGACTTCCCTCCTCTGGCCTGTCCACAGACCGTTCCCGACCAAGACGCCGGTAAATTGCTGGTCTCCCGAGCCGGTCAAAGACTGAGGGCACCCCTCTGTGAACATTCGGGTCTTCCTCTGGTTGGTCGGCCTGATAATCCTGGTCGTCTGCTCGAGCACCAGCTTGGTTGATTGCTCGAGAGTCGGCGGCATCTGAGCGCGCCATGCTTGTACGGCGACTTCTGGAACGTTCTCGACCCGACTCCTCCCCTTGTTGCTCTCTCTCTTGACCCCTGCGTTGTGATCGATAACTCCTATTGTGAGTGGGGGAGAGGTCCATCCGTCTACTCGCCGACCTTGGCTGTCTGCTCGGCGTTGATTCGGCGGCTTCAGGTTGTTATTCGGGGAGTTGAATGACATTTGCGACCCCACATGCATCCACCAACGACCGGACAAGCTCGGTCAGGTCTCTGACATTCTCGGTAAGGATCTCTGTCTGGGTCGGTCGACATTGTCGGCCTCCCCTCCCACGTGGTGGTCGGCGGGAGTCTCGCGAACCGGTGCCAGCGGGGTTCTCTTCACGGATCTCTTGCTCGCCGTGTTCATCCATTATGCGAAGCCGAGCACTCGGAAGTACAAGTCTAGGTTGTGATTGCTGAAAAGGCGCGTGGGCCCTTCCTCTAGCGCCAAAATGTTGATGTCGAAAACGTCTCCGACAGCAACACCCACTGTGATCGGATGGTCCGATCAAGTCCGGCCAGTCACTCCGCCGCTATCGCCTGCAAGATGAAAGCACCTCAGGCTTAGGGGGACACCGGTGTGGTGTCTGCCGAAGGCACTCCAATGCTTAAGTCAGTTCGGGAGCAGATGAGCAGCAGGAGAGGCAGAGCTTTGGCAAGGCAGAAAAGAGCTTACCTGAATTTGTGGTTTTTTTTCCCTATTTATAGGTGTCCTTTTCGGACTCGGGTACTCGGGGCGACCCGTCCGGATCGGCTGCCTGGTGACCCGAGTGGGCGACGTGGATCTAGACCTGCAGACGTGTCAGCCAGGGGCAGTGCCACGCGTCCAGCTTATGGGGCGGTAGGGCGACCGCTGTCGGTGCCTGAGGGGATAATCCCTGCAAGGGCAGGTGGCGGCGATGTGACATGTTGCAGGGGCGACAGGCGACGCCTGTCGCCGATGGGACTTGTGTCAGGAGTGGTGCGACGAGTGGAGTACGGGCTCCGAGGGCCTTTGGCCCCTGGAATGCACTGGCGTAATGCTCGTCTGGTATTCTAGTCGGTTGGTCGTCCTACATGGGTAGACGTAATACTTTGACCAGGCGGTGACGTCCGAGTACCGGTTAATCAAATTATTGAACGGATTCTGATCGGATCTGGTCGGATTACCTCTCTCCGATCGGAGCTCTGGAGCCGAATATGAAGTCAGGTGACAGGATCACGTGCGTTGTGGTCGGAGCAGAAATTGGTATCAACAAATAAAAAATGCAAACATCCTCAAGTATAATGCACATTCTTACCGAATGTATATTAAAATGTAAACTTTTTAAACATATAAACAAAAATGCAACATTTTAACCTCTTCAGCTTCCAAGATCTTATTCTCTTCTACGGCTCTTTTCGCCTTCTTCGATTCCTTAACTTTGATTTCCCCCTACTTTCTCTTCAACCCTTCCTCAGCCACCCTTCTCTATTTCTCTGGTGCCCGTTTTTTAGGAATTTTCTCGGCCGGTGGCCTTTTATCTGCCGAAGCCATTACTCGGAGAGCCCTCTTTTCGGGAGTAATGTTTTTCTCCGCCAACTTCATGGGTTTGGACATTAGTGGTTTTAGAAGATTGTCCGACGTTCACAGACTTTCGAAAGCTTTATAGAGGGTGTTGGTGGTTGTTTCAAATGGTTTTCGATCGGTTTTGGAGCGGTTTCCGACGATTTATATGGGTGGTGGAAATTCTTTCTCTCTCTAAATGGGAGTTTCTCTCTCTAAAACACTATAAATGGTTTGAAATCAGATTAGGGCAGACGATGGAGATTTGGGCGGGTGGAAAATGAGGGTAAACCCATAATTTGGCATCCCTTAAATGCTTCTGGGGCCCACATATTAGAAGATAAAATGACGTGATAGTGCTAGTAATGAAAGGAAACAAAAATTATACTAGTTTTAATAATATTTTTCTCACAGGTGCTACTTTTAAAATTAACCCCAATATAATAATTTTTTATTATTTTTCCCAATATTATTTGTCCATATTTCAGCCATTGGATATAAAGTTAAGGCCCATTCTTGGTTTTACACATTTGAATTCTTGTCAAGTGAAAAATTAAAATCGGTAGGGCTTAGTATTGTTTTTATTTACTTTCAATGAAATCAGTTTTTTTACTTCATTTCTTGCAATCAAACAGTCGATTAGATCGATTCGAGAGCCTGATCAACCCGATAATAGAGTTAAGTTGATCTGAGCATCCATCCGAAATTGAAATATATGTAAATTAAAAAACTTTTCAGATTATTCATGTATAGAAATTAAGGAATTATATCACGTAATCAAGTCAAGAATCAGCTAAAATGGTCACTTACCCGTTTCTAAGAAGCTTGCCAAGCAAGAAAAGTCAACCAAGACAAGCAAATGCAACTTCCCACCAGTAATTAAAGCCTAATCTGCACGAAATCAACAATTAAAGTTAACAATCACTCCCTATAAATAAAAAGCAACATCAAATGCTCAAAGGATATGCATTTTCTCTATTTTCTACATTCTCTCTCTATATTCTGAATTCCTCATGTTTTCTCTTCTCATTACATTCACTTTATTATTCAATGCTTATTATTTGATTAATTTCATCTCTTTTATTTAGTGTTTATAATAATTATTTCTGTAGTGATAGCAGTTTTAATTATTATATTCGGTTCATTAAATCACTAGTGAGATGTGGTTTTCTTTCAAGGAAAAATTTTAGATTTTCCCCCCGAATTTTGGACTTTATAACAAAATGGCCTCCTAACTTTTATTTGTAACATTCGTTCCCCTAAAACTTTAGAAATTTTTCAAATTTTCCCCTTATGTTAACTTTCTAGTAGAAAAGTACACGTGACACCCATTTGAAGTGGCAGTTGAGGTATTCAATGCACAATTACTAAGTTGCCCATAAAATTAGGGCTAGTTGTACTAAATTATACGTGGCTCTCATCTTTCCCTTTTGCACAACTTGGGTAGCTTGGGTCTGGTTCATCAATGGCAGCGGGCAGCAATTTTTTATGAACTAATCTAAACCATACCTCTATAATTTCTTTTCTTTTGATCAAGTTTATTAATTATTCCCCATTATGAGTTCGGCTTCTTCTATGGAAATTGATGCGCAGGCTCGATTTGGAGGATCAAATGGGACAAAGAAAATAAATTTAATTAATAAAAGAAGCACTACCAGCTTACTGTTGTCACTTTTTTTTTTATTAAAAAAACTAATTTGGACTTATTAATACATGTGGAATAAGGGTAACACAATGGTTAAAAAGGCTCCGCAACAACAACACAGGGATTCTTCAAATTAAAAAAAAAAAAAAAAAAAAAAAAAATCCTTATCACGCATTGATTATTGATCGTAGTACGCTTTAAATCCCCTTGAAGATCCTTCGTGCCCATGCTCCAGAAAAATAACTCCAAAAAGTTTACTTTCTGCACCGAGTATCTATGATCACAAGGCGGAGAAAATTTTAGGGATTTCTTTTTCATTTTATAAACCAGTTAAATGGGATATACGAGACAAATAAATTTCACGTTCCCAAATTCCCACCTAGCCAATTAAATTACTAAAATGTCCTCCAATTTAGTTACATGTGCATGTCATGTGCAACTTTCCGTTAGAAAATAAACAGAAGGGGGAATTTTAAAAAAATTCTAAAGTTTAGAGGGAATAGATGTTACAAATGAAAGTTCGGGGGGCATTTTGTTATAATGCCCAAAGTTCGAGAGGAAAATCTTAAATTTGTCCTTCTTTTAATTGTTTTTATGTGAATATCCCTTACTGTACTCTGTCATAGGATATTTGTTACTTTCGGATAACGAATAAAAATTATTGTGCTTTTTTAATTGAAAAGATATTAATTTGGTCAAATACTTTTTATCATTATTTATCTTTTCAAATTCATATTTTTCAATTGAATGAGTAAACAAAAGCATTCAAGCTTCCTCACTATCGTTTCTTTATTTCATTTTTGCATATATTTTATTTATTTTCTTATAACAAAATTCTCAAAAATATTTGTCTTTTATTTACTTTGTTTGCTTAACTCTCTAACATTTATGTTTTATTAATCTTTCTTGTTTGTTATTTTATCACCTCATTGTGAGATCGACTGCTTTTATTATGTTACAACCGATCGTTTTATCGAAATATAATTTGGATAAAATCATTGATATAAACTAATCAAAAGGCAAGTATAAAAAGATAAAGTTGGACAACCATCTAGGGTACAATCAGTCCAAAAAACAAAAAGAACCTGAGGACAAACCAAACCAGGCTAAAGTATGAGACACTCCATGAACACAACAAGGAGCAAAATGACAGAGAACAAATCGGCTCGTTAAGAAGGTAATACATATATATATATATATATATATATTAGCAATTAGCGAACCATGAAGACCAGAGAAACACGTTCCTTGCACACTAGAAACTACAGTAATTGCATCAGATTTAACCTCTGAGATAATCCAGCCATTCTGTTTGGCAAAAAAATAACCCCCTAAGGTCATAGCACGCAGCCGTCAGCAGCTCAACAACCCCCTCCAATATCCTAAAGAAGGCCCCAAAATTTTCAGAAAAAGGTAGATTTTTTCTCGTTCATGTTTGGTGAATAAATTTGAGTTGAAATTTTTAAGTTTCAATAGTAAATTTTTTTGAATTTTCAAAAAAGACAAAAAACTTTTTAAAAAAAAAACAAATTTAAAAAAAAAAAGACAAAAAAAAAAGTTTGAAAATTATGGTCTGAACCATAACACCAAACTCCCCCCATTTAAAAACATTTAAAAAACAAAATCTCTCTCTCGTATTCTCTATATCCGTCTCTAATGTTTTCTAATTCTCTCTATCTCTAAATTTCCCCTCTCTTCTTCACTCTTTTTCTTCCATCTCATGTGTCTTCCTTACTCCTCGCTCACCTAACCCCGTCGCCCCCGTTAATCCCACAACTATACCTGTCATCACAGCCAAGAGACCCCCGCCCCAGTTATATATAATTTTTTGGCCCGTGATATGAGTTTTTAAACCGTTGTGAAATCTTTTTTTTTTTTTTTTGGCCCGTGATATGAGCTCGGAGATCCGACGCCAGAGATCTCAGTCGCTGATCGTCGCTAGCACTTGCCGGATAGCCACCACCACAGTTGCGATCTGAAATCGCGATGTCAGCAACGGCGACGGAGGTTACGATTTGGCCAGTGTGCGACTCCGGCTCGGCGGTGGGAGGGTGGCACGGCGACACGGGGTGGGCGGCCGACGACTTTAAACGGCCATGTTGTTCTGGTTTTTTTTTTTTTTTTTTTTTTTTTTTTAATTTATTGATTTTCTTTTTAATTTATTATTTTGATGAATTTTTTTAGTCTTGATTTCCAAAATTAATAGGACGGTCAAAAAAATTTATCTGGATAAAGTAAAGTGGATGTGTCATTTAGAACTCCCCAAATTTAATAACTGCAAAGATAAATTAATTGATTTATAAATTAATTTTTACATTTTCTTTTCTTTTCTTTTTTTTT
Source organism: Ficus erecta (assembly GCA_008635985.1). Taxonomy (NCBI): domain Eukaryota; kingdom Viridiplantae; phylum Streptophyta; class Magnoliopsida; order Rosales; family Moraceae; genus Ficus; species Ficus erecta. The sequence goes on from BKCH01001741.1 coordinate 44,166, forward strand.
TTTTTTTGTGGAAAATTTAATTTTTAATCTACTGGTATAGCATGATCACATGTAGTCCTATTGGTACCAAAACGGAAGAAGCCTAACATCGTCCAAGGATGACAATTTTCTCCGTTAACTCATTAATGTGTAGGAATCTACCTTAAATAGGATGGGAAAAACCTAATATAAACGGGTTTAGATTCAAGTTATAAATGGATTAAAAGTTTAACCTGTTGCGAATTATAAGAAAAAAAACAGGTTTAGGGATCCCCAATCCTATTTCTTGTTTACCCGTCTCATTTACTTGTATATTAAATTTAATTATTTAAGATATTATATGTTATGTTTTAAAATATATAATTATAAATATTAAATTTTAACGTATTTGATATATGAAAAATTGAATACTTTAATTTTGATTTATTTTAACTTAAAAGCCTATATAGTTTTTTTTTTTTTTTCCTATGTTTTATTTGTATATGATGAAAATAAATAATTAGATTAATGGGGGACTCTGCAAGTATCCTGAACCCGCGAAAAAAAAAAATAAAGTTTCATCCTCGCCAACTTTAAATGGGTTACGGGACGGATATGAGAATTATTTTTATTCGTGGGACGAGTTGGTGAGAAGACTACGCACCTCATTACCATCCATACCAAGGCCAGTCCAACTTTGAAAGTCATTGAAGAGAGATAATTGCAGTCTTATGATGGATAATGAGATTCGATCTCTAGATACTAGATAAAAAAAAAGTTTTAATCGATCATCCTCTTATCGCTATGCCACTGTTATTGATGACATAAATATGATGACATGAATTAGCATCTTGTTTTATAAGTTTACACAAATTTTTAAAGTTCAACTTACGCTGCGCAACCATGATTTTCCAACACAAATCGTTAACAAGACAAATTAGGGAGCCGCACATCGGGCTTCTTCAAGATAGTCTATAAAGAATTGGACCCAACAAATAACAATATTGAAGATGTGGAACTCACAGAGAGAATATCTATGTTGATCTTGGTAATTGGGCTGCGAATGGCTCACATGAGAATTTGTTGCTGCGGCTTAGGTTGACAGGTTGCACACTCATCTTAGGAGTGTCCCGATTGGTGGACGTTTTGGATGGGAGACGACATTTTTAATTATCAAGGGTTATAAATTTTGCTATGACCTTAATTCCTTTCTCCTTCACATTCCATCAAAATAATAATAATAATAATAATAATAATAATCCTTTCTCCTTGATGCACAAACAATCCCAAATGTAAACCGGGAGGTAAAATACAAGAGATCCCATTTAATAGGATTGATTAGATGTGATCATATTTTGTTTCAAATCTCAACTCAACCCGTCAAGATGTGAAATATTTCTTAATTTAAAAACACGTCATCTATTTCAAGAGTTAAAATCAACTTTTGGTACCCTCGGCTTTGAGCAATTTGACAACGTCAGCTACTTTTTTACGTTACATAAAACACGAGACAATCTTTATTAGTTTTACATACTTAATGTTGAGTTTCGCTTATTTGTATAATGAGTAATTGTGTCCCCATGACATATATCATAATGCCGAGGTAAAGCCTTTTTAAGTTACAAATAATTATACCAAACAAACTATTGATTAAGAAATAATATTTTGTGACTCAGTATCAAACTTGTTTGTCCAAGTCCTCCCAAAAGGAATTCCGAGATGTAATGAAACATTCCAACTTCCCAATTTCTCTATGTTTCTTTCGGTATGAAAAAGTAACTACAAAGCAGAACTTATTCAATGAATTAAGTATATCACGTCATTGTATTTTACATGATACATTCATTTAACAAAAAATTAATATCTTGACAGTTTATTTGTATGAGCTATATTTGCCACCTACATTTAAAATAAAATAAAAAAAATAGGATTTAGGGGTAATAACTCCGAACAATCACATTTACCAAAAAACAAAAAATGAATAAGATAAATAAAAAAGGGGAAAAATAAAGATTAAAAAAAAAATTAGAACACTGACTGAAAAAGGCTTTTTCAAAGTGGACCAAAAACCAAACCTTTGAATTCCTCTTTCGTCCCCTTTCCCTAATTCCAAGACCCGAAAACCCACACTTTCAACCCTCCCAATTTGCCCAACTTTTGAAAAAGCGAAAGGGACAACAGCTTCTTTGGCCCACTAAAGGACTAAAAAACAAATCCCACTACTTGTTTCTTTTTGGGAAAATGGTTTAGTCCTGTTATATATATTATATGTCCATATGGTATGAAATATTGGCAATTTGAGCATTATAATATAATATTGAGCTAATCATTTTAATCACTAACTTCTATCTTATGCTTTTTTCATGGGATTAGAGTCTCACTTGACATTTTGTCCAATTGACCCTGACCGTCGTCTACCAGCTAAAAGAGTACCAAAGCCCAATGATGACTTCCCAATTCGTCATTTTATAATGTGAAAAATCCAAAAAAATACCCCCCTTCAGTTTTTACTAATTCCAACGTCTGCCTCTGTGATTCTGATAATCCAAAAAGTATCCCTTGAGTTTTTAAACCATCCTAAAATTATCCTCTAAGTTTTCAAAAAGAGTTTTTTTTTTATTTATTTAAAAACAACCTTTTAACTGGTCAAATTATATAAAAAAAAATGTCACAAGTAATCAATATTTAAGCATTATCTTCCATATCAATAAACTGAAAAAAAAAAAAAAAATCAAATAAAAAATTCAGTAAAAATAAATTTTAAAATTTTGTAAAATAATTTATCCATCTCTTTTTGTGCAGTTCAGCTATCACAAGAAATGACAACTAAGCAGCACTTGTCGATGGCTTCTACTAAATATCTGATTTTACAATTCCGTTTGCGCGAGTTGGACTAGTTCTGTTTTTACCAAAAAGATTATATGAATGATCGATGAGATTGATAGGGATCCACTTTTTTTTTTTTTAATCATTAATGCATACAAAATATTTAAACCTTAATTTCTAAGGATGTTTTTGGTATTTTAAAAACTTTAAATGATTAAAGGGTTGTTTTTTTAACTTTTTGAAAACTTAGGGGATACTTTTCTGATAATTTAAAAACTTAGGAGATACTTTTTGAATTATAAAAAATATAGGAGTAAACATTAAATTTAGTAAAAACTCGAGGGTTACTTTTTTTTTTTTTTTTTCCTTTCTATAATCTGTACCACATCATTCTTTATATACATTTTTTAGAAAAACGTAAACCGTGTCATGTGTTGTAACATTCGCTATTGTCTCCTGTCTAACTTTTCTTTTTTTTTGGATGGATCATTTTTAATATTAGTATTTTTTTTTTTCCTTGTCGTAGTTATGTAATAAAAGGATATTAAACTTTTCAGAATTTAATGAGTAAAGCCACCCATTGTAGATCAAAGTGGTCTAAAGTTAATTAGTACGTACTTAGTTACTTTGACACACTAAATAGTAATTTTGACTCGACAAAAAAAAAAAAAAATCAAATCAAATTATTCCGTGCTATTGTACCTCATCATATTTAGATAAGTTGGCAGTCAATATACCATCCAAACTAGATGGATATCAATTGTTTCATATTCAATATTTTTTATAAAACAGCATTTATAACTTTTTTTTAATATAACTTTTTTCAATAAAATTTATCATCTAAATTAATAGTTCTAATAGTGTGATGTTACAAGATTTTTACTAGAAAATTACATTCAATTTAACTAATTGTTATAAGTTTTTAATAAAATATTACAATCATTAAATCTATCTGACTGTCCGATTTAAGATATTTTGTATATATATATTTATACATATAAATCATTTTCTATTGCTGAAAATATTTAATGCTCATGGTATTTCTAAGCATTTTTCAATTATTTGGGACAGAACTATGCTAAATGGTTTTAAACCTGTCTGCGTGATCCCATTTTTCTTACTCATAAAAAAAAAATTAAAAAAAATTAAAAAAAATTAAAAAAATGGCAAAGATTAAGAAGGGCCAGTGTTTATGAAATGTGAAAGGACTCACAACCTATTTTGGGGAACGACAATTTGTCGGCCGCATGATATTTGAAAAATTTATGAGAAGTATTTTTGTTTATATTGACTTTTTTTTTTTTTTTTTTTTTCCCTAAGAGCTTGAGGCATCACCATATCTCTCATTATTCACCAACTTTTTCCTACCCTTTTGTATGGTCCAATATTTATCTACCAATAAGTAAATATCAATGTTTTTTTAACGAAAAAGATATATATCAATGTTTTTATTTGGAATTCCTCTGTACATTTTTCTAATTAAAAGTAGACAAACATTATAATATTATCAATAACAACATACTTATCTTTACTTTATAGATTGCAGATTACTTAGACTTTCTCTTTAAAATTGTATCTTTTCGGATATGATATCTTATATGCATAACTTAAGGTTTAGATGTCGATAAATTTTGAATCTTTAGTTTGCTTGATATAATCATACAATCAAATTTATGAAAGTAAATAAAAACAATATGATATGATGATTTCTTTACTAAATTACTAGGTTGGTCCCTAAATTTTTAAGTTTATCTAACTTTGGTCCTTCTTTTATTATTTATTTATTTTTGTAATTAGAATGATCTTAAATTATAAAAATGTAGCTACATTACTCATTTCCGTTAATTTTTAGATGGAATCCGTTAGTTAAAATCACTTTTTGATCAAATTACTAAAGGATTAGGTCCAAAAATTAATGGAAATAATATTGTAGTTACATTTTAATAGTTTAGGGGTATTCCAACTATAAAAAAACTGATATCAAAAGTTACACAAACTTAAAAGTTTATGGACTAAATGAATAATTTAATAACAACAACAACTCCAAGACCTTTTGAAAAATAATAATAATAATAATAATAATAATCTGAGACCTTCTGACGTGGTTATCCTTCAGTTTGTTGGTTTGGAATTTTGAATATGCCATATTCTCTATTTAAATTTCATGTTCTTAGAAATTTCACTAAACCGTGCTTTGCCTTGTCCAGTGTAAAACTTGAGGAAATATATTATCGTTCTAGTGTAACACTTTTTTTTTTTTTTTTTGTTTACACGACAATCTCATGTAAAAATAGATTTTGTATTGATAATTTAGAACAATAACAATTTATATTAATCTAAATCCTAATCTTTTTGTTACATATATTAACTTGGAGTGAGGGATCTTATTGTGAAGTCAGGTATGAAATATACCGCTAAACTATACCTGCGACTTATACCATAATATTTATCTTTTGAAAAGTTATAATTCTTGTATTTTGCTTTTATTTAAAAAGTATACTCTTAGTTTTGAACTTTTATATTTTTATACAATGAGATTATGTTTGATATACAAAGTTATACCCTTTTTTAGGTCAATACTTTTTTTTTTTGCCGGAATTTTTTTTGGTCAATACTTAATTTGAACTAAAAATGCCCAAATTACTCTTAAAAAGAAAAACTAAAACATATTTTTTACATTTTGTTTTTATTCAAAAAAGTAAACCATGTTTTAGTAAAAGTTCTACATTTTATATCATTTAATAACAGTTAGTGCATAAATAAAATATATTATCTCGATTAACACTTAATTGTAACATTAAAAATACTCAAAATACCCTTGAAATTAAAAAGAATAATGAAGAATTTCTAATTTAAATTAAAAAAAAATAAAGGGGATGGAGCATGGATCGGAAGGGGTGCGTGGTGGTAGGGTGAGAAAAGGCTGGATGGTTATGAAGGTGAGGTCGAGAAAATTGAAGTTTTTTCATTTTATAATTTTTCTTTTTAAGGGTATTTTGGTCTTTTTATATCAAAATAAAGTGTTGATTGAGAAAGAGTATTGATTTAGATATTAAATGTAACATATAATGATATAAAGTGTATGCTTTTAAATGTAAGGTATACTTTCTCAATAAAAACAAAATAATTGTATAAAAATGTAATTAATACTCCCAGTTGTTGTTTTTCATTTTAAGGGTATTTTGGATTTTTAGATCAATGTTATGTGTTGACCAAGAAAAGATATATATATATATATATATATTCGTATATTAAATATAATAAGATAAAATAAAAAAGAAAAAGTTCAAATTAATACAAAGATATACTTTATGAATAAAAACTAAATACATGCAAATATCAAAATTTCCCCCTTTTTGTACATGTACTTGCATATACTGCCTTTGCCTATAGTTTGGAGTACAAAAAAACTTGCATTATATTTAGGCGTGTGTGATAAGTCATTTTCATACTAGTTGAGGGAGAGAGTAGATGTAGATCGTTTCTCTTTCATGAATTTGACGTGTCATGGTTAGTGGCTCTATTATGCTTGCTCATCAACCATGAATGGAAAATGACTCCTGCTATATTGTATCTCACACTCAGTCTTACCGTAGAACAGTCAAATTGCATCTATATATGTGTGTGTATATATATATATATATTCTATATGCTTGTGTATCCATCCAATATGCGATTCGAGAAAAACAGGGAAAGTGTATTACATTTTGTTTTATTTGTTTATACTATAGAGACAATAAAAAAGGAAGATGAAAAAATATTATTGCATTTTATCTATTTAAGATTATTCTCCCTTTTTTCTCATTGGGATTTATAATGCGAGTTCTCATTTTGAGGGGTTATGATATGAGTTTTAACACTCGACTTGTATGCTTCATTCTACTCAACTTTTAACCTTTTTTTTTTTTTTCTTCTGCTATGTGGAACAGAAATAAGCATTTGCTAGTTTAAAAATGTCATAAACTATTATATATATATATATATATATATATTTTGTGACAAATCATAGATAAGTGACATTTACCTAAAACGTCACAAATATTAATGTAATTACCACGTTTTAAAATGTCACTAAACATTGATTATTGACATTTCAAAATGTCGTAAAAAGAATGGTATAATGACATTGATAAAGAAGAATCATTTATTTTGGTTCGTTCTTCTATTAATAGTAAATGCTTAGATCAACTTTATCTTGGATTTATTCTTGCATTTAAGAAACAGATTTCTTAAATGATAGTTATGTCAAACTCTGTTTTTGAATTAATTATTCTTAGAAAATTTAAGTTGAAATGTCGAGTTTCTTAGGCTCTAAGGATCATTCAGATCAACTAGATTGCTCCTGATATGAATTGGATCAAAATTGATATCGATGCCACAACTAATGGCGCTCATGGGCCTGGTGGTTGTGGTGGAGTTTTTAGAACCCATCGGGGGTATTGTAAAAGGTTGTTTCGACAGTCCTCTTAGGGTTCTACATGCTTGTGAGGTAGAATTAACGGGAGTCATTCATACGGTGCTTCATGCTAAACAATTTGGTTAGAATTATTTTTGGTTTGAATGCGATTCGAGTTATGTGGTGAATCTACTCTCTCTTCTTGCTCTCTTGATGTGCCTTGGAAATTTAAGACCAAATGGTTCCTTGCTTTGGAGTATCTTGATAGCATCGGTTTTTCAATATCTCATATTTATCGTGAAGGAAATTATCTTGCTGATAAATTATCTACTTAAGCGGTTCAAGCTTCTTCAAATTGTTAGCAGTGATCTTCACTAGACTTTTGCTCTCAACTGGTGTGATGAGATATGGTGGGACATCCATATCATAAATTTGTCTCTCCCTGACAACCAAGTTGTTCACGCATTCGTTTCTCGTACCTTTTGACAGGTTTGTCTTGTTTCTTTTGGTTAATTCTTCTTCCCTATGTACAAGTTTGTTGTTGTTGTTGTTGTTGTTTTTTTTTTTTTTTTTTTTTTTTTTTTTTTTTTTTTGCTTCCTTCATTTGGTTTGCATTTATAAGAGGCGTCACTTATTATTTCTTATTTTAATAAATTAGAGTGAAGAGCTTGGTACAATAGGAGTCGTTAAGGAAGTGTTAATCTAATTGAGATGTTCTTATTCATTCTAATGTTAGTTACTGCTTCTCATCATTAAAAAAACTACACGATAAGAGAGGGAGAAAAAAAGAAAGAAAGAGAACTTTTTCTACCTTTGCTAAGCCTGACAATTTGTGCCAACAGGTCAACTTTGTGTCAGATTGAAGTCAACATGAATTTTTCAAAACTCTAACATGGACCCGACTCATGACTTATCAGGTTAAACAAGCTTCAACACAAACCCAATTTGCAAATTGGCGGGTTTGACCCAACCTGTGCAATCCGCCAACACTGTGTTTTGAGTTCAACACAATACGATTGACCGACCCACTGACCTGCCAACCTGCGAGAAGTAAGAAAAAAAAAAAGAAAAAATAAAAGATTTTAGTGTACAATTAAGATTCACACCAAGCAAATTAAGCAATATGATATCACATAAGATCAATCTAAAATATTAAATCATATAAATTTATAATTAGTTCATCACAAAAGTCAATCTAAAACATAAAACCATGTAAATCGATAATAAGTTCATCCAAAAGATCACCACCAGGTCAACTTGAATTGTACACAAATTTTGAACGGGTTATTACGGGTTGATTTTGTGTCCATTTGATTGATCCGAACCCAACCCATTTTTTGATTGTGTCATGCAGGTTTGACCCAAAACCAACCCGCACCCCCTTTTTTCCCAACCCAAACCTAGATTTTTTGTGTCGAATTCGTATCGTATTATCTATCATGATCCAAATTAACAGTCTAATTCTAAATATTGATTTGATATAGTTTTTTAAATTTATAGTAAACTGCTTAGTACATAAAAGTATAACACTAATTATGTAATTTATTTAAAAAAGCTACTATTTATTTTAATAATTTATTGAAAACTATTATTTACTTCTTTCTCACTTCTTTTAAATAACTAATTATTTAGAGTATGGATCATTAAATTTTCACGGAATTACATTAAATTTACATATTGTTTCTTTTTTTAAATAAGAATACTTTTTTTTTTTTCCGATCCTTATACAATTCTTTAACTATACGATTCGCAACTGAGTTGTAGGAGTTTCAGCAAAAAAAGTAAAAAGAAAAAAGAAAAAACTTACTAGTAGGAATAATGTTTCTTATATATTATATCCTTTAATAAATTATTTTATTTAGTTAAATACTAATGTTGAAATTTTTTTTTTTTTTTTAGACAAATAGAGGAGGGACAAGAAAACTTGGCGTTAGCGGTTACAGACTTACAGTGTAGGGCCCCATGTCGTGTGCTGAACATCGCACGCCGTTCTTTAACGTTTCTTCTTTTTTTTTTTTTTTTTTTCTATATTTTTATTATTAATATTTTTTTCCTTTTTTTTTTTTTTTGTTTTGTTTTTTTGCTAAATACCTTTTTCTGTCTATTATTGACTGTCGTGTGCCCTGTCCCAACTCATTTTGACCCTGCACGGCACGCGCACTTATCTTTTTTCACTTTCTCCACATTACCCCCTTTCCTCCTACACATGCATTTCTTGCACTGCCAAAACTACAGGGTTAAATTCGTACTTTCACGATTTATTAATCTCTTTTGTTGATAAACTTCATAAAATCCAGAAAGAATTACATTAAAATTATAGACAACCAAACCGTAAAAAAAGGGTATTTTTTATTAATGACCTCCAAATTATAAACCATTTCTCATGTAATTATAAACCATTTCTCATGTTAGCTCTTAATTTTTGATTTTAAACATCATCTTTCTTTGAATTTTTTTACTATCACGCTAACGGTCTAGATGCTAATATTCTATGAGAAAATTAGGTAAAAATTAAACATGTTTTTATCACATGAACTTTATTTATATATAACGTCATTAACTATTTTTTTGGAGGGAAATTAAACCTCTATCAGAGATATTTTAGAAATAAACTATACTTTTACTAAATATATGTAACGTCATCAGAGATATTTATAAAATTAAAAGTCAAAGATCAACAAGAGATTGTGTGTATATTATAGTAGATATCTATGAAAAAAAAAAAAAAAAAAAAAACAAGAAGAAGAAGTAGAAAACTAAACAAAACAAAAATGATTTTAAAAAACTGGGTCTCTTCAATCCCATACTCTCTGTTGCGATTGCGACAGACTGTCTTACTCCTACTCTATAATTTCCCATTAAAATAAAGCAATTATAATTAACATCGTAAGCATAATTTCATGCTTGCAAAAAGTGAATGTTAGTATGAAAAACGTCTAATGCAAATGACAGACTTTTTTTTTTTTTTTTTTTTTTCTTTCCATTTAATGAGTTTTTACTGCCACGGATGATAGGAAAAAAAAATTGACAAATGTCTTTCTTGAACTATTAAACGGTATTTGTCATGTTGGAATGGATAATTTTCTTACAAAAAATAAGAAAAAGGACATCGGTGATATACTGCTGATAGTATTGTAATGCTTAAGTCAACAAACTTAAAATAAATTTTAAGAGTTTCACTGTTGTAAAAAAGTTTGTATCTTTACCTCTCAAATAAAAGGAATTTATAGACCATTAGAGATCATCGAATGCCAAGTTTGCCACATAAATAAAATGATTTATTTCATTTCTTGGCATTGATTGAATGTGCCCTCTCTTAATGGAGAAGACACTTGGGGATAGTTGCCTAATTGACAATCCCTTGTGCCACCAAAAACAATCCTTCCACATACTAGGATGGAGCTGAAGGGAATTTCTTTTTTTTTTTTTTTAGAATTGTATGTATAGTTTAGCGATAATTTCACATTTGATAGAATTCGAATTCTTCCACTCTCAAGTTCTGAAAAAAAATGTATATATATAAATATATATTTTCCACTATTGATCTTGATAAAGCAAAGAATTTGCCAAATGTCTATGAGATGTTCTTTAGTACCTTTTCCGAAAGGGTGAGTTGCCATGTGAGTTCTCTTGCTGAGGCAGCGAGGCTAAGAACAGAACCCTAGGTTCGGATTCACCCCTAGCGCCAATAAGGGATTTCCCTAGCTGCTAGAGAGATGCATTTCCCAAGTGATGGATGTTAGAGAGCCGAATAAGAAAAAAAGGAAAAATGTTATAAATTTCTCTTGAACTTTGTCATTAGTGTCAATATGCCCCATGAACACTGAAATATACCTATTATGCCCCATAAACTTTAACATGTATGTCAAGTTGCCCTATATGTTAGTTTCTGTAAGTTTTTCTGCTATCTTTATGTCAAAATGTCATCTGAACTTTGCTTTTGTATCAAAATGCCTCATAATCTTTGCATTTGTGTCAATATGCCACATGGTCTTTAATATTTGTGTTAAACTACCCCCTGATCTTAAATATTTCTATCAAACTGTCACATTTATCTTATTTAAGTATCTAATATTGTATAATTGTTTAGTAATTATTAACTTTTTTAGAATAGGTAACAAATATATGTATATTTTTATTATAATAAAGTGGTATGCCTCTTTTTTTAACATATTTTTTTTTATTTTACTTATTTTAATTTAAGTTTATTTGAGTTATGGGTTTACTTATGTGTAACCATAGTTGATAGGACTCATATGCATGATTTGGATTTCAAATATGTTGTTTACTTGGCCTGCATAATTCGAAAATCATGGTCATAACAAAATTTATTAATGTGTTTGCTTAAACCCATAATGAGAATATGTATTGTAAATTTACTGTGATACCTATTTTTAATTATATTTTTTAATTTAAAAAATGATTAGTTTGCAAATTTTGGTACAGTATTATTAGTCATAATAAAACTAAAAATTGTAATATTAGGAAAATAAAATAATGAACATAAGCTGTATAGTTATTTTTGTTTAAGAATATCAAAATGAATGTAAATTTGAATTAAAATAAGCAATATAAAAAGTAGTGGGTAAAAAAAATAAATTCTCTTTTACTAAATTTTTTTTTACCTATTCTAAAAAAGTTAATAATTATTAGGCAATTGTACACTATTAGATAACTAAAATAAGATAATTGAGACAATTTGATATAAATATTAAATATTATGGGGTAGTTTGACACAAATATCAAAGATCAGGGATATTTTGACACAAATGCAAAAATTAAGGGGTATTTTGACATTAAAAGATAATGGAAAATCTAACGGAAACAAATAGAGGGGGCAACTTGACACACATGTTAAAATTTAGGGGATATAATATGTACATTTCATAGTTTAGAGAACACATTGATACTAGTGACAAAATTCATGGGGAATTTATGAAATTTTTTCAAGAAAAAATGCTATGAGGAAAAAAAAATAACTTTAATGTATTTTAACTTCATTTATTAGTTACTTTTATGGGTGATCGTTAAAGTTTAACAAGCAAAAAAAAAAAAAAAAAAAAAAAAAACATGACTATTAAAATTGAACCTTGGAATTTTGCATATAAGGTGTATGCATAAAAAAAAAAAATCCTAACTATCAAATCCTTAGTACTATAAATGAAAATAATTATTCACTAGAAAAATCTATATTCTCAAAAAAAAAAAAAAAAAAAAAATTCTTTTGATAGCTACATGATTCATTGATATGTGCACACTGCAAGGATATTCCTAGATATACCATTGTGATGATGGTGGTGGTCAAGCAATGGGTATGCAATGCGAGTGTTCATCAAAACCATGAAAGTGGGTCCATTTGTCTAAAATTTTGGGGGACCCATACTTCATTTCTTTTTGTATTAACATCATGAATCAATTTTAGCGCCAAAAAAAAAAAAAAAAACATTATGATTCAAGATGCACTTAATCCAAAAGTAACCAGGTGAGTCTTACATCGACCGAAAATGAGAAAATTAAGTGGTTTATAAGTGCTATGAGTTCTTTTTCAGTCCGTAATTGCCTGAAAATTGTAATTTAGTGAGGTCCACTTATGAGTTCATTAGGTTCTTCTTTCTTAAAGGTTATTGTGATCGAATTGCCTTGTGAGTTTGTCTGTACTTGCTTCATGTATACTGAAAAAAAGGTGCACTTAAACCATCATTATCATGTCCACAAACACATAAAGCCAATGCTTTCAAGTTTCAATTACTAATAACGATTAATAGTATATCAACTTAAAGGCACTTGTATATTTAATAGGTCAAAAAAAAAAAAACTAATCTTATTTTGCAAATTTTCCTATGATTGTTGCTTTGTTTATTAAATGTTGATACATTTAAATTTAATTTTGAAATAAATTGTGGTCATTTAGGCAATAAACTAGGAACAAGTCAATAAGAACGATGTTTTGTTTTTCATAAGATGACCAAAGAAATTATTTGCTTAATAGTTTTGGATTTTTTACATTCTTCTTCTTATATATTTTAATTAGGATAGGAAAAGAAAAGAATCTTGTCCCAAGAAGAGAAAATAATCTAGGACAATTTTCATTTTTACTCTCTGAATTTTGATGCTTTATAATTTTGCTATCTGAATATTAAAAACTGGTAAAAATACTCCATGAATTAGAAAATGTTATTATCTTATCTCCTTCCGTAAATTAATGGATAGAATTACTAACAAAACAAAGGACAAACTTTGTTTTTGCAATCTGAACTTTAATATTCTTACAACTTTATCCCCCAAATTTTAAAAACTGGTGTTTATGCTACCAAATTTTAAACAGTTAGCAAAGTTGAAAGATTTGGGTGGTGGATTTACATTGTAAATTTTGAGTTTACCACACATAATATATTATGTTGTGAGATTTACACTATAAATTTGCACCCCGGGATATCAAAAAGATTTGTTATGTGTAATTTTTTAATTTACATTGTAAATTCATAATATATAAAACACTGAATCAGTTGTGAACTGTACATTAAGAATTTACAGTGTAAGTGTAAATGAATAATCTATAATGCAAACAAAACTTATGTTATACCTGAGAGTAAAATTTACAATGTAAATTTTGAATTAATAGTACTCAACGTACTATGTTATAATGTAAATTTACAGTGTAAATTTTGAATTTATCATACATAATATAGTATGTTATGTACTGTAATTTCAAAATTATACTATAAATTTACAATATAATTTCAACAGATATTCATGTATTTCCATTTACCGGCACTGCAAAAAGAGAATGACATTGGCTCTCTAACAGACATGGTCGCTTGTCATCACTGAAGAAGAGATCGGGGTCACGAGATCCGAGTTCACGAGATTGGAAGGTATGACAACGTTCAGCCGGTCACGGAGATAGTGATAGAGATATCGACAAAGATCGCGGATACCAGTTTCACACATACATATATGTATCAAATCCTCAAATAAACAACACATAAACCTTATTATTTTAAAAATTGTTACAAAAATCCTAATTTTCACTCTTTAATGAGTATTCTAAAAAATTAAACTGAGATACATTAATCTTCTATATAATAGCTTCACGGCCGGTATGGCGGTATGTATTTAACTTGTGTTATGTCTCATTCCTTTTCTTTTCGCATTTGAATGTTGGCTTTATAGGACGATTTGATTTGTTGCCAGACAAGAAATTATATCAGAATAATTTATTATGTATATTTATTGATTGTTGTCGAGTTTTTTTGCAACTTTCATTGCTGAATATGTGACCTTTTTGCTGAGTGTAATTTTTTTTCCCTCTGAATATTAGATTTACAGTTTGATCATTGATTATTTGGGCTGCATATATCTACGAATTACGAAGTTCTTTTGTTGTTTGTCTTTTCTTTTGCAAATTTTTTTTTTGTTTTTTTAATGATCAAAGTAGAATATCAAAATAAACAAAAAAAAAAAAAAAGTAGATAATATTCTAGACGTAAATTATATTTTATTAAAGTAGAACATAAAAATAAACAAAAACAAAGGTTAGTCCAATTAAAAAAAATAAAAATAAAAATAAAAATAAAAAAAATAAAACTAAGATGGTTGGATGTGTAAGTAAATAATACATATGACATTTTTATCCACGGGTACGGGTACCCGCTTGTCATGGGATGGGTATGGGGGATAGTATATGAGTACGGGAACGGGTACGGGGGTTAAGATTAATCACCCACGCGAGTGCAGGGCGGGAGTGAGGGAAGCTCCCCCATACCCGCACCCACCTTGCATATTTCCCTTATAATAGAAGAAGAAGAATAAAATTAGTGTTTTAATGTTTTTGTTTACTTTATTAATTTAGTTTTATGGATTTATGAAATTTGGATTTGTTTTTAATATTTTAGTTTCATTTTTAATTGTGATTATGTTATTAAAATTTATGAAAACTTTAATATAAGTTTTTAAATTTTTTTAAAAAATAATTCTTGATAGGTAAATGCGTAAAGTATGAGTATAGCACCCTCAGCGGGTATTACCCATCCCCGCACCCGTATTAAATTAGGTTGGTATGAGGGGTAAAAAGGGAGGCGCGTATGGGGGTGGGGGTGGGGGAGGCACACCCGCACCCACCCCGCCCCATTGTCATCCCTAGTAAAGAAATTAGAAGTGACAGTAGGTTTGTTTTTTGTTTGTTTGTTTTTGTTTTTGTTTTAAACAAAAATAGTTAGGGATAATTTTGGAAACATAGGGGTGTGTAATAAGTAAATTTAATTATTTTAAATTTAGGAGAGAGGTATGTTTAGAAAGGGAATGTTGAGAGTTAAAAGGGGTGTGCCAATAAAACCACTATTTTCTTATATGTACAATTCAGAGCTTCAGTAAATAATAGTCTAAGACATCGATTTGCTTACGATACGATCAACATATAAATGTAAATAGGACATAATTGATAACATGATTTTAATTCTTTATTGAAAACCAAAACATCATAGCTGTATCTAGTATATTCTATTATAGGGCATGAATATTTTAGGGAGTAGGAGAGCTAGAACATGACCAGCTCTAGGGCAAATGTTAATACAAACATGAGCATACCCCAAAAAAAAAAAAAAAAAAAAAAAAAAAACTCTTAATTACCTTTTCGTAATTAGTCTTTTAAGATATAAATTTGTTCTGATAAAAAAAAGATTTTAATTATTAAAAAAAATAATTTCATAAAAAAAGGATAAGCACAATCTATAGCTCTATTAGTCTCACAAATTTAATTTCAAGTAAAACTATGCATATATCTCTTAATATGTGAAAAAGGAATCTGGAATTTCTCAATAAGAAGAAAAAAGAAAAAGGTTGGAGAAAAAAAAATTTAAAAAACAAAAATAAAAAAGATTGTCTAAAGAAGGGATGATATTTTGATTGGTGCGTGAAAAAAAGGTGTAATTAAAAGGGTTGTGATAGTCACGCTTAAATAATTAAGGTGTAAGATCATATAAGGTATGCAATTTCAAAAAAAAAAAAAAAAAAAAAAAAAAAATTTCACGTTTCCTCTTTAAATTTTAAATCTTATCACAAAATGTACCTTAAATTTTAATTTATAATATCTGTTTTTCCCAAATTTTAAAATGTTTATAAAATTTCTCTTTTTATTAATTTAAATTAATGAAAAGTGAGGATATCATCTCAAGTTTATCCCTGAATTTTGAGTCTTATCACAAAATGTAAAAACATGATAAGGTCTAAAATACATTTCTCTTTCTATTAATTTATCATCTCATATTTGTCTAATGAATTTTAAGTTTTGTCACAAAATTTAGAAACGGCGATGAGGCCTAAAATGCAGGAAAGAAACGTGAAATTTCTCTCTTTTTTTAGAGGAATAAATAAGGGCGATTTATAAATCAGTCCTAAAAAATGGAGAGGAGGGGTGGGGGTTTGAAAGGAAAGTGTAGTACAAAGAAGGAACACATGGGGTCCCACTTTTCTGGATGGTCCCCACTCTTGAATGTGGGTCCCACATTCGAACTTTTCTTTTTAATTTTTTTTTCTTTTTTCTTTTTTGTTTTGTTTTTGTTTTTTTGTTTTCTTTTTTCTTTTTTCTCTCTCATGTGCTAAAGTGGGCAGTCCATATTGCAGTACTGTACACATGACAAGAAGCACGCAAAAGCAAAAAAAAGCAAAAAAAAAAAGCAACAATGAAAGAGAGAGCCAATTATAGCATTATAAGCCATCACTGTTAAAAAGCAACTGTTTCAGACACACAAAGAGAGAGAGTTTTAGAGAGAGAAACATAAAGTGACCCATTGACACGGAGAGAGAGAGAGAGAGATAGCTCTGATAGTTGCTTGATCTCTCCAACAAAAACTGCAAAAAAAAAAAAAAAAAAAAAAAAGAGGAAGAAGAAGAAGAGAAACCCCATTTTGGGTTTTCTTCAATCTATCTTTTTGTTCACTCTGTGGAAGATGACCCAAAAATTGCATTAAGAATTTGGTGTTTTTCATCGTCGTCGTCCTTTTACAAGGATTTTCCGTACTGATTTGGATTCTTCGTCGGTTATTTATTTATGCTCCGGTGCGTTTGTCGTTCTTAATGCTTCGAATTTATTTATTTATTCCTGTTTCCACACAACATTTTCCTTAGTCTTCCCAAACTCTTCGAGATCTCTTTCTTGTAATACTGTGTCGTTCAATTTCCACATTGATGTTTTTTTTTTTTTTTTGGTTTTTTGTTTTTCTAAATTAATATTATAATCATTATTTTGTAAAGTGTTGCTTGGAATGGAGGTTTTGCAATGAGAACCGGGAATTTTTCCTTTTCACCCATCTTTACTTATTTATTCATTTTTTAAAGTTTTTAATCTAGGGTTCCTCATCTTCAAATGGATTTTTTTTTTCTCTTAGCAGTCCCTGAAATGTGTTTGATTGATGTTGATGTTAGGGAATTTTGTTCCATTTCTTCTTTCAGTTTTTTCCCCCCTTAATTTGTCTTTAGATAGTTAGTGGGCATTTTGATTAACATCACAAAACCACACTCATTTTTTAATCACGCTCCAAACCTTCTCACATGTTTGTTTTTGTTTGTTTATTGTTTGTGGGCATGTCGTTTTTTTTTTTGGTTTCGTTTTGTTTTAAATAGGAGCCATATTTAAGAGGCTTTACTATTTTTGTTCTGGACCATAATTGGAGTGCTCATTAATCAATTTATTACTTTTGATCAGAACTTCAATGTGTTGTTTTTTTATCTGCAGATTTGTGTGAGCCAAAGACTTTCTCCATGTGAGACTAGTTGAGGTTTCTAGATATGGAGAGGATTCCAGAATTGAAGGTCATTCCCGTAAAACCTCCGAGTTTGAGTCATGAGGTATCAATTGCACATGCAGCCTCACCAAATGAAGTGGTTCAGCTATCGAAAATTCAGTCGGCTATGGTGAGAGAAGCTATGGCTAGAGAAGTTGTGGGTGGGTTATCGAATGGGCGCCTGGCTTTAGTCGCCGCAGAAGAAGTAGCAATGGCGTCAACGAAAGAGGTGGTTCATTTGTCAAAAACACGGCTGGTTTCGGGAAAAGAAGTGGGCGGGACATTGCGGTCTGATATGCGAGAAAATCCTCACGATGCAGGCTCACCTGTGCCTATGAGGGCATGGAAAGGGAAGACCTCTTTACCGGGACTGGAGGAACTTATGCCCGATTTTACTGTTACGTTCAAGGGAGGAATTGGCCGCGATTTGTTTGATGATGGAGGTTCTAGTTCTTTCTCTGGGGCTAGTCATCCCCCAGAGCCTGTTGATACTGATCTGATGCGGACGGTCTATGTTCCGATTGGTAGGACCAAATCCGAGGCTGGATGCTTGATGAAGAGCATGTCTATGAAGGGTCCTTTTCTAGAAGATCTTTCCATTCGGGTTCCCCCTAAGAAACCAAGCTCCGCCGTTCTTTCACCTGCAGAAAGTTTGGTTGAAGAGCCTGCTGATCTGGGCACGTTGCCTTCGCCGTTTTCTGTCGCTCGTGCGTCTCAAAACACAGACAATTCACTGCCCCCAGATTCTGAGGAGAAGGAATGTGTTTGGGATGCGTCTTTGCCTCCAAGTGGCAACGTAAGCCCACATAGTAGCATCGACAGTACTGGTGTTGTCACGGCGATGAGTATTGTTAATAGCTGTGCGAGCACGTATCGAAGTGATGCGATCACTAGTGACGGCATGCTTAGTATGGAGAGGAATTGTGAGAGCACCAAGGGGAGTGTTAGAGGGGATTCCCTTGAGAGTGCGAAAACGAGTGTTAGTCGAGCAAGTGATAGCAGTGGCCTTAGTGATGATAGTAACTGGAGTAACATCACAGGGAGTGCCAATAAGCCTCACAAAGGGAACGATCCGAGGTGGAAGTCTATTCTCGCCATACGAGCGCGGGATGGGATTTTGGGCATGAGCCATTTTAGATTACTGAAACGGCTCGGCTGTGGTGACATTGGCAGCGTGTATCTGTCGGAACTGAGTGGAACTCGATGTTACTTCGCAATGAAAGTAATGGACAAGGCATCTCTTGCGAGCAGAAAGAAGCTAACTAGAGCGCAGACGGAAAGGGAAATACTCCAGCTGCTCGACCATCCTTTCCTGCCGACTCTGTATACGCATTTCGAGACCGATAGATTCTCCTGTTTGGTGATGGAGTATTGCCCTGGTGGTGATCTGCACACTCTGAGGCAACGACAGCCGGGGAAGCATTTCTCGGAGTATGCTGCACGGTAAGATTTACATGGTAGTAAATTTGCATTCTTTTTTTTTTTTTTTGTTTTTGTTTTTTTGTTTTAGTTTTAAGCAGACGAGATGATTATATTCTATGAATTATGATCTTAAGCAAATGCGACTCTTTTCTCCGGCACGAGAATGATATCATTATCGTCTTCTATTTGTGCAGGTTCTATGCTGCGGAGGTTCTGTTGGCACTTGAGTATCTTCACATGCTTGGAGTTGTCTACAGGGACTTGAAACCGGAAAATGTGTTGGTCCGGGATGATGGCCACATAATGCTCTCGGATTTTGATCTTTCCCTAAGATGCGCTGTTTCACCAACATTAATAAAAACATCGTTAGATTCCGATCCTTCGAAAAGAGGGGCTGGTGGTGCATTCTGTGTGCAGCCTGCTTGTATCGAGCCCTCATCGGTGTGCATCCAGCCTGCATGTTTTATCCCCAAGATTTTCCCTCAAAAGAACAAGAAGAAAACCCGGAAAGCTCGGGCTGATTTTGGAATGCCGGCTAGTGCACTTCCGGAACTGGTTGCGGAACCTACTCAAGCACGGTCAATGTCGTTTGTAGGAACCCACGAATACTTAGCTCCTGAAATCATCAAGGGAGAAGGCCACGGCAGCGCAGTCGATTGGTGGACGTTTGGCATATTCTTGCACGAACTGCTATATGGCAAAACACCTTTCAAAGGCTCAGGAAATCGTGCTACGCTGTTCAATGTGGTGGGACAACAACTCAAGTTCCCAGATTCACCGGCAACGAGTTATGCCAGCCGGGACCTGATCCGCGGCTTGCTGGTTAAGGAGCCACAGCACCGGCTCGGAGTAAAGAGGGGTGCAACCGAGATCAAGCAGCATCCCTTCTTTGAAGGCGTGAACTGGGCTTTGATACGATGCAGCACGCCGCCGGAAGTGCCTAGACCAGTTGAGGCCGAGTTTCCTGGAAAGTTTGGGGCCGTCGACCCTGTTGGCGTAGGCAGCAGCAGCAAAAGGATGGCTGGCGGAGGAGGGATGGTAGGAGGAGACATGAAGTCAGGAGGTAAATATCTCGATTTCGAGTTCTTCTAGTTTTTTTTGGAACACAGGATTGTACTAGTACAGTTAAAATCAGTTAAAAATCTTGAAAGAGTATGTATGCCTCAAAACTGTGTTCTACTCTATTGAAAAATATTTCCATTTTCAGTTGGAAAGTTAGGGAAGTAGGTTAAGATTATTGACCGTGTTGGGATTCTCACATTAAAATCATTTTGGGTAATATAATACCAATTCTAGTGTATTAAGTATAAAAAACTCATTTTCCTCTTTGGAAATTAAATACAAATTGCAGTTTACTCGTGAATTTTCGTTTCCATCTCTTACTCTAAAAGGTTTTTATAAAATGGTGTGTTTAGCACTGATGCTCCTCAAACTTGTCATCCTCTGGTAACCTGCCTTCCAAACTTCTAATTTTGATAAATTGACCTTTGACAATGTACCACGTTTGGTTTAACTTCCTGTTCAATTGGTTATGAAAAACCTGTGTACACCTCACGTGAATACGGAAAACTCTATTTCTGATCACAAATTTCTAAATCTAATATAAATCTTAATACAAATCTTCCGAATTCAGGTCTTCAATTCAATCTAAAATTAATGAAATAGGGCAGATTGGAACAATTTATTTTCTTTTGTTTTTTCTTTTCCGCCAATGCTCGAGGGATTGAAATAGAGTCCACTCTGTAATTAAGTATTTTTGGATCAATTTTTTTGGCTTGTGTCCTGATTTAGTAAGGAAATGTATAGCAATGGAAAGAAAAAGAAAAAAAAGAAAAAAGAAAAAAACAAAACAAAAAACCATTGCTTAATCCATGCTAAAAAAGACCAATTTTACATAATAAATAGAGAGTATACATAATGACAACAGTTTGAATTACATATCCGTAATAAAATCACTTTTGATTATTTTTCTATCAATTTGGCCTGCACAACAATATGTTTGAGGAAATGCCAAGAAGAAAACCATAAACAAACATCACATTCTTAAAACATACGAAAAGTCCCAAGTTGTCAAGTTCTCCGAAGAGCACAAGCAGAGAGCACAACCAGCAACACCAAGAGGACAACCGCGACGAACGCGGACACCACAGCCCCACTGGTTCCCTGGCAGAAACCAGTAAACTGCTGGCAAACTGCCATCCAATTGGCACTCGAGTTTCCGTTGTGGGCTAAGTACACTATGGAAGTTGCGGCGGCAGCAGACGAAGCGGTTAGTGTCAGCGTCAACTTTCAACAAGACAAAATTTTCATGTCAAAATGTAGTTGAAGTAAGTTCAGTATCATTTAGGCAAAAATTAATCTTAAACTGTGAGAGCATACCGTGTCTAGAATAAGTAAGGCAAGTCTTGGTCCAACAGCGTGGGGACGAATTATGGCTACGATCGAGAGTGGAAGGGAGAGGACTAGGTATCCTCCCACAATTGCCATTGCAATCACAAAAAACCTGCGCACATGTAAATTCCATATTAACTTGATAATTGGACGAGATTGAAAGACGATAAATATATATATATATATATATATATATATTTGAGCACAAACATGAAAGTAGGCATATCGTCGTAGCTCGCTTCGAATTGGAAGAACTGAGTGAAAAAGGGAAGAGTCTCGTCAACAGTTCCCATGGTGACTGCCGCGCCGAGAGCAGCTGCTATGGCACCAAGCCTGAGAATGAAGTCGGTAATCGCGATGCCTTTCTTCCATCCTCTCTTCGCAGGCTTCGGTGCAGCCAGCATTGGCACCTTCTCTAGCTTGGCAGCCGTTCTTGCCTCTTGATCAACATCAATTGTGATCGAATCACGGTTCGCCATTTTAAATGTCGAAAAAAGAAATTAAAGTATCTTGAGAATTAGAAAAGAGCTTGTATATGAAATAGCTCAAGTGGAGAATGCTTCGAAGGAATTAGATTGTGTGGAAACTAGGTGAACAGACGAGCCTTTTATGGGCATCACCAAAAGTAGAGTTGGTTTAGTGAGTCCAAACTTTAGGCAACTTTAGAATAGAAAATGGGAAATTGAAGTTGTTGTTGTTGACATTCTCCATTAGTAAATTTTATGTTTGTAAATGTACTTTTGAACACGATTCGAGTTGTGTGATAGTTGGATTTTCTTGAAGTGGTTGGTTCAATTTTAATATTAATCAAGTCAAACCCATTTTAGACATCTTCTATTCCTACATATTGGTCTAATTTTTTTTTTTTCAACAATTCTTTCACATAATCAACATGTATGAATATGAAGACCTTTACCTATTGTGATTTATTAGTTATTTACAATATATATATATATATATATATATGATATGGTATCCATAAGCTTTAAGTAGGATAATAATTAGGGGAATTTTGATTTCCTGGTAACTACTCAACTAGACAACTAATCCCCCTAACCCATTAGTGCTGGGGTCTTCTTGACTCAAATGACATAAACTGCATATGAAATACAATAACCTTTTTTAACAGCCAAATATAATTGAAAAAGGAAGGATTTTTTTTTAAATTTTCTTTTTTCCTGAATGAAAAGGGTAAAACTTAGGGCCTGTTTGGTGCACAAGTTCAAGATGAGATTTTTAAGTTTAAATAGTAAATTTTTTTGAATTTCAGAAAAGACAAAAAACTTTTTGGGAAAAAGACAAAAACTTTTTGGGAAAAAAACAAAAAAAAGTTTGAAAATCTTAGTTTGGACTTAAGCTCCAAACTCACCCTTAGTTGAATATGACGTTGTTTACCTGTACTTTTTTTTTTTTTTTTAAAAGGATTAAAAATTTAAACCTTCGAAATGTTTTTTTGGTTTATCTGAAACTATATTTTGTTTTTTGTTTTTGTTTTTGTAAGGAATTTTGTTTTTTGTTTTTTCTTCTATTAAAAAAAAAAAAAAAACTGGCGCCTTTTTGAACATATCGTAGATTAGAAAAATAGGGGTAACAAATTTGATGAACACTAATTTGGCAGAATATCTATAAGGGACTTAATAACAAGGATTAAAAGTTGAGGGAGAAAATTATAGTTCTTAAAAATTATTTAAAACGCAATAATTGTGTACGGTTTAATGGAAATTAACATGTGAATAACATCTTTTTTTTTTTTTTCGAACAAAAGTTGGAATTTTATTAAAAAGTCAAATCGGCTAAGACGACTTCTCTAATGAAGGAGGGGATAACATCAATTCCATACAAATCACAAGAGGAACAAAACAAAAGGCTAGCTAACTGGTGGACAACCATATTCCTACGACGAAGAACATGGCTGCAAGTACTTCCACTAGTAGCTGAATTCAAACAAAGTTTAATGTCTTGAACCACCACATCTGAAGTAGCATCATCATCATACGAATTAACTGCTTGGACGACATTCATGGCATTAGATTTAGCGATAGAGATCGCATCCCATGAGCCGTAGCAAATTTCAGCCCCTCTCTAAGCGCCAAACATTAAGCTAAGAAAGGAGAGAAAGAGCCCCTTAGTCTCTTTGCTAAGCACGCACAAACAACACCAGTATCATTCTAATAACAGCACCAATGTCAATATAATCCCTGCCCCTAAGTACAACATAATCGACATTGAGCTTGAAAGTTCCAGCTCTCGGCTTAATCCAGTTGGAGATAAGACTTGGTCTAGACGTGGGCACAAGTTGATCAGAGACTCGGCAGAGGTGAAAATCTCCAAGAAGTCGACCAGCTCCCTCCAGAATTTCTGTCGGAGACTTCCAAACATCCTCAAAGATCCCTACATTTCGAGTCCACCAAATGTACCACATCAACATTGCAAAAACCTCCAGTTCATCTTTGTTGAGGAAACGACAGGCAAAAAGGCACAATCCGTCCGTTCCACTACCTGAAAAATGCTTTAGCACGGGCCATAGCGCACAGTTTCCCCAAATGGCCCGAACCTGTGAACATGACCAAAGAGCATGCCAAAGTGTCTCCTCCTTCTCTGAACACCGCTTGCACTGCTTATCACATTATGCTTTTCACATGTGAATAACATCTAATTCTAAATTATTTATACCAACTTATTGCGGTTGTTAAAGAAGGATTCCAACTACAAAGTGTGCTGTTACATGGTGGGAGGTATGGATGACAATTTTATCCATAGATGCAGGTACCCGTCTATAATAGGGCAAGTTTGGAATACTATGTGGGAGGAGGTTAAGATTAACACCCCAATCGGATGAATATTTACCCTTAGAAATATATATAGTATTATATTAAAATTTAAAATTTTTATCGAAATACAAAAAAGAGAACACCTTCATAAAGGAAAAAGAAACAACTATCACTAACCTTGGTTATTTTTTTAAATTATGTTGCTAAATTGTATGAAACTTTAGTAGACTATGTTTTGATTTTTCTTTTTAAATTCTTAATGAATAAATGTGTAATTTGGTATAGTATCTCCCAGTGACGAGCCAGACACAAATTTCAATGTGGGAGTAACCGTTTTTTTAAATAAACATCAAAGTGAAAAAAAAAAACACCATATGGGTAAAATTTCAACAGGACTATGCGAGAGTTTGTAATTTTAGCTCGGACAAAGAAGAAAAACTATGAAATTTTTTAGGTAAAATTAAACAAAAAATTTAGGGGGTTATGTGGAAATTTTTAATTGTGAGTGGGAGCGAAGTATGAATGCCATAAAATTTTTGAGGGTAGAATTAAAAGAAAAAAAAATTCAATGGGTACTATAGCCCTCACTTAGCCCTCAATACATCCGCCATTGGCATTCACAATGGGAATTCCCCACCCCCACACCTATCTTAAATTAGGCAGGGTATAGGGAGTAAAAAGGGGATGGGGAAAGCATAGCCACCTCACCTACCCATTGCCATCCCTAGTGGAAAGTATGTCCAACATGTTGCACAAGCATTGTTAAGATTATGGGTGTGTTGGGAATTCAAGTTATTTTATACATCATTAATCCAATTCTTCTTTCTTTCTTTCTTTCTTTTCTTTTCTTTTTTATTTTTTTTTATTTTTTATGGGAACTATCTGTAATAACGAACTAGCGAAATAAATCTATGATTATATAAAGATTGTTGTTCTTGACTTTATTTCACCTTAATTGCTATTTGAACGTTACGTACACAAGCTACAATAAACTGTGATCGGCTTTTTCGCGGTTAAGGCAGAAGCCAATGGGACTGACATAGATTTGGTGGAACTCAAATGGAAATATTCTTGGGCTTTCTGCTTTGTTGCAAATGGTGGACTTGTTTATTTTCACTTTTTTGGCATCTATTTAATTATATTTAAGTGAAGGAATCAGTATGAGATGAAATAGGTTTAAGATATGCCAATCTAATCGAAATATATTTCTTACTCTTGATATTTTGTATCCTTTCTCGTCATTTATTTTTATTAAAAAATTAATATTTCATTTTTTAGCTTCCTTTGTCCGCAACACTAAAAGAATTAGAGAAATACAACGCTGGATGTTACAAGTACCATTCACTCATGTAATGGCATTTTATTCAACAAAATTATTAGTTTATTACTAGCACAATAGATATCAATTCGATTTACCAAATTATAACATTAACTGACATCATTTGTAGTACCACACAATCTTTTTAAGAAGATAACACACCGAATATATATATATATATATATATATATTTTAAGAGAAAACGTTGGTAATAAGTATAGTGTTATTAATTAAAATGCCAGAGCTACCACGTTGTGCAATGAAGAATCGTAGTTGAAAACTGCAAAATAAATCAAATAATAATAATAATAATAACAAGAATAAAATTTAAGTGGACAAGAAAATAATCACAACAAATTTTTTTTTTCTCCTATTTATGTTATCTCTCCTTTTCAACAATCTTCTATATTGATGAAAACGATCACATGCAAAGCCACGTTCTATCCAATCCAGTAGCCCCGTATTTTAAGAGGCCCTTTTTTTTTTTTTTTGAGTAATTAAGAGGTCCTTTTTTTAGTAACATAAAATCTTTGAAAAGTTTGATTGTAACCAAATAAGTTAAGTAATAAAGAAATCTTATACATGTGCCTCAGTTAGAAAAAGTTATATATATATAACATGGTTAATGACGTGTAGCACTAAAATACCTAATGTATAATATTTTGTTTTGATCAATGTAATTTGCAAATATAACTCAAAAGAAGTTACATGTTTGTTTAACTTTTTTTATTTTTTATTTTTTAAAATTAATTACACACTAAATGACATATAAAATCAAATAAAGTTACATGAATTAGTAAGAAAAGTTCCAGTCACCAGATTGAAACCAATCCTAAAATTATTTATACTTGTAACTATATTTGATTTATGCAATTTGTGTTTTAAATTGTACTCCCACTGAAAAAAAAAAAAAATACTAATCAAACTTGGCTATTGAAAATGATCTCATTTTTTCAGCAGGCACAAGGAAAGGAAAAAAAAAAATAGAAAAAAAAAAAAAACAAAGGAAATGGTCTCATGTGAAGTTACTTTAGAATATTTTTGTTGGGAGAAACTGCAGTAGAGTCCAGCTTGAGAGACTCTACTCATAATTACCATTTTATGAACACTGAGATGAAATTCAACATTCAAAGATGTAGAGGAGACAAGCTAAAGTGCACACTTGTGTACTAAATAAAAATTTCTTAACTACAAAACTTTTTTTATTAAAAAGGAAAAAGCAAAACTTTTTTTTAATCCCAACCCAAGTTCAAATGTAGCGGCGAAGCCTAGCAGATCTGGCAATCGCGCCGGTGACGAAGGTGATACTCCGGTGCCGCTGGCTGTGACGGGCTTGTTCAAGGATGGGAAGGGCTCGTCACAGAAGAACCCAACCAGTTCCTCGACGGGGATGAGTTTCGTCGCTTGCAGCCGTAGAAATAGCCACCGCAAGCCTCTCTCGCGGGATGACCAGCCGTGACGGCGAGAGACCAGAAGCCAAGAGCTTTGCGACGGCACCGGATCGCGGGGCGAGAATCACCGGCGATTGCGACGGCCAGAACCGCAGCAGGATAAATGCGATTCGGATTCGGAAGAACCCAACAGTGCCGCGATTTCAGTCTTCTCCGACTCTGGTGCTTCGATTTCACAGTCTTCTTGGGCTCCAGCTCCGGCGCCGCGATTTCACCGTATTCTTCGACTTCGGTTTCGATTCCGGCTTCGGTTATCAGTTCGAGACCAAATCTTAGTTTTTATTTATTTATTTATTTTTTGCAAATGTTTTAGAAAGAGGATGATTGTATGTGTGTAAACTAAGATTTGGTACATCTTTTTCACAGTCATCAATTTTATTATTCCACTATTACTGACCTTTGGATTAGACACTATTTTAGTGCCCCTAAAAAGATTTACCACAACCTCTCCCATATTTGTTTCGACTAAGATTAAAGAACGAGTAGTTTATTTTTTCCTTGGAGTTGAGAGGAGATTTTTATTTTTTCCCTAAAGAATGAGTCAGAAAGTAAGTGACCAGCGTTAGCATATTTTTTGAGCGTGATCAAAGATTTATCAGACATTAACAGGAATTTTCATTAAAGATCCTACGGACGGGCCTTAGCCCTCAATGAGGAACGCGTTATCCCAACTCAACTGAATGTACTAAAAATAAGAATACGTTGAGACGTGATCCGAGACTAGAGTCAAGTACTAGCTAGACTAACACAAAAACAAGTTTTTAAGATCCTTAAAACGATTACCTAACACTAGAATCTTTGATCACCGACTCATAATGATAATCTAGGCCACCACACTCGGTGGTAGCAAGCGAATGATAGGTTGGAAAGAAGGAAACTTACTCAGCACATCACCGGCTCTGAAACGCTTTCCTTTGGGCCAGTTATTAACGTTGAAGCTCCAGCCACCAGCATCTCCGACCGTGCACGTCGCAGCTCGCACGCATTCCAAGCTAGCCACCGCGCAAAGCAACACAGCCACTATGGCCGCCATCTGCACTGCACCGCCTCTTCCCTTGGACATTTTCTCTTCTTGTATGTGCCAAAAACAAAAACAAAAACAAAAACAAGCTGTTTGGGGGATGAGAAGAAGAAGTAAGAAAGTTTGGACCAAAGTTTGCGGATTTTTGTGTGGTTTAATGATTAGAATAAAAAAGATTATAAATAATAAAGTAGAAGTTGGACTTTCAATGTGGAATAATCTCAAATTTCAATGGAAGAGCCAAGCCAAGAGTACTAACCTGAATAGATTGAGAAATTCGGGGCATGGCTCTGTCTAATCACAGGTGATAGAAAAATCCAAAAATGCGTTGATTGTATAACTCACGTGGAAATCGAATCCATCTATGGCACCCCCCCGTGAACTCTTTGATTGTCCGTTTGTTTTACTTATTTATTTATGTGGCACAGGCCTGGGAGTGAGGTCTGGATCATAAGTTATATTTAAATATTTGTTCAAATTGAATGTTTATTTTTAAATCAAAATTTAAATTATGTAATTGAATTAAATGTATGTTTGGATAGTGAATTCTTATAAAATCAAACTGAATTTATATTCAAATCAATCTAACTTGAATTTTTGTAAAATAGTGAAAATATTTAAATGCACTTGAATGTTTCTACACCAACTAAACATATTATATTATGGTTAAATAATAATTATCGGAGATGGTGATCTAAACTGACCTTAATTCTTTTTTTTTATTATTATTATTTGTTTTGAGTGGGTTTGACTTTATTTTAATTTTTCAAAAAATTTTATGTTAAACTTTTTGTAAGTAATAACTGAAAAAGTGGCTTGTAAAGGAGAGAGAAAAGAGTGACAAGCAAAAAACAAAAAGTTAATTTATTTTGCCTTGGTTGAGGATTAATATGAAAACATAAAAAATATATAAAAAAAAGGGGGTTGCAAAATTGGGAGAAGGTAATTTACATATATATATATATATATATATATGAAAGAGTTTTCAATATATATACACACACACGAGAATAAGAGGTGTGAGAAAAGAGAGAAAATTTCTAACTTAGCCGAATTCTATCACATACATCTTGATAGATTCATCATTCATTTTGACTAAAAATGTGCTGGTTTGAATATATATGTCAAGGATGTTTGGCTCTTGAAATGGTGAATCACTTTCTAATTTATAAGTATAACTATTGATAACCTTAACATACTTTCTCTCACACACACATATTAAAAGAAAATGTGGGATAAATTGCATCATGGTCAGATAAAGTACGAAGAGAAAATGTTGTGTTGTTTGCTTGGCAAATGGTACGTTGTAAACCTCGTCTTTTTCTCATGATTTTGGAGTATAGCTATTCTCTTTTAATTCTCTGATCCTATCTGTTCCCACACTTAACACTAAGTCATTGTTTGTTCTATTTGTTTGCTCATTTCTTCATTATCGTTATGGTTTTGTAAATAATTATCTGACATGTCAAATTAGAAGTGATTGCAAATATAGCTTAATGATAGTATTATATCTGACTCTATCCAGATGTGTAGATCAGTTTGAATCTCCCACTACCAAATTTAAAAAAAAAAAAAAAAAAAAGACTGCCAATTGTTACCATAGGGCACACTAGTGTCCAAAATCTTCGAAAAGGAACCTTTTAAGGGGGAAACATTACATCCTTTGCCCTCCTTATTTCAAAAAAGGGAGAAGAGTGCAGCACGATCTTGTTAATTTACACTTGGCCTATAAAAGATTATTTACTTTTTTTTTTTTTTTAAATCTTTCTTATAACGTGTTACCAATATATTTGTATGGTTTCGTCTCGATATAGTACCTTAATTAACTGTCTATCAGGTCTAACACCATGCATTATCCGAGCACTAAATTATTGCATACATTTCTATATAATATAACGCATTCAATTGATTATGAGGGAATCAATAAATGACTTTGTAACCCCTCCAAAAAAAAAAAAAAAATTGGACTTGTAATTTTATTTTTATGCTAAATGTAAAAGAAGTGGA
This sequence comes from Ficus erecta, assembly GCA_008635985.1. NCBI lineage: Eukaryota > Viridiplantae > Streptophyta > Magnoliopsida > Rosales > Moraceae > Ficus > Ficus erecta. Next base: position 74,508 of record BKCH01001741.1, read on the forward strand.
GAAAACGTGAACAAAGAAGAAAGGAAAAACGGACATATTTTAAAGAGAGTAAACTAAGTGTGTGATGAGTTAATTAGTGGGAGTGTATTCACCAAAAAAAAAAAAAAAATAGTGGGAGTGTCACATCAATACTATACGTACACTACTAGAAGTATCACATCTCTTAAACAAACTACAATTAGAAGTGTGCTCCACCAACTAATGTCAATATATATGTCAATTCCATTTCCATTTTGTTGTAAAAATTCAGCTTAACTACATATATATATATATATATATATATATATATATAATGAGCAAAAATACAAGCCACCGTTTTATCTTTGCTAAAAGTCATTCTCGGGGTGCTTGAAGTGGATTATATAATAATAATTAATTTCCTTCATATCCTTTGATCGTTGTAGCACACCAGTTTTGAGCAAGGAGAAGAAAAATAAGCACATCAAGGTATTAATATTCAATATAAATATAAAAAGTTAGTATACAATATTGTGCCATGGGGACAAAAAATTGGATTCGTATAAACACAAGTGCAAAAAGTAGGAATCTTGCAGCTAGCTAACAAGCAATCGATTTATTATCTATGTGCATATTTATGTATATCTATATATATATACTCTCTTATCTAACAACCAAATTTGTAACATTTTCTAAACCTTAATATAATGACTAGTTAATTTCATTGTAACATTTTTCAGTAATATTAATTTGTGAGAAATAAGTAAATAACATATTTTTAAAATATTTAAAATAGATAATAGTAGTAGCAAATTTATTAGTAACGGATTTATTAATGTCTTGTAAATATGGTATTTACCTAGTAAATTAGTTATTTATCTTGTAAATTTTCCATTTAACTTGGTTTTTACACCAATAGAATTACTAAATAGTATCATGTTATACATAATTTTACAAATAAATCAATTAGTTGTTAGTAATTTATTAGAAAGTTACAACTATCACCGGACAAAAGATAATATATATATATATATATATATCATATTCTTGGTGTTATTATCATTTAACAAAATCAATAAAAAAGTTTGAATATAGATATTGCTCCTAGCTGCTAATATATTTGTATGGCAACCTCAATAAGGATCATATACATATATATACATAAAATATGATCCGGGCTACCTAATAAAATGTACACTGCATTATGATCATAAAGGAAAATGCTAAACAAGAAAAAAAAAATTAATAATAGTAAAGGGTTCTCTTTTTTTTTTTTTTTTTTGTTCCCCATCTTCTTTAGGAATTAGAAGAGATTCCCACACCAAGAAAATCTATGAAGGGAACTTCATTAGCATCGATGTGGGATTGAGGATCATGATCTTTTTGCCCAAATGTAGTTGATCTTGGCGTAACCTCATCAGAAAAGCTATTATGACTATTTCCTAACAGTAACGTCTGATCTCTCTGCATCTTGTAACCTTTGCTTATTCCATAGTTGAAATATTGGTGATGAAGATGATCAAAATTAGGGCTTGAAACATGGACCCTCCCAGCACACTTGAAGAAATCGCTTCGGCGATATTCATGATCACTTCTCATCCAAAAATTGCCCTCCAACATCGGTTTACTTGTGGTCGCCGCGGTCGTCACGGAAGCAAAGTTCCAATTAGAAGGAGAATTATTAGAAGTAGTGGTGCTACAAGGAGAGTCCCATAATAACATCCTATCTTTGTTGAACATCATCACTTGCTTGAACGGATATTGATGATCATGATCGGTACTATCGATGTTGGAATTATTATTATTATTATAAATTCCTAAGCTATTTATCACAAAATTATCTTGAGGTAGTGTTTTTCTCGCGGGAAAATTACTCCCCTCCGAACCGTTGTAATAATAAACGTCTCGTTCGTCGCCAACGCACAAGCTTCTTTTCCCGCAAATCTTGGATTGTTCCCTTTGCTTTCTGGCCATTATAACGTGCCAATGATTCTTCACAGCATTATCTGTTCGTCCGGGGAAAAGTCTAGCTATTAGGGCCCACTTATTGCCATGAATTCTGTGTGCTGCTAGTAATCTTTCCTCTTCGTCTTCGGTAAATGGCCTTCGGTTGATTCTGGGGTCAAGCTGATTAAACCACCTCAATCTACAACTCTTCCCTAAACCTCCCAAAACAAGAAAATGACGTCACAAAAATTGTACCCGACCCCCGGTCACGAAAATTTGTTTAAATTACTTAGTAGTTCTGCAGTTTTAAACAGTTCATAAATGCATTAATTTGAAAGGTGTATTGATTCAGAAAAATTCACATAAGCATGATTGAATAGATTGGATGAAAATATTAATGTGAAAAATCTAATCCTTTAGAAAAATTCACTAGAGCTCTTTTACTGTATAATTCTCTGATCAGGGTTTTTGTTTTTTTTTTCTTTTTTTTCAAAGTATTACATATATGTACCAAGCATGTCCAAAGATAAAATATAGCCAGTACTATATTCAGGAAATAAAATAAGAATATATTAAAAAGTAAAAGAATAAGGGACAAGATTTATTATGCTTAAATGATCCTTATAAAGTTTTGGAAATCAGAATTTCTGAATGATCTAAAATGTTTATCATCATGCATATATATATATATATACATATCCAGTCTAGCAGATATATATTACATATCCAGTCTAGTATATATATATACGTACCTGATCTACCTTGAAGCTTCTCAGCGATGGAGTTCCAGTTCTGGGCACCGTACTGTTTCACCAACTGCCGTAGCTTTTCGTCCTCGGCCGGCCGCCAGTGTCCGCGGGGGTAACTCTTTGCATCGTCAGCGGAAGAGCCTGTGGCGCCGGTAGAGTACTCGTCCATGGTGTCGGCGGCGGCGGCTGCTGCAGTTTTCCGATGCTGGCGGCGATTGACTGATGATGATATTGATGAGCTAATTGATTAAGAGAGAATTAATAAATGTTTGATGTTAATTATGGACTTGAAATTACAACCACACACCCAAAGAATAAGAATTCCAGAAGAAGATATATAATAAGGAAAGGCTGAGGGGGCTAATAAGAGAAGAAAGTGGTGGAAGGGAAGGGGTTAGTTGGTTTAGGATTGTGGATGAGCAGTCACTTTTGTTGGTTTTACACGACACTTTTTTAGTTTTATTTTTTTTTTTTTATAGTCCTTAAACATTTTTGTGTTATGTCTAGGTTCTGTAGAGCCAAAAATGACCCCCCCTTTTTTATTTTATTTTATTTTATTCTTGTTATCTCATTTTCCATAAAACTTCTTACCCTTGTTTTCCTTGCTATAATCTCTCTCATACACAAACAGATATATGTTCAAGCTCTATATATATATAAATATATATCGACGGTAAATTAAGCCATTGGGCAGCTAGCTTATGGTGCTTCTGAAGTGACATATCTCCTTGTGCTTGGAAAAAAGAAAAAGATTATAAAAAGGATTCTGTTTTTCTTCTATTAGAAATTAGTAAGAAGTTTGACGAGTCCAGCCTAGTAATTTTTGTTTGAGATATATGTGTGTGTGTATATATATATACACACACTTATATTGTAATGGTTTGAAAAATTACAAAATATCATAGAACTATCAATTTGTCTTATCTTATTCCTTATCACACATTCAAATGGCTTTGCAACTATTTTATTTTATTTTTTAATTTTCTTCTTACAATACGTGATCAAAGTATATATATAATATTTGGACATATAAATCAGTCATCATTATCATCAATGATGATGAATAAGCTGAATTCAAATAACTTTTTTTTTAGGTAAATAATATTTTTTAATATCATAGCATATGTAATATATATATATATATATATATATATATATATATATATATTGAAGATCGAAACCCTAAAACAGACACAATTGCTCAAAAGAGAAAGAATAGTTGCTTCAGGTTTTTGAGACAAAGTGATATATATTTGGAGAAAAAAAAAAAACCGGAGAAGAAGAAGTCATCTTACAAGCTTAGAACTCTTAGGGGATTAAAGTTAATTTCAAAAATAGAAAATCTTACGAAATTTCTCCTTTGTTGCTTTTTTTGATCCTCTTTTCTTATTTTTGCTCTGTTTGCGTTTGGTTAGTTTTCCTAATTATTTTTAGGCTTCTTTTGAATTTGCTTCTGTAAGACTAATTATTTGTTTATTTTTTAACAAATTTCCTGCTCATTAAAAAAATAAAAAGAAAATAGAGAGGTCCAGATCAGTCAAAGTTAGTACGTAATTTGCCTTAGAAAAGTTGTGAGTATAAATATGTAATTAAGTTCAACTCCGCTGTTCTTAGCTCATCATTGCTTTCACATTCGAAGAAAGCAGCTTTTTAAATGTAGCAGTTGGAACCGGTAAATTAGATTTGTAGATGCAAAAGAGAGTGTGAGGTAATTAATTAACACAAATTTTAGCTAAGCTATAAATTAATGCATCTTAATGTGGTAAGTTGTTATTATTTATTTTAGTTAAAAAGCACCTCCATTAAGTAATTATTAGGTTATTAACTAATTTAGCAACAAAACATACCTACACACATATAATGACTTATTACTGATTAATCTGACTGTCTTTAGTTCTTGATCGTAAAAATGTTTGGAATACCAACTTTCATTTTTGAGTACCAACCTATGTGACATATGAGTTATCATTCTTTATTAATAAGTGTTTAAAATATTACCGTATTAATTAATTGTATTTACCAATGAAAAGATGAAAACCCACAGCCACATGAGCTGGTACTCAGGAGTTGGGATTAGAATTGGTGTCTGTAACACTACTCCAGTCGTAAGAGTATAACTAACCTTTTATCGTGACCTTAACTTTACTACTGGATGCATGTATCTGTATTTGGATAGTGGAAAATTCAGTTAGTCAAAAACAATCCATGATTAACAAGAAAATTAAGTAAAAATCGAACTAATTAACTCCTCACTAGAAAAGCCCTCCATTGGATTAAAAATGAACGCGCATTTTACTATTGACTCCATTGCACTAGAGGAGCATCATATAATTATTAGGTGAATTTTTTTGTCAATTTTTCTTTCCAAATTATATTTTAGTAAATAATTAAGAAGAAGTGTCAAGCTCATGTGAATCTAATTAAATGCCGTGCAACTACAGCATCATCAAGGAAAAGAAAAGGGTAAAACGTCTATATATATATATATATATATATATTTATATATAATATTTTTCCCAAACACTTGCCATGCAGATGGCAAGTCAAATAAAAACACTGAAAGAATTTTGAGAAAGAAGAAAGTATATAATAGTACTTTCTGTTGTACAACAAAATATACTAGAGATAAATAATTAAGGGGTTTCTTAAAATGATTGATATTTCATACGCCACGAAATCAAACACTCTTCCTCATCTAAATGGTCTTAATGATCTTATCTATATATATAAATACATGCACACATACACACCAATTCAGTGGGCATCGAATCGGTGTCGAATTGTAATTGGTGGATGTGCCTATCCAACTGGTCCACCCTGTCACGTTTTTTTCTATTCATATATAGAGTTTTAAGGAACTTAATCATTTAGTTTCAAACTTGAATTTTGCGATGAAGTAGCATTCGAATAATTTGCAGTTAACAAGTTATAACAAACTGACTTTGGTGGGGCAAGATATACACACACATATATGCATACAAACTGATTATGGGATTTATATTTTATATATATTATTAGAGCAAAATTTCGTGCAATATTAAATAAAAGTTTATGAACCAAAAAAAAAAAGATCAAACAAGCAAAATAAACAAAAATGTTAAGTAAGAATACATTTTATGTTAGACGTATAGGTAAATTGATCCGTGATCATACATAGCAAGCATGAAATAAAATTGGGTACATTTTGTTTATTATACTCTCTTAGTTATTTTTTCATTAGAACTTTGAAAAAAGAAAATGGGCAAGAAATGGGTATTGTAATTACATTGCTTTAATTACCGGCTGGTGGTCTGGTAGAATGATCTTAATGTCATAATTAATCTTGACCACCTATAATTTTCATGTCAAACACAATTGCTTTTGGTTTGTGCAATGTAATTAAATTAGGGTTCCGTACACATAGAGATGATTAAACATGATTTGGAAATGGAGAATATTTATATATAAATCATTTATATATGTATTTATAAATATAGCTAGCTAATCAAAGTCATCAAAGTACTAAGCCAACCTCAAAATTAATTTTTGTCAAACTTTCCCAATTTATCGATGCAAATCAAGGTAGGTTTTAAACTGAACTTGTGTTGTGTGGCCTATAGTTAAGAGGTGACATCTGTTATGTGATGAGACCGATAGCTACAAAATTCTCTTATATGTATTTGTGTGTGTGTGTGTGTGTGTGCGTGTGCATTATATGGTTGAAACAGAACCGACCTTAAAATGGACAAGATTTTATAGAATATAGGTATTGGCACACGAGGAATGCTTTCCAAAGGGCAAAATCAAATATTATTTGCCTTATTTAAGAAAGAAAGGGATATACCAACCAATTACCATTAGCATCACATGGGATAATTATAGGAGATGGAGGGTCTAGTTTAACGGTTTCAAGTTCTAATATTTCTCTCTTTTAATTATTAAATTAAAGAAAATGTCAAATTTAGTTTAATATCTTGGTGTTTAATTACCACCGCGGATGCTTGTATTTCTGATTATATTAGAACGCATTTACTTGACATCAAAATGAAAGAGAGAGTGAGTAGTCAATGAGAATTGAGAGTTTAGTTAGTCACACACAATATAGGGAATAAAAAAAAATAAAAATAAAAAAAAACAAATGCGAATACTTGTATCCCCTTATATTAGTATTAAGTTCTTGTAAAAAAAAAAAAAAAGGAAATTTACTTAAATATACTCTTAATAAATTCACATATGCCAATGATTGTTTGATTGTGTAAAAGGATATTTTAGTAATTACATTGATAAATTGATAAAATCATTACTATGTTTAGAAGGGAATGAAATTGTTTACCATTACACCATCTAATAAGCAAATAAATACTAGAAAGGGAATCAATGACTTCCTTTTTATTACTTTATTTTCTTTCCAATCCTATTACCTTCTTATTACATTCTTTTATGGTTTGGTAAATGTACAACCACGCCATTAGAGACATGCATGCTTGTGAAGGGATATTATAGAACATCTAAAATTTTTTAGATAGTTGACTTTTTTTTTTCAGTAAGCAAGAATTTATTGAAAAGAAAAAAAAAGAAAAAGAAAAAAGCCTCATAGAAAAACATAAAAACTCTAAAGAACAAAATAAAGGGGAAAAAAAAAAAGAAAAAAAGAATAGCCTAATTTACAAGAAATACTAGATTTTCTCGTTTTAAAACCCTTCTCTAAAATAGTTGGCGTTTAATTAACATAATCTATATATCATGCCTATTGCGATTATCTTTGAACTAAATTGTAAGAACATGATTGAAATATCTCATAAAATCCTAAATTTCAAAATGGAAGTCTAAACAAAAATGATTACGAAAGCCCATCACCATTAGTACCAAGAGCAGAAAGAGTGTGATTGCAAGTACTGCACCTTTGCATAAAACTTGATCTCCAACCCTTTAGCTTGGTGGGTTGGTAGCTGGTCATATGGTGAAAACCAATAAATTTATAAAATTTACATAGAAAAATATATGCTCAAATGGGATAAAGTGACATCGGCCCAAAAAGGTATTCATTATTGAGGCTGCTATTTCCAAAGGAATAAGTGCAAAGTGGACCAAATTATTAGTCATCATATTCTGCTTCCATCAACGTCTCTTAACAAAGGAATGTTTAGCCAAAAAAAAAAAAAAAAAAAAACGTCTCTTAACAAAAGAAGGACGTCATGGAATAATCTCTCTTCTCTACATATGTGCAATAACGAGCTGCGTGGTTAACCTATTATTTCAGTGAGAGCGTGGATTAAAAGATTAAATTTTTAAGAAATAGAGATAATCAATTTCTAATGTAAAAAAATGAAAAAATAAAAAAAAATTTAAAGATTAAAAAAAAAGGTTTGTTGGGAATAGAAGTCTCCACTCAGCAATATGGAAGGCTCAGCCATGACAATAACGCATGTATATACATACAAAATATAGAAGGGTTTGAAATAGCTTTCAAACAATTAATGTAAAGCATTTCGGTTACTTACACAACCAAACATCCGAATTTATTAATTTTTCCTTCAAGATGTCTTTGTTTGAAAATCGTAAGTTACCTTTTTTTGCTTGACCTCCCCAAGAAACCCCCATTTATCCTTGTGTAACATCAATGAGCCTTACAAGGAAAAATCCAATCCCATAGCTTCTCCAACCATATATCCTTCTGTAACATCAAATAGGTCTTGAATAACATCATTTCAACAAACTTATACTTTTGACTATTCTCCCAATCCCAAGTACACTCTAGCTTTCACACATATTGCATGCAACCCCATCTCATATTATTACAAATTAGTACAAAGTTCATTGATGACTCTTCTTTTCCTTATGGGATATACACACACAATATAACACAGGTTACTAAAAAAATCCACTTTTTGATAGTTCTCTAGTTATATTAGTATTTATAATACGTTCTGTTATATACACTCTGTTATGCACAATTCACATGTCCTAATATTGCTCGTTTCGGTTTGTGATTGTAAGTATAATCTAACGATACTTTCAAATCTGACTCCATTGTAAGATAAAGAGTTCGAGTTCTCCCATTCTCAAGTTAATATATATGTATATTTATTGCTCAGCTCAAAAAATTTCGCCAAGATGCTTATAGAAGTGATGAAGGTCAGGTTTCTTCACTTATGATGTATTTGGTAAGAAAGAAAGAAAATAAAATAGGAGTGGTAGATTGTGACAGTCATCAGTCTCTAGAAGGAAAATGGTAAGTTATGCAGTCCCACATTACTTAAGGATGAATATATATGATAGTTCATAAGTACAAAGACTACATCTTAATGGTATGTGACTTTTTTGGGTGAGTGAAAAGAACAAAAGTGGACAATATCATACCAAAGAGAGGCACTGAGTCATTTTTAATGGTATCAGAGCCTATACTCAACCGTAAGTGTGGTCAATGAGGACGTTAGGCCCCAGTAGGAGGGGTAATTGTGACAATCATCAGTCCCTAAAAGAAAAATGATAAGCTGTGCAGTTCCACATCGCTTGTGGATGGATATATGTTATGTTTCATAAATAAAGAGACCATCTCTTAATGATATGAAACCTTTTGGGGTGAGTCCAGGAACAAAACTATGTGGGTACAAGACCCAAAATAGACAATATCATATCAAAAGGATGCCAGTGTTATTACATAGATAATCTAGATGAGAAAAATAGGTAAGGATGAATATATTTTTTGTCACGTGATGTTTTGTATGCAAGGAAGGGGAAAAAAAAAATTAATCTCTTTGTTTAGTTGAGATGCAAAACAAAGGAAAGATTTTATTTATAAAACTACTATAGTTAACGAAGTAGATAAGTTTCCTCTAATAATCTCTCCAACTTACGAGAGATTGAATTTAATGTGTTTGAAGGATGGTGATTTTTGTTCATCTGATTTCATACTGGTTGTAGTTTTGCATTTTGTTTTAGCAATTTTTGTGTACTTTATACGTTTTTCTTTAATCGAATTTGTAGTTTCCATAAGCCTTATTTGGAATATTGTACTCAGATAAAAACCGACAATGGTAAAAACCGACGATGGAGAGATGGCTGCAAGGGATTTCGACCAACAACCCCAGCGACGGAGATCAGGCTTCCATGGGTTTCTGTTTCGGTGCTCCAGCGACCAACCCCAGCGACGGCGACGGGAGGCAGCGGAGGTCGAGAGCATGGACGAGTCTCCGTCGTTCTGGTTAGCCGAATCGGCCGAGAGCAGAGTAAGATTAAGATCCAGCCGAAATCGTGTTCCCCCCTCTTCGAATTTAGCTCCAGCTGAGATCTTTGTAACAGCCACCGGCTCTCCTCCGCCCCTGCCACCTCCGATGACTCCGTGCTTCCATCGCCGGCCACTGGATCTGAGGGCGACCCACGGTTACGGCGACGCGAACACTCCCCTTGGCTCCGACAACTCCTTTGATGCGGCGGCTCCGACGACCAGACGATGAGCAGGAAGCAACAGAGGGTTTTTCTGTTTTTTTTTTGCCCTTCTAATTTCTAAGTGTGATCATGTGTTTCAATCCTACAATATTTTTTTACTCCGTAGATGGTAAAATATCTCTCATTGTAGACCTAAAGGCCCAAAAAAAAAAACAATAAATCTAAGGATTAAAATTTTTTATTGATAGGATAAAATGGAGAGATCTCATTATAGACCTCAAAAAATAAAAAATAAAATAAAATAAAATCTAAAGATTATCATTTGATGTTTGAGTTGATTTTGAGATGAGATGAAATTTTTAAGTTTAAGTTAAGTTAACTTTTTAAAAAGTAGATATAAATTTTGTTGATTTTTCAAAAAAAGATAAAAATTCAGATGAAAAATTTAAGTTGAGTTTAAGTTAAACTCATTCACCAAATATAGGCTAAAATTTTTTATCTGTTGATGGAGTAAAATGAGGAGGTCTCGTGGTAGACCTCCAAAAAAAAAAAAAAAAAAAAATAACTGTTATTGTATCGATTTACCTATACACAGCAGGTGGAAGGAGTTAAAAATAAAAAATAAAAATAAAAAAAAGAAGCTAAAAATTGTTTTTTTGTTTTTGTTTTTTTTTTACTTTAATTTGATCTTCCTTGTGAAGCTGTGCATGCCACTTTGAAAAGAAGTGCGAGTTCTTTTGTGTGGTGTTAAGGTTGAATTCAATCTAAATTCAAAAAGTTTAATCTATTTTTATATTTTTCTGAAAAGTTAATCTCAGTTTTATTATTTATAGTTTTTGTAACTCAAATTTAAAAAATCCATAATTTTGCTTGTACAAGTTCAAATGGGATGATTTTTTTTTTAAATTACATCAAATTTCAAGACGAATGAAACAAACTCCATAGTGATTTTTTTTTTTCCGAACACATTTCAAGTTTTTTACAACTTTTAATTTTCAATAGTTCAAACGTCTCATGAAACACACATTCAATTCAATTTTAACAGTTCAAACGCATCATTCTATGGAGCTTGTTTCGTTTGTTTCGAAATTCAATGTAACTTTTTTAAAAAATCATCTCATTTGAATTTGTATATGCAAAGTTATGGATTTTTGAAGTTTGAGTTACAAAAATTGTAAATGGTAAAACTGAGATTAACTTATAAAAAAAAAAAAAAGAAAAAGACAAAAAATAAATTGAATTTTTTGAGTTTGAATTAAGTTAAACCTTGACACCAAACGCATGTCCTCGTTGCTCTTTGATTGAAATCATAGTCTGACTTTTATTTATCTTAATTCATAATTTTTTTTTTATCGATCTCAATATTTCTGTTAAATCTGTAGTTGTTACAGTTGTTTTGGTTGAATGAAAAAAAAAAAAAAAAAAAAAAAAAGTTTTTTGTTAAAAATAATTATAAAGGTATGTAGAAAATGTGCATTATTAGGGAATCGACATTTGCAGATCCGTTTTTCTGTATGCTTGGAATTTCGAAGTTTGTTTTCAAGATTTTAAATACTAATTTTCAATGGCTCAACTTAAGTAAAAAAAAAACCTTATCAGTATTAAAATAAAAAAAATAAGTACATTACTAATCCCACTCAAAAGTTATCTCCTACCATTATTTAAAAGCGTGAATGTGCCTTTTGTTCTGTTTTTAACAACTGTCATGTAGCAACCACATTAGCGCCATATGGTTATGGCTACTTACCTACAAGCGGCACAATCAACACCATGTGACGTTTTTTTCTTTGCTTTGCTTTGTTTTAGTTCGTTTGTTTATTCCGCATGTGCAATACAACTTGTATGGGATAAAATTTCAAAATTCCCCTTCTGTATGTTAGTATTAGCGTCCAAAAATCAGATAAATTTATTGTAATAATGATATTTCTTATTAAAAATTAAAATTTTTATTTTATTTATTTCATTTCATACATTAGCAGCCCTGGTAACCATTTTGATTTTGATTCTCAAAGTATTGTCTGTAAATAAAAGCTACAATACTATCCACATCATTGAACTATAAAATATATAATTTTATGGTTTTAATAACAAAATAATCGATTTCGACCTTGATTAAGTTTCCTAAAATGAAAATCGAGTCGAATACAAATATCTAGTGGAACTCATATATATAACATAAGTCAATAGAATAAAATAATTTATACGTATATAAATGGTGAGAGGAAAACAACTAATATCAGAAAAAATTAATACATCTAACTAGGTTGACACTTATTACCAACTAAATCAAATTGAAAGCTTATGTGTTGGTATAAAATTTGACAGTTCAGCTTCAGACTTTTGGTATACTAGTAGTCACGAAGTTTAATAATTGAGTGAAAAGTTAAGTTAGGATAATTAATTATTTGTTAATATTTTTAGTTTTAACTATATATGTTCATCTCGCCCTTTTACTTACTCACAATTCAAAGATTTAAATGTGAATAGTTTTGTTTTTGTTTTTTGTTTTTTTGGGTAAGCCCTCAAGCTATCTATCTTTTTTCTCTCTCATAAATTCATATGATTTTCTTTTTAACTAGTAAATTGAGCAACGAACGTAGGATGAGATCTATAATTAGCATTTAGAACCTTACTTTTTACTTAGGACAAAAATGATATTCCAATTTATTAACGAGCAACAATAATAATAATAATAATAAAAGTTCGTAAAGTCTTATTAAAATTTTTAGTACAAGTTAAAAATCTTCTCTAAATGAGATTTTTATTTTTTATTTTAAGAATAACTAGTTGTAATTTCTAATAAATAACTAGTTGATCATTTAGTTGTAATTTTAGATAAAACTACATATAAGACGGTGTCATTTAGTAACTGTTGTTGCAAAAGACAAGTATAACATTAAAACATTATAAGTTGGACTGCGGAATACGAGAGTATATCTATATGTGTATTTGATGTACGTATAGATTAGTGGGCGATGTTATAAGTTTTCTTTCTTCCTCAAGAAAGCCTTGACATTTTGGCCGCTCGATTATGTTGAAAAGAAGTATGCTTACTGGACAAAGGCGAACAGTCAATTCGCAGGTTTCTTAGGACGGTACTGTGACGTGTTATCCAACACAAAATTTGTCAAGTGAAGTAAACCACAAGAATTAGTTTTGTTGGACTTTTCTTGTCGTTTCAAGCTTATACTATGACTCACGCTGATTAATATTAAATAAACTATTACATTTTTTTTATAGAGACAAAGTACAGTTTGTTGGCTTTTCAATGCATTTCAGCAAACAAACAACGTCTCGACGCAGAAATAATACTTCTATATTTCAAAGCATTATTGGTGTCGCAAGACAACGACAGTTTAGCTACCTTCATCGACATATATATATATATATATATATATATTAGTTTAAAACACATATGATTGGATATATTTAAGAAAAATTATCTAGATAAGAAAAAAAATGTAAGCAATATTAGACCAAAAAAATCAACGAAGTTCTTCAACATTTAAAAAAAAAAAATAGGCATGAAAAAAATATCAAAAAGATAAAAGGATTAAAATATTAAAAATATACAATAAAAAAGGACTAAAATGAAAAAATAAAAAATTGGGCCAAAAGAAAATAAAAAAAGGAAAACTAAAGGATAAAAAAAATAAAAATAAAACGTTTTCGCCAAAAAAATCAACAAAGTACCTAAAAAAAGGCATGAAAAAAGACAAAAATAAAATAAAAAATAAAAGGACGATACCAATGCAAAAAAAAAAAAAAGGACTAAAATTAAAAAAAAAAAAAAGACATAAAAATTACTAAAAAGATAAAAGGGCTAAAATGTTAAAAATATGCCAATACAAAAAAAAAAAGGACTAAAATGAAAAAAAAAAATTTAAAAATAGGGTCAAAAGAAAAAAAGGGAAAACTAAAGGACCAAAAAAATATAAAAAACGTTTTCCACAAAAAAAAAAAAAAATCAACAAGATACCTGAAAAAAAAAAAAAAAAAAAAAAAAAAGAGAGGCATGAAAAAAAGACCAAAAAGTTAAAAGGACTAAAATGTTAATAGTGTATCAATACAAAAAAAGGACTAAAATTAAAAAAAAAAATTTGGGCCGAAAGAAAAGAAAGGAAAATAGAAGAACCAAAAAAAAAGTAAAAAAAAATTCGTGCCAAACGTAATGCACTGTAGTGAGAATTCTCACTTCTTATATATGTATAGATATATATATATATATATATATGCATGTATATATTTATATATATAGACTATTATACTAAAATGTGTTTTAAACTCATATTCTTCCATCGCATGTATATATAGATATACATATAAATATTAAACTGTGTAGCCTAATTAATGCCCCAAGAAAAAACATTCTACGCAATGATAGAGAGTTTAAAACACATAGATTTTTAGGATTTCACACTTGTAATTTCGATTGTCCTTTTTATTCTTTATAAATAAGGGGTGCCATCAGACGGTTATTAGGAAGAGAATAGAGAAAAACTTAAAGAGTTTTGAGAGTATGTGATTTCTCTTATATATTTATTGATTATCATAATGAACTATTGCAGTGACGTAGTCTTTTATTAAAACGAATCTGTATAAAATTTTACATGATTTGTGATTGAGATTATTTTCTTATGTAAATTTTATAACTATCAGTGATATAAAATTAGGATGCTAATTAATCATAAGTACTCTTTTAGAAATATGATGACCACAAGTAATCCACTACCAAACAAAATAACCAGGTAATTTTGGGTTACCAATATGTGGCTTTCGATAAACCGTACCAAATAATTTCACCATAAAAATTAGAAGTATTTACACAAAATTTCCATTTCAGAACACCCCTTTCAAAAAGAAAACACTATTCAATTTTATTTGCAAATTTGATCGAAATTTGAAATTCATCAAATTTCATTTATACTAAACAAGATTTTCTTTCTTTTTTTTTATATGTTTTTATCCTATTTTGCTCGTGGTCAGTATAATAATGACAGTGTTATTCTAAAGATTAATGTTTAAATTAATGTCAATAACTGGCGTAGTAGTCACTACTATAATCACCATATTATGTTAAGTATTGATATTTTGATATACTGCATTTATAAGATTAGGATAATGATACAGTCTATAAAATTATGACTACATCAGTTTGTACATGATTTCATAGCATATTTCACTTCATAATAAACCAATATTAACAATTAAATATTCCAAATTGATCAAATCAATTTGTAATCCCTAAGTGAAACATATTGACCAAATCAAGAAACCCATTATCGATCTTTTGGTATCATAGATGAATAAAACACCATTGTTTGAATTTTCGTTATTGTAATGATGTCAGTATCATTTTATCTTCAACCACTTGTGTTCTTGAGTGCAAGTTGATGTTCATGTTCCGCCACTTATCCTTATGCTTCATATGATTGTTCCTCTGTGCAAATATCAATGTAAGAAACAATCAGCTATTTCTATTTACAATTAACAATCAATCAATTGAACACAACAGACCATTGTTTGAATATAACACTTCATAAAAATGTAAATCTCAGATAGGAACCATAGACACTCCGTCATTACAAAAATGACCCAATCCCAAATGACCAAATACATTGTTCTCAAAACCAATCAACAATTACAACAAAAAATTCGGTTTGGAGTCCATAAACACTCAGCCAATATAACAATGACCCAATCATTTTATTATCAATTAAATCACTTGATACAATATGAAACATGCAAATCCCTAACAAAAATTGTCAATGGACCTAGTCTATTAGTTTCTAAATGAAAATAATGACCAAAACCTTCATTTAAAAAAAAAAAAAAAAAAAAAAAAAAGAGACCCAAACCACAAAGACTTGTTCAATATGAAAATGACAGAAGGATGGAATCATTAAATTTTCTTTTAAAAAAAAAAAAGCACTGGTTAGTAGTCCATAAACACTTAGTCAATATAACCAATGACTCAATCATCTCATATCAGTTAAATCACTTGACACAATAGTTTACGAAACGATCAAATCCCTAACAAAAATTATCAATGGACCTAGTCTATTAATTTCTAAACGAAAATAATGACAAAAACATTAAAAAAATGAAAAAATGACCAAAATCACAGAGATGTGGTCAATATAAAAATGACAGAGATGGAATCTTGAAATTTTTCTGAGAAAAATTAAACGAATCACGACATCAAAATGACCATATAGACATTATCGATATGAAAATGACTCAAACCTTTCATACATGTTGATTCGCATTAGCACGAGATGAAGAAGCATGGTTGGATGTTGAATTGAGACGCCCATATCACCTTAGTGTGGGGACGCCGACTCAACTTCAATGGTGTATTCCACATTTTGGGCGACTCATGTGCTGTGTTTTTCTTACCCATTGTTGACGGTGGTTTGTTCAATAGTCTGGAGAAGACGAGGAATAGGAAGGCGGTAGGGTTCTTCGATGGAAATTGAAAGGGAAAAGGGGAAGGGGGGGGGGGGGGGGGGGGGGGGGGGGGGTGAGGAGGGTGGAGCTTTTACGGTGATATGGGTTGCTTTTTATGTTTAATTGAAATTGTGAATCCCATTGATTTGGAGATTATCTAGATTTTGAAGATCCTAAAAGGTGCCTAGAAATTAAGAGCTAATTAGATTTTCATTTTCTCATCAATTTTGAGAAAGGGGCAATTTTGTCAATATAAATAAGTAGATATAAGTTTTGTTTATTAATGCCAGAAAGTTGATTTGTAAACATATTTTTAAGAGTAGGGTTCAAATCAGCCATATATATAAATAGTCCTAAAAATTATACAAATGTGATAAAAATAAACCAACTAATTACCCGTATGTATCTGTCTAGTTTAATGATATATACATGGTACGTCAACCCAGCAAATTAGTCCAAATCAAATTAGGTAAAACTTTACCATTAGCTAGCCGCCATTTAGTTGATGATAGAGTAATTCCTAAAGTATCGTACAAATATTTAGGAAAGAATAAGGTGTGGAAATATGTGACAAGTGATATGTCTAAAAGAAAAAAAAAAATTTTTGACAAGCAATAAGAATTAGGGTTTTCCTCTGAAAAGAAAATAAAATGGGTAATAATTCGGATAGTATTCTCACTCAAGTTAGGATGGGAGCGTGACAAGTATATCCAATATCCACCCCAATTAATCCAATTACATGTAGTACTTATTGACAGGGCACCGGGCTAATGTAGTTGGTGTCATAACTACAGAAGTATATTCTAACTCGGCATCCTTTACCTCGATCAGAAATAATATACTATAGAGGTGGCATCCAAAGGTACACAATAGAGGTGACCTTGATTAAAAATTGCTCTGTGACGTCACATTTATGGGTGCAATAGGCGACCTTTACTGGAAATGGTACTTTTAAAGCATTTGTACATATGATGTATTTTATCATTTCTTGTATTATAACATCATTTTCAAAAATAAAGCTTATGCGATTTAATTTATTTACATAAGATTATATTGTCCATTCAGTACAATTGAGCAGGAACACGACCAGTTTAGGCAAAGTAATTAGGACAAGAAGCATAAAACTAACTTAAAACTCGGCAGAGGGATCGAAATAGAGGGGGGATATGAGTGCGCTTAGATTAGGGTTCGGTATCCACACCTGAGGACTAATTCGGATTAGTTGTTCACTTTCAGGTTGTGCAATAAGGATTAGAGTAGGGCAATCACTAATTCTTAAAGCTAGGCACCAACAAGTCAAGTGTTAAATGAAGGAAAGCTTTTCGTTGTTAGTTCTCTTCTCGTGTATCTAGATCCTCCGGGCCGAATTTACCCCTCGAGTTCAGTTTAAAGCCCAAAATATAATCTTATGTCCTTACTAAAGCACTTTTACATTCATGATCCTTTTTCATTCCTCAAAATACAAATTAAATGAAAATACAAAATTAAGATGAAATTTGTAATTTTTTTTTTTACGAAACTAAGGACGCATACTTAAAGGAGAAAGAAGTAAATATCATTTTAAAAATATTGACGTAAATAACAGTATTAGTAAGTTGACTAAATAAATAAAAAAAAAAAATTTGGTAAAAAAAGAAGAAGATCTAGGGGTGACCCCATTATTTTCAGGTTTTTAACCCCACAGACAGGAGCCTATTTTCATAGATATGCAAAGAGACATGTTCTTTATACTAGTTTCTCTCGGTCGGCCATCTGGAGTTTACTCTACCATCACCAAATCATGCTTCAACAGTCGAAATTGGAGTGACGTCTAAGGAGAGGCAAATAGGAATCGAATCCAGGTAAACGAATGGGAGAAGCTAGCAAAGTCACCCACCGTTACTAACCCATCCATCCCTGTGAATGTAAATAAATAAATTATTTACTCAAAATGAATAAATTATTTATTAAAGTAAATTTACTATGTACCTAATAAATTTGGTATTTACTTTTGCAAAACTGCTAACTACATTTTCCCTACACTTAAAAGGGGGTATATTTCTCAATCTTTATTGGAAACGAAAACTAAAAGCCCAACCATAAATTTCGAATTCATATAAGCATTCAATTTATTATTATTATTATTATTATTATTTTTAGCAAGATAATAAAGCATTCAATTTAACAACTACGAAAAAAAAAAAAAAAAGTTCCTACTATTAGACCATGTTCAATGCATTGTCTATGCCAGTGTATTTTTATCACAAAAGAGTGAAAACTGAAAACTAACTTTATCCTACTTTATGTTCTAATGTATAATATCATTTTTTTTTTTTTACTTTTTGTCAAAATTAATATTATGTTTTGGAACTCATAAAAGTGAATTTTTAGTAGATAAATAATTAAAAAAATGAAAATGTAAAAATCAAGACAGCAATCATAAAAAATCAAATGTTTAATTTGAATCGACTATATGTGACAAATTCACCACAATATTCATATGAAAAATTTAGTATAAAAACAAGATAATTTTTTTTATTTATTCAAATACTAAAATTTACCATTATCACGATAATTTAACATTACATTAAAGATACTCTTCGATTTTAGAATTCTTATAGACAGATTCTTGCTTGCTTGCTTGCTTTTCTTTCTTTTTATTATTATTATTTTTTTGAAGAAGTTAAAGAGCGGAATTCTTCCAAAATGATAAAACGCTAAAAAATCGCAACAACCAGTCCAAGGGGAGTTCTTCTAGAACTGCAATTTTTTGGCTCTATTTTGTTTTTGCCCTTTAGTCGCAAATGAATTCTTTGACCAACTAGACATCCAAAGTTCCAAAATATGTGGTCTAACGAGGCCACCATTTCTTACCCTATCTCCGTTACCTTATTTATTTATTTATTTATTTATTTATCGTAGGAGTAGGTGATTTTAAACTCTCAATCTTATGATGAAGTCAGATGTAGCATTACTGTTAAATTATACCTGCAAGCACCACATCTTCCACTACACTCTTTACGAGTTAGAGTCGAGATCTTTTGTCTCGAATTTTATGTCACATTGTATGTCCCTTAATAGTATCATATTATATCATTTGAATTGAAAGAATTTAACCACCAAAACTGCTAAATACTCAAAATACTAGGCAAATTACTTGAGTGAAAATCATATTCTCATTAGAGCTGTTTGTTCGCATTCGTATGCCTCCAGAGTTTAAATAGGACTACACAACATCGCTAGAACGGAAAATGTTATACAATCAACTGGGATATAGTCGGGTTACACTCACAAGTCACAAGCAGTCGATCCACTTAGTGAGACTCACCCAGTGTGGCCTATGTTTGTGAAAGAAACCTACTCAATATTGTACTTTTAAATTCCAATTTTGTATCAAATCTAAAAACTTTTTCTTGGTCAACTAGTAGATTTGATCGCTTAAATGACAACTTAATTCTTTAAAAGCCAACATAAACTTGTTCACTCTATACCTAACGGCTAGTAAAGTTGTCATTTAGGCGGTCAAAATCAACACCTGTCAGAGAGAGGATCCAGCTTTGATATGAAATTGGGATCAGAGTACACTACTGCGATCATCCAAAATGGATGATATACATTTTTAACCAGCTTAAAAATGCAGGTATAAAAGAAAATTTTAACAAACAGTTACAAGATTTTTTGAGGTTAAAGATACTAGTTCAACGATTTATCGACCAGTTTTTCTTTGAAATGATTTATCTACTTCTCTACGGAATAAGCTTGTGTTACTGTAGTCAGATTACATGCTAAGGGTTCGTTTGGTTCGTGAGTTTGAGTTGAGTTTTTGAAGTTTAAATAGTAAATTTTGTTGACTTTTCAGATAAGACAAAAAAACTTTTTGAGAAAAAAACAAAGACTTTTGAGGAAAAAGACAAAACTTGAGTTTGAAAACTTGAGTTTGAGCTTGTGAACCAAACAAGCTATAAGTGGAAGTGATTGGGCACAAACTGGAAAACGAAAAAACTAGGCATCAAATTTCAATAAGTTTTCTACTCACTAACAGATTTTCTAGCCAACTACCTCCCTTACAAATTGGATGGAAGAAAAATTTTCTCGGCATGTGAAAAAGACCTTACAAAGTTGGGTGACTTGAGCTCTCCGTTAGGAACAGTTTTAGAAAATCATATTACATGTGCAGTATTCATTAGCTTACATGGATGACGTAGCGAACCACCAATCACATCAATTCATGAGTGAAGAAACTACTCTCTGATATTTGTAGAAATGCCACTGTATTGATTGTGATAAATATATGAACTTTCGTAGTTTTAGATACACAATTGAGTATAACACAAATTGGGTTTAGTACCTTATAGAAAGGTGCAAAACTACCCATGACTTCTGGGATCCACGACTTGGTGTACCTTTCTGCCTTCGGCACTTGAATACTGTCCAACTACACGTGCATGAGGCACGGAGGCTTCTCCTCTGGAAAGGGCATCCACATTCTCGAGCAGGTATTTTTTCGGAAGCCTGCCAACCACATTGCCCTCTTCATTTCCATCTTTGTCAAGGAATGAAAAGTGTGGGATACCCTCAACGCCAAACTCGTCGAGCTCTTGTTCCCACTTCGTATTATCCACATTCAGCATAACAAAATTAATGCGGTCCCTGAATGGAAAACAAAGACAAGTCCAAAGTAAAACAAGAAACTGTAAGAGAGAGAGGGGTGTTAATTTTGTTTCAAATTTGTAGATTCCTAAGAACTTGAGTAATTAAAATACACAACTGAGATAAGCTGGTATAGAGCTGTATAAATAATAAATATTGAGCTAAAGTACGGCGATCATTACTTGTATTGCTGCTCAACTTTGTAAACATCTGGTGCTAATTCTCTACATACTTCACACCAATCTGCATAGAACTCCACAACAGTGGGTTTCCCATTTGAAAGAGCCTATATGAAAAGATACATCACCCATCAAAGACAAGAACCAAATTATAAAATATATCATTTGGCGCATCATAAACTGGACTATACCATACAAAACTGCACGAATTATCTTGATGTACCAAATGAAATATAAGCGCAGCACAGTATGTAGAAGAAATAATATTCAGAAAAATATAACTATCATCCCTCAACAAATCTCATCACACTAGCCTATTTATTAGACCCAGCCAACTACGATGTTTTATAAAAGTAAAATCTACAATGATTTGGCAAACCTCTTCATAAGGTAATGCAACAGCTGCTAGGTCTTTCAGAGAAACACCAAAATCCAGTCGTGATGATAAGAAAAGTCCCACTGCTGCAAGAGTAGAAACCACAGCTATTTGCTTGTTGAGACTTTTGCTCGGAAACTCCGGGAAGCCAGAACCTTGCGAAGAACTTGTTTCTTGGCTGGCGCTTTCATTGCCAACTGAGCCTGGATCAGCAGGCAACTTATCCTGAACCACGATAATTGACGCAGGCAATCAGTAAATTAAAGCAAATATAGCTCAAAGATCACTTCAAACAAGATAATTTATCCCATAATAATTGTTACAAGTTCAAAAACCAGAAAATAACGAAACAAGGAACTGTTTTGAACATGTAGAATCAGCACCTTTGTGTCTGAAGTGCAGTTCAGACAGTTCCGAAGATTTCGGAATTATGTTAGAAGATATCATTGAAACAGTTCCTTGTCTTGTTGTGTGCTAGTTTTTGAACTAGGGAATTGTACTTTCTGATTAGGGGGAAATTGACATTTCAGAAAACCACATTGACTGCTCTGAAGTATTTCATTATTTCTGAATTGTAAATTCTCTCTACATGAAGAAGGAACAACTAGCAAATCCCAGGCCTGTTTGGCATAGCATCCCAGAAGCAACTTGGGACTTCTTAGGCCGAGAAGCTGCTTCTAACAGTGTTTGGATAACATGTGCCAGACGACGTAACTTCCCAAAAAAACACTTTATAATCTTCAATCTGCCATTTCTTTCCTTAATTATTAAAGTTAAGTACCTTTTTCAAATGTTCTATTAAGCTCTTTACATCGCTTCCTCTACAGTTTAATAGCCAAAGCAAAAGGTATTACAAACGTGCTCTTATTGTAACAACCCAGACCTCCACTTAGTATGATATAATCCCTTTTGTGTTTAAGCCCGTACAGCTTTACTTTTGGACTTCTACCGAAAAAGGCCTCAAACCACACCAGATGGAGGTGTTGGCCGTTACACTCACACTAATATCCTAAGTGGTTACAATTGAACAACACAATATTTGACATACGACTCATGCGTCTATTTATTTCTATCTCCTTTTATGTTTTAATAATAATACCATGACACGATAATTAAAAATAAATATTTAATTATAATATCATATTACAACAATTAAAAAGCTATGTTATTATTGGAGGAACAAAAAATCAGCTGCGGGGGACATGTGCGCCAAATCCCATTATCCATACAAGGCACCATCATAAACTCAAATTTCCAATAATTAAAAGAGTTAACAAAACCAAATTTGGCAATTAGTAGCTCAAAACCCAGAAGACAGAAGAGAAAAAGTACAAAAATTTTTAAAAATTGAAAAAGGGAAAGCTGAAGGAAGCTGAAGAAGAAGGAAGAGAATAAGAAAGGCTTACCACTGGGGAGGATTCAGGGGGATTAGGGGTCGTTTGGCAAGCAACGATTTGGAATCCACTTCGGGTTGTCTTGTTTTGGAGATGAAGAGAGGAGGGTTTAAGTTTAAAGGATTGATGAGAAGTTGGAAAACATGGTTGGAATCTATGGAGTCCCCCGGCCACGGGGTTTGTAGCCACACGAGCCATTGGAGATCTCTATTGGATATTGTTCTCTTTTTCTCTCTTTTCCTTTCCTTTTTTTTTTTTGAAAATTGAAACAAGTCAATTTGTCTGCAGATATTCCCTCTCTCTAGAGGAAGTACTTTGGTTGGGTATGCTTTTCTCACGATCCAGAGGTTAATATTGAATTACAGTTAGGATCCAGGTGGCCTCTACCACACTCAATCATACGCAAATTTTTAATTAGCAAAATAATATTAAAAGTTAAAATTAAAAATAAAATAAAGAAAAATACTGTGATAAAACCATTTTCATATATCTTACCGGTGGATCTCCATTTCACACCATTCAAATTTAATCAAATGAACAAGAAAGTAAAGGTGCATAATAACTAAAATAGATCATGATCTATAGAATTGCAAGAAAATTAATTTAAAAAAATTCAAGTAAAAAAAAAAAGTTTTGTTCTTCTTTGTCAGTCCAGGTAGGAGGGCCGGTGGAAGGTCGCCGTCACCGAATGCGCTACAGGGTGGATCAGCTATGATGGACTCGGGGGGCTATTTGACAGACGTTAGGGGGGGGCGATGTTTCGCAGGCTGGGTTTAGGGCAGTTTCGCTGTTGTGACGCCCTAGAAATTCATAAACTTGATTCATGATTTATTATCAAGGATTTCCTTCATTAATATACTTCTAATAAATTATTTATATGTATCATCAGTATGATGATGTCAATGATCTAACAATGTTGAGTTTTTCTATTTAAATAAGAAATTTTAGATACATAGAAGATGAGTTGAACGACATATAAATTTAAACAAAAATTAATTATGTCGTATTAGAGGGATAAATGATAATTTTGGGAAAACCCCTGATTTTATTAGTAATTTAATTTAATGATCTTAGTACTTATTTTGATCATATCAATATTGAAGTTTTGAGAGTATGATTAGGAAAATTAATGTGTCACATAGATAAAAAAAAAATAATTAGGATTATTCTTAGAAAATCCAAAGATAGAATTTTGATCAATAATTGTGCTTAAATTTGAAATAAATGGTGTAGATTTTATGTTCAATAATCCTAGGCAAAATCAATGGTCAAGCTTTGGATGATAAGTGACCAATGAGAGCTTAAGGTATGGATTGGTGTAATGGAAGATCTAATGGATGAGAATAAGGATGATAACTTTTGATCAATAATAGCAGAATAAGCTAAATAATCAAACCAACCAAATATTCATCAAAACACAAATTCTCGCCTATATTTTTAATGGTTATTAAAGTATCCTTTATTTTTCAAATTTCTTATAAATTTACTACATTCTTTTCAATATAAGTTGTTCACATAATTTTTAGAACTCTTCTTGCAAATTTTTTTCTTAAGAAGAACGATTTTTTGTTTAGTGAAAATTACGGCAAGGAAAAAAAATATTCATTTTTTTTATAGAGAATTATCGCTTTAACAATTAAAAAATTAATTTTTTTAATTTCTCAATAACTCCCTTCTTAATAGTAATTCTAATTAATAAGTTTAATTTTTGAAAGAAAATATCAACCAGTTTCACAAATTTTAAAAATATCAATTTCCGAAACTACACAATCGAATTTCACACAAAATATAATTCCAAACAAGACCTAATTTCCAAACATGAACTCATTTATACCCAAAATTGACTTGTTTGGACGATACTGAATTAATTGTTTTTCTAATTTCAAACCCTAGTTCAACTAAATTTAAAAAATTATATTATATCAAATGAAATATTAACCCTATAACTAAAATCATGCTTTCTAGCTAGAGTACTACTCGGCGAGATCTTGAATGATGGTTGTGTTTCGCAAGAAGGATAGCGAGATCAATTAGCTTCACGACAAGATTTTACAATAAGGAAGCAAAAAGGAGCAATGAATCGTTGGGTTTTGAGGCAAGGGTAGCATGATGGGTTTCCCGATGCGGTCGGAGTTCATGAAATAGGGCAATTAGGATTTGCAACAAGTGCCGGGAAAGGCGAAATGGGGCAGCTCACTAGTTTTCGCAATGAAGAACAGCAGTGGGCCATGCTGCTAAGGATGGTGAGTGTAAACCCCAAGAAATTTGTTAGTCTAACTCTCGACTAGACCAAGATGAGACTATAAATTTCATACTTAGTGCCTTTCATAACATTTTTGTGTAATAAACAATGTATCATCAAGTTAATAGATGATTGATGTTTTGATTGTGTGATGCTTTAAATGCTTTGCGTTTATTAAGTCTTACATGATCCATCAAGAATTTTAACTTGCATGATGATGATGCTTAGTTAGGGTTTCCTAATTTTAGACAGTATTGGGAACTTTAGAGAGGTTTATAAATCTTTAAACTATCAATGTAGTGATTTAAGTAATGACAATTAATCCGTAAAGGTCTAAGATTTAATTAAGACTATATAAATTAAATCATGCCATAAGATTGTAAATTAATGGTAGCTTAGGTGGAACATGAATGGTTAGGAGTAGTTAGGAACGAAGCCAATGGTGGGAAGTCAATCAAGAGAATCAAGGGTTGGGATTAAAAGGAAAATCGAGGACTATAAATGTCACAAGGTACGAATTGTGTTGACATGGACTAAATCAATGGTTTAGATATAATGAAATGGTATCAATGGCTCAAAAATTAGGAAGACAAAACTAAGGGAAAACACAAGCATGGGCAGGGATGAAGGTATGTAAAGCCTGCCTTGTTTTTCTTCTTATTTACCTATGTATAGATATGAATATATATATATATATATATATAACATTACAAAAAGCCCCTAAAAATGGAAAAAAAAAAATTCATATTTTATCTATGTAATTATTAGCCCCACTAATAAAATTTTTTGGCTTCATCAATGAGCATGGGGTGGTTTTTCTGGAGTTTTAGGAGCGAGAATTTTAAAATTTCATGCAAGAAGAAATGTTGAACAAGCATGAATTAGGTTGTAGAGTTGCAAGGAAAGGATACAAAAATACTCCTAGAAATCATATTTATAGAAGCTAAAGCAAGAAACCCTAGCTAGCCTTTCACCAAAGCACCTTTTGTTTTCCTTTCTTCCCCTTAAAAACCGTGGATGCATACTCTTCTTCTCTCTTAATTTTTCTCACACTCTTTGACATAGAACACTACCCAACCTAGTTCCTAAAGGCATCTAGAAACCTTGTGTAATAAGGTTTCCACCAAGGAAAAGGTTTCATGGAGCTAGACAAGACTCCACCAAAGAGTCATAGATATTCTCTCCACGTTAAGTTTAGAAGGAGTTTTCAAGGGGGGAAAAAAAATTTTATTTTTTAAGAAACCTAGAGTATGAAAATGGTTATGGTATGATAATAAGAACCTAACATTAAAAAAAAAAATGTAAGCTATGTCATGATTCTAGGTTTAATGCACTGTACATTGAGCTTTTGTTTGGTTTGAAATGAGATTATATGGTTGTTACTTAGAGCATTTGAGGCCCTACAATCCATGGCTTTAGAAGTTTTTCTTCCTCCACTTATTTTTTTATGAATTAATTATGAGTTATGTCTTAGGTTTGTGATTATTTTTTTAAAGAGAGAGAAAGAGGAAAATAGCATTGTTTTTCAAATATTTATGATAAATAACATATTTTGAAAATGATTCGGATAAATAGCATATTCATGGTAAATAATGTATTTACAAAGCATATTCACAACAAAAATTAACTTAAAAATATTCTTGTAAAAATAAATATTTGTGGTAAATATCATATTTATAATAAATAATCTATTAATGATGTGTAGTTATGATAAAATTACTTTAAATATTTTCGTAAATAAACAATTTTCTATAAATATGTTATATACCTCAAACATCTTTAAAATATGTTATTTACTTTAAATATTTTTTAAAAAAATGGTCTATTTGCTATATTTTCTCAACAAAAAAAAAAAAAAAAAAAAAAAAAAAAAAAACTAGCTCTTGTCGGTTTATCATTTTCATGTCCAATTATGAATAAAAATACTCTACAAACTCTACAATTCTACTCTCTACATCGGTCGACATTTCTCTGGACGACATGAATACTAATCTCTACATTGGTCAACATTTCTCTACTCAAGGACGACATGAAAAATAATTGTCCAAGACCCAATATATTAATTAAGCTTTGACCTTGGATGGGGGCACCATAGCCTATCAAAAAGCACTTCGTCTTTTTTTATTTATTTATTTATTTAAAAGAATGGCCCCTAAATTATATATCTTGTTTCATATTAGTGTATATTTTTATTTTACACAACATGTCACATTTACTTAAACTTTTCTTACTGTTATGCTAATAATCCCATTGTCAACATTATGTCCACACACAAAAAAAAAAAAAAATAGATAGAAATTAAGCACGTTCTGATCATACGAGCTTTATAATTTATAGGTAAAGTTGTTGTTACATATTTTTTGAGTAGAAATTTATATCATTGCAGATATATTAGAGGTGCATTTTTCTTTTAAATAAACATTTATTTATTATTTTAACCTTAATTAAACCACACATAATCTAAACATTTTCAATCTTCGTTAAGTTATTACGGAATACAAATATAAGGACCATTTGCATAACAATAGAAAAATACGAGGTAATATAATGTGAAAAATTAACAAATTAAGTATTAACATTAGAAATTCAAAGCTTATTTATGAAAATAATCCAAAGCGCGTACAATTGTGCTGATGAGCTGAAAATGAGCTTAAGGTTCCTTCTCAAAGAAATTTATACCGAACAAAGTTATTTTGGCCGTAAATACTCCAAAAATTCTATAGGTGTCAACATTTCGTATAGACCTATAGAATTCATCCATTTCATAATTTCCTATATATATATACACACACACACACACACATGTTATTAAACTTTCACCTATATCTCCACCGCAATTCTAAGAAAGAAGAATAGACAAATGCTTCGCCTTCAACTAGCAAATATTATTTTAAAAAAAAAAAACGATGATGTGGAATTTCTTTGCCATATGGTGCGATTATATTCGTCCATGTGGGTCGTGAGAAAAATGAAGGTTTGGCTAAATAGCAGCCAGCACTTGAGAATATAAAGGTCTCTCTTACTCTCACAGGCAACTGAAGCTTTTATTTTATTGTATTATTTTATATATATTAGGGGTTGATTGTTGTTGGTTGGCTTCAAATCAAATAATAATATGACAAAACATTTGAGCTATATGTATATTTATATTTATTGCAATGTAACCTTCCTAGTGTAAATCTACCCAACTTCTTTTGCCTCTCCAAGAAAAAAAAATGTTTCCCTGTTTTTTCACCCTTTGATAAGCTATTTCATATATGTATGGGATGGCATACAATTCAGCATGCATACAGTACACCATTTATAACTTATTTTCTGGGATATTATAACAATTAGGTGATTATAATATAATTTTTTTTTAGTGATACGTATCATTTACATTATTATCTAAATAATATCATGTAATAAATTTCTAAATAAGTAATTAGATATAAATCAATTAGTTTTTTTA
Source organism: Ficus erecta (assembly GCA_008635985.1). Classification (NCBI taxonomy): domain Eukaryota; kingdom Viridiplantae; phylum Streptophyta; class Magnoliopsida; order Rosales; family Moraceae; genus Ficus; species Ficus erecta. The sequence goes on from BKCH01001741.1 coordinate 103,251, forward strand.
ATTTTTTAAATTAAAAATTACAACTGTGAAGTGTAGCTGTACATTAGATACAAGATCTTATATATGTATTGCGCCAGAATGCAGGACAAGCAGTCTTGGAATGGATAAAGATAAAGAGAAGGATGATTAGGACAGAACCGTTTAAAAAATAACAAGAAGTCAAGACTAGGTAGAAGTTGTGGATAGATATCAATCAGTACTTAAATGCTTTTAATAATTATTCAAAAAGCATAATAATTCATACAAGTTCCTCTTCCATCATTGATGACATATGTATGATTCTTTTTCCATTAGAGATGCTCATCATCAAACAATTTGACTTCTAGCTACATATTATATTAATTAGGGTAAAAAGGAAATTTAATTCAATTTACATGTTTATCAAAGTTGCTCTTGATCACAACTCGCTTTCACATTCAGCCTTCATGTCCTCAGTTTCCATGTAGGCAAAACAACAACAACAATAGTAAAAACAAGCATGCCAAAAAAAAAAAAAAAAAAACACACACACACACACTATAGTAAACTAATAAATTAAAAAAAATTTAATAAATACATAAAGAAAAGAGTAGGATTTCTCCAAAACAAAGAGAATCTCATTAGTGAAGTAATGATAAAAGCATGGTAAATTGGACTTCAAAGAGTGATTGGCATTCGAAGAGACACAAGGTTGATTTCGACTATGCACAGTAGGACCCATTTTTGTTGGACGCGCCCTTTATCTATTGGTTCAAGAGATCCAATCATCTTTATCAACTCAAATTGTGGGTATTTTAATTAAGGGACAATGGTTAGAGTTGGAATTTATAAGTTGTAATAGAAATATGTGCTTGGTTGAATCTGAATTGGAAATAAATGGTTATAATAGGGAATTCTGTAAAATTTGAACGTGTTCAAAAAAAAATGTGAACATTTAGACATAAAAATTATCTCATTTCGACTTAAAATAAAAAAGTTATGGACTTTTAAAGTTTAAATTTCATAAAAATTTAAGAGAGAGAGAAAAAATATATGTAAATTTGAGAGTTTTGAAATTGAATATGCAAAATTTTCCTTGGAAATAGTGTTTTAAATGGGCTCTCATTTCATGTCTTTGTACTAGTTTAAAAACTTGCTCTTTCTAATGATTGCAGGGTTAACCTCATAATAATTGTTTTTTTTTTTTTGGGAATAAATGCTCATAATATGCGACATTGAGATGAACAATTTTATTTGTCCCCAAATCTCATTTTAATGTGTCAGAATTTTATATATTAAAATATATTTTTGAAATATTTTGTAAGAAAAACTGAGACGTATAGATAATTGTCATTTCAAGAGAAGTAGATTCTGATGAAAAATGAGATTACATAACATTGCAATTGCCTTTCTTCTTCTTTTTCTCTTGCATTTGAAAATGGCACCCAGCAAATCATAGGGTCGTTTGAAGTTTTGGAGATATTTCTCTTAATATGTACGCTCGGCTTAAACAATGAAGTGAAAAATATAAAATTTTAAAATATACTCGGAAAAAAAAATATCGATATGGATCTTGTTTCATTTATATCAAAATTTTACGTAAATTTTTTTAAAAAAGGTAATATCATTTCGACTTGAAATAATAAAATTATAGACTATTAAAATTTGAGTTTACTGTAAAGACTTGAATACATTAATAGTAAAAAGTAGATTAGAATTAAGGGGGGCAAAAAAAAAAAGACTTGAAAATTTTATTTCCAATTCTCCTCTAAACGAGCCATTAATAAAAGAATAAGACCTTTTCTATTCATTTTCCGGCTTTTGGCCCCCCAAAGATGTTGATATGTTTGTCTGCCATTTCTATTCATTAGGGCAATTGGACACTACGCGCTTTTGAAAAATAGAAAAAACAACAAAAGAAAAAAAATAAAAAAAGGAAGAGTATTGAAAACATGAATACGCGGACAGAGCCCACAGGAGGGTTTGGTTTGGTTTGGTTTGGATTTTGTGACAGAGAATAGAAAAAGGGTCAAAAGGGTATGAATGAAAGGAAAAATTAAAGAAAGAGATGAACTGTAAAAACCTTTGACTTTGTCAATTGTCCTATTTAGTGCTATGATTCCATATGCATTTGGGTAAAGAGCAGCCCCACCAACAATTTGTTTTATTTGTGTCCAACGTCACTCCCCCGTCGTTCTGGCTTTTATTTTATTATAAACAATATGTTTATAATAGGATACAAAAGAGAAAGGAAGCGAACCAAGGGATGGATAACTTAAGTAAAATTGTAATCTAAATTCATCCAATAATGATCAAAATTTGCTTCTTCTTTTTTAAAGTGAAATTGTAAAATTTAATTAATAACTTAAGTAATTTTACAAATATCTTATTTTCCTTTATTTCTTGTCTATCAAACAACCTAAAAAAATTAATTTCTTTTTTAATGCTTTATTTTTTTTTTAAATATTTTCTATCTTTGTATGAGTTTTTTTTCCCTCAATTATATTTTCCTTTTTTCCTACCAATCTTGTGTATAAAGTTTTTGAATGGTTCCTACTCTTTCCAATACAAGTGGCTTTACCATTTTTACCTAGCAATGAATTAATTAAATATAAAGTAGCTTTCAATAATATAATATTTTCAAAGAAGCTTACCTTTTTTTTATTTTGAGTAATTTACTTATTTAATCCCTAAATTTTTAAGTTTGTATAACTTTGATCCCTAATCTTTTTTTTTTTAGGTGGAATGCCCTCAAACTATTAAAATATTGATATAATAATCATTTCCGTTAATTTTTTAATGGAAACCATTAAAATTTTGGTCTAAAAGGCCGTGCTAACTAAACAATTCAGTTTAAAAATAAACAAAAAGGACTATTATAATAACGTTTTTAATAATATTGTTGATGTCGATTTCTGCTCCGACCACAAAGTACCACTGCCGACCACCTTCCTCGATCTTCCCACCTCCTCGAATACATCTTCACCTTCTCGGATGATCGGCTGACCGGGATACTAGCCAACGACATCCTGCAGCTCCGCGAGAGCAAGCGGTGACGCGGACTGTGTCGTTCTCGGGCTACCCCATCGGATCGGTTGTTCCCAGGTTTGCACAGGTCATCCGGGCCCACAGCTGACACCGATCTTGCCCTGGCACCCATCAGCTACAGGCACCGCCCACCTACTCCTGCAGAACATCACTTCGCCACCCGCCGCCACCTACTCTGACAAAACCTGCCCCTGCGGGCGCCGGCGACAGTCACCTTTATGTCCCCTACTTGGAGTCAGACCCCACGTGGCGCATGCCCATTGGGCCAATAGCCCCTGCAGGCCTAAAACCCTAGCCACCCGCCTGGTGCCCAGGTAGCCAACCCGACCGGGTCGCCCCGAGCACCTGAGTCCGGGGAGGGTGCCTATAAATAGAGGAAAAAATACACAAATTCAGGTATGGTCATTTTTGCCTTGCCAAATCTCTGCATTTCTCTACGCTCATCAGAATCATCACTGACTTAAGCATCGGAGTGCCCGCGGCAGACACCACACCGGTGTCCCCATCATTCCGAGGTGCTTCTCTTTTGCAGGTGACCGACGGCGGAGTTACTGGCCTAAACTGACCGGACGATCCTGTTACTTTGGGTGTTGCTGCCGGAGACGTTTTCGGCATCAACATTTTGGCGCTAGAAGGAGGGCCCCGCGCCTTTCCAGCAATCTTTCCGTTACTCGCACTCCCCGAGCGCCCGTCCACTCAAGCCATGGCTGATCAAGACAACCAAGATTTCCAGAATGCAGACAACCCGGGGCCTTCCGGCTCGAGGGGCACCCAGAGGACCCAGCGTGCGAGAAGAGCCCGGGCACAGCGAAAGCCTACCCAGACGAAGATCCTCACCGAGAACGTCCGAGACCTGACGGAGCTCGTCAGGTCGTTGGTGGAGGGACGCAGAGAAGCTAATGTTGTCCAGTTCCCCGAGGAGCCGCCCGAGGTGGCCGAGTCTACACCAAGCAGGCCCCGAGGGTCAGGAAGCCGACAACGCAATGCCTCGCCATCGGGCGACAGGAGGAGCAACCGGTCGCACCGAGAGAGCCTCGGGCGGCAGCCCCAAGAGGGCGCGGAGCCGAGCAGAGTGCGGTCTAGAAGCCGTCATACGCAGGCCACCCGCTCGGGAGCGCCCGAGCGTCCAGCAGCGACTGAGGGTAACCCGGATAACCGCGGGAGAGAAACCGTGCACATCCGGGGGAGCATCACATCCGTCTTTGACCGCCTCGGCAGGCCGGCAGCTCACCGCCGCCTGGGCCGAGAGCGCTCTGTCGACAAGCCAGCCAAAACCGAGGTCTACAATCAAACCAGGCTGGACAGCTCCAACGACAGCTCGACCAGCTCGTGGGCCAACAGTACGGCATGGATCAGTTCGGGGCGGTGGACCCACCATTTACTACTCCGGCCCTCATGGCGTCTCCATACCCGGCCAGGTTCAAGATGCCGTCCGTGGCCTCCTACGACGGCTCTACCGACGCTGACGAGCACATCGAGAACTACCAGGCTCACATGCTGATCCAAAATGGCAATGAGGCTGCCCTGTGCAAGTCATTTTGCCTGACCCTGTCTGGACAGGCCCGCCAGTGGTACCGGAGGCTGGCCCCCGGGTCGATTGGCTGCTTCAAACAGCTCGCCGACGCCCTTGCAGCAGCCTTTCTGAGCTCAAAGACTAGGAAGCTGGGAGCATCCCACCTTTTCAGCATCAAGCAGGGCGAGACGGAGCCCCTGAAAACGTACCTCGAGCGCTTCGACAAAGCGGTCGTGCAGGCTGAGACCTGCTCCGACGAAACCTTGATGGGGGCGTTCCGAGAAGGCATCAAGGACGCATGGCTCGTCTGGACGCTCGCCTACGATAGGCCACCCACTTTCGCACAGCTAAGGGGGATCGCCTGGAGGCACGCCGAGGCCGACGAGTACGTCCGAGAACATGGCCTCGTGTCCAGAGAACAACCCCGGCTTCCCGGAAGGAAGTCGGAGAAAAACCAACCCGACCAGAGCCGACAAGACAAGGGGAAGGCTGTGGTCGTTGACAACCGGGCTACGCCCAACCCCAGTCAGAGAACACCAGCTGGGAGATTCCAACAGTACACCCCACTGGTAACGATTATCGAGCATGTCCACCACCAGGTGAGCGGTCGAGGACTGCTACGGGATCCTCCTCCACTCCGAGCAGACCGTGCCCGGAGGAACCAGAACAAGTATTGCAACTTCCACAAGGACATGGGCCATGACACCAAGGATTGCATACAGCTCCGGGACCAGATCGAGCTGCTGATCCGCGATGGCCACTTGCGGGAGTTCGTGGAGAGGGTCATCACTGATGAGCCGGAGCAGGAGCACATAGTCCACACCATTTTCGGCGGGACGGCTACCGGTGATACCGCCAGTAGTCGGAGAAGTTATGCTCGTGAGGCTCGCCGGTACGCCCGAGGAGAATATATTAACATGGCGGAGCATATCTCCAAAATATGCCGACAGGACAGCACGCCGATCACCTTCACGGATGACGAGGCGGATCGGCTACTCCATCCGCACAATGACGCACTGATCGGCGAAATCCGAGTAGCCGACAACGTCATCCGTCGCGTCCTGATCGACAATGGCAGCTCCGCCGACATCATGTTCATGGATGCATTCACGAGGCTCAAGATAGAGGGCGTCGTGCTCACACCCGCCCAAACTCCCCTCTATGGGTTCTCCGGAGAGTGCGTCCGTGCTGCCGGGATGGTCAACCTCCCAGTCACAATCGGGGATGGCCTGGAGAGGGTGATCCGGATGGTGGAGTTCATCGTTGTGGACCGGCCATCCGTCTACAACGTCATCCTGGGGAGGCCGACCCTCAACGGGATAAAGGCGGTAGTCTCCACCTACCATCTGGCAATGAAGTTCCCAACCAGTGGTGGGGTCGGTGTGTTCCAGAGAAACCAGGAGGGCGCGAGGAAGTGCTACATGGAGACGGTCAACAAAGTGTGCCGAAAGGCTCCCGCCCCAATAACCGTGGCAGCCGTCTTCACGGTAGACGAGGTCGAGATCCCTAGTGGGGAGATCACCCGCCTAAGCGACTTGGACCCGAGGATTCCCGAGGTGGAGATCCGAGCACACCCGGTCGAGGACTTGGTTCCTTACCGGCTGGACCCCGAGCATCCGGAGAGGACCGTGATGCTCGGCTCGAGGCTTGGTCTGGAAACCCGAGCAGAGCTCGAGGAATTCCTCCAGGAGCACATGGATGTATTCGCCTGGTCGCACGAGGATATGCCCGGAATTGACCCGGCAGTGATGTGCCATCACCTGAGCGTCAACCCGAGGCATAGGCCCGTGATCCAGAAGAGGAGAGCATTCAACCCTGAGAGGTACGCGGCCATCAACGAGGAGGTGAAGAAACTGCTCTCGGCAGGCTTCATCCGAGAGATCACCTACCCGGAGTGGCTGGCCAATGTCGTCCTGGTCAAGAAGACCACCGGGAAGTGGAGAGTCTGCATAGACTACACGGACCTTAACAAGGCATGCCCGAAAGACTGCTTCCCACTTCCTCGGATCGACCAACTTGTGGACGCGACGGCTGGCCACGAGCTGCTCAGCTTCATGGACGCATACTCGGGATACAATCAGATCCCTCTGAGCAGATCCGACCAGGTCAAGACGACGTTCACCACCGACCAGGGCCTATACTGTTACCAAGTTATGCCGTTCGGTCTCAAGAACGCCGGGGCGACATACCAGCGGCTGATGAACAAAATGTTCGCCCCACTCATTGGGAAGTCGATGGAAGTGTACGTCGACGACATGCTGGTGAAGAGCCGCCGAGCAGGCGACCACATCCAAGACCTCCGGGATTGCTTCAACATCTTGCGGCAGTACCGGATGAAGCTCAATCCGGCCAAGTGCGCCTTCGGAGTTGAGTCGGGGAAATTCCTCGGGTTCATGGTGAACCACCGGGGAATCGAGGTCAACCCCGCCAAGGCCCAGGCCGTCGTCGACCTGCAGCCGCCGAGGACGACGAAGGAGGTTCAGAGGCTCACCGGGATGATCGCTGCCCTCTCCCGGTTTGTATCCCGGTCCACCGACAAGTGCTTCCCATTCTTCCAAGCGCTCAAGGGCCAAGGCAAGATCAGCTGGGATGACAAGTGCAGGGAAGCTTTCGAAGGCCTGAAAAAGTACTTGGCTAGCCCGCCGCTGCTGTCAAAACCTGTTCCCGGGGAGGTGCTGCTCGTCTACCTCGCGGTGTCCGAGAAGGCAGTTAGCTCGGTCTTAATCCGAGAAGAAGACAGGGTACAGCTCCCCGTCTACTACAGCAGCAAGGCCTTTCAAGGCGTAGAGGGGAGGTACACCCCTCTGGAAAAGTTGGCCATGGCGTTGGTCTCTTCAGCCCGCAAGCTGAGGCCGTACTTTCAGGGTCACCCGATCCGTGTCCCGACCAGCTACCCACTCCGTCAGGTGCTCCAGAACCCCGAGCTGTCGGGGCGGATCGCGAAGTGGGCAATCGAGCTTTGAGAATTCGACATCGAATATATTTCACGCACCGCGGTCAAGGCGCAAGCGCTAGCCGATTTTGTGGCCGAGTTCACGGGCGCTCCCGAGCCTGCTCCGGAGTCCTCGGAGAAGGAGGTCGCAGCGCCCAGTGAAGACGGCCCGACGGCTCCGAACATGAACGTCTCAAGGTGGAAATTGTTCGTTGACGGGTCCTCAAACTCGGGGGGCTCCGGCGCCGGGCTCGTCCTCGTAAGCCCCGACCAGTACAAGACCAGCCAGGCACTCCACTTTAACTTTAAGGCGTCCAATAACGAAGCGGAGTACGAGGCTGTGATCGCTGGGCTCCGCCTTGCCCGAGAACTTGGTGTGCAGGACATCGAAGTGTTCAGCGACTCGATGCTCATTGTAAACCAGGTGACTGGGGAGTTCCAGGCGAAGGAAGCAAGAATGGCGAAGTACCTGGACAGGGTGAAAATCCTGCTCGGCCAATTCAAGACCCAGGTGGTTACCCGGATACCTCGTTCGGAGAACATCGAGGCAGATGCCCTCGCTCGGCTCGCCTCAGGGAATGACCTCGATGGTCTGGTTTCGTTCCCCATCGAACGGCTGGACCAGCCGAGTATCGAGCGAGAAGAGCAGGTCCTCTGTTCCGAGAACGCCACCACCTGGATGGATCCGATCATCAGGTACCTCGCCGAGTCCCAGCTCCCCGAGGACAGGGAGCAGGCTCGGCGAGTCAAGAACACCTCGGCCAGGTACACACTCATCGACGGAAAATTGTACCGCCGAGGGTACTCTTCCCCTTACCAGCACTGCGTCGGCCCTGCTGAAGCCGAGTACGTTATGAAGGAAATACACAGCGGGGTCTGCGGGAACCATTCAGGGGGGAGAGCCCTGTCGTTCAAATGCCTCCGGCAGGGGTACTACTGGCCGACCATGGGCAAAGATGCGATGGACTTCGCCCAGAAATGCCTCAAGTGCCAGCAGTTCGCCAGGGCAATCAAGTCACATCCCGAGAGGCTGACTTCGGTAGTGTGCTCTTGGCCGTTCGCCAAGTGGGCTCTCGACCTGATCGGACCACTCCCCATGGCCCGGTCTCAGCTTCGCTATTGCATCGTAGCAATAGACTACCTTACAAAGTGGGTCGAGGTCGAACCGTTGGCCCAGCAGACGGAGGCAAAGTGCACTAGTTTTCTGTGGAAGAGCATAATTTGTCGGTTCGGGCTCCCCCACACCGTGGTAACAGACAACGGGAAGCAGTTCGACAATCCCAAGTTCATCGCTCTCTGTGAACAGTTCGGGATCAAGAAAGTGTTCTCTTCTCCCGGGCACCCCCAGAGCAATGGACAGGTGGAGGCCGCCAACAAGACTATCAAGGAAAACTTGAAAAAGAACCTTGAGAGGCACAAGGGGGCTTGGATCGACGAACTTCCCCGAGTACTCTGGGCTTACCGAATTACCAAGCGCACTGTAACCGGGGAAACCCCGTTCACGATGGCATTCAGAGTAGAGGCCGTCATTCCTATCGAAGTTGGCTTGCCGAGCCTCCGAGTAGAGAACTACGATGAAAAGGGTAACGCCGAGCAGATGCTTCCCAAGCTCGACCTAGTCGAGGAACGGCGCGAGCAGGCCCTAATCCGAACAGCCGCTCGGAACCAAGTGGTGGCCAGATATTACGACAAGAGGTTCCGACCCAGGGTATTCCGAGTAGGGGACTTTGTGCTAAAAAAGGTCTTGGTCCAGGAACCCGGGCTCGGCTCGTTTGGCCCGAAATGGGACGGACCGTACACGGTCACCGAGATTGTCTGCCCTGGAACATATCGCCTGGCCGACCAGGATGGCAGAGTGCTCGGACACCCATGGAATGCCGACCACTTGAAACATTTTTATCAATAAATTTTTTGTAAGAATAGCTTCGGCTGATATATACAATAGAATTGGACGTGCCCGACCAGGACCCTAGAAATTTAATATAGTATATCTCCTATGGTTCTCGGACCAAGGAGACAGGTCCTATGACCGGACACCAACCAGAATTGGACGTGCCCGACCAAGACCCAAGAAATTTAATATGGTACATCTCCTATGGTTCTCGGACCAAGGAGACAGGTCCTATGATCGGACACCGACCAGAATTGGACGTGCCCGACCAGGACCCCAGTTGCGTCGCAAAAAAAAAAAAAAAAAAACCAATGTGGTTCGACTCGGGTCAACTCTAAGTTCACCTAGTTGAACCAGGGGGGAGGAAAGGTACTCCGATGGAAATAAAGGCCGAGTACTCGACCAAAACTACACTTACATGCGAGAATGGAAAATGACAAAGCAGTTCGTAAAAAAATAATAACAAATATATGCGAGAATAGACAGAAAGAGAACGAACAAATTGTGTTCATTAAAAAAGAAAAAAGATAATTACATCGAGGAGGAGGGTACAAGTTGGGCACCCTCGAACCAAAAAAAAAAAAAAAGACAAGGAAGACCTATCAAAAACAGAGGCTAGCTCTAATCTAGCTGGTCCGGGAAGATATCGGCCATTGAGATCTCAAGTCCCGGAGAAGTCGGCTGGTCAGTCGGTGGCTGCTCAGGAGCGACGGGCTGCTCGGGCGCCTCGGGCTGCGCTGGCTCGTCAACGACGACGACATCCTCGGGCGCCGAGGCCGGGCCAGTTACTTCCCCCTCCTCCAGAGGCTCCTCGGCCGCAGTCTCCTCCGACCAAGAAGGGACGAAGGACCAGTCCACCCCGACCAGCGAGGGATTCCTCGCGGTGAAACATGCTTTCATGTCCTGCATCCCGTCCTGGTACTCGGAGACGAGGCGAGCCTTGAATTCCTCGGATCCGAGGTACTCGGCCACCGCCTCTGCGCGGGCATCTTCGCGTGCGGCTGGGAGGGCGACGTCGATGTATCGCTGGTGCTCGGCTCGGGCAGCAGCGAGCTCCTCCTGAGCTTTCTTCAGCGCATTCTCCATCTCGAGACGCGAAGCCTCCGCCTCCCCGGCCTTCTGTTGCGCCGCGAGTGCCCAGTTCTCGGCCCTGATCCACTTGTCCTTGGCCACTGTGGCGGCCACCTCGGCAGCCTTTGCCGTCTCCTCGGCTCTCTTGAACGAGTCCACGGCTGTCTTAGCCGTTTCCTCGGCAGCCTGATTAGCCTTCTCGGCAGCGTCCCTGGCCGCCCTGGCATCCTTCTTGGACTTCCTCATAGCCCTCAGGTCGGCTTCGGCGACCTTGAGCTTCTCCGCCATCTGGTTTGAGTGGGCCCTTGCAGCCGCGCTCCCGGATAAGAGCGTGCAGAGGGTCTGAGAGCAAGAATGTTAGAAAAACAAACAAACGAAAAATCATTAAAAGGAACTAAAAAAAAAACAACAACAATGGGGAGAGTTACACCTACCCCGATCGAAGTGAAGATGGAGTCGTGGATGGCCTCGATGTGGTCGGACCGGGTGGAGGCCTCGGCGAGTTCGGCGGTCAACGTTTCAGCAAACTTGTTGACCATGACCCGATAGACCGAGGACTCAGGAGGGGGCTGCTCGCCCTGGCCGAGTTGAGGTGGTGGTGGAGGAACGGCTGGTCGGTCGTCCCGGGGACGGCTCGTGCCGGCTTGGTCGATCTTCCCTCGGCCGGTCCTCCCTCGGTCGGTCTTTGCTCGGCCTATCATCCTTCGGTCGGTCCTTGCTCGGCCTATCCTCCCTCGACCGGTCCTCCCTTGGCCGATCTTCCCTCGACTTCTCCGGTCGAGCATCATGACGAGCTGAGTGTCGGCTGCTCGGGGTCGCTGGAGGGGCGGCTGCCTTTGCCGGGGTTGCTGGAGGGGCGGCTGCCTTTGCTGGGGCTGCTGGGGGTGCCGCCGCCCTGCTCGGCGGCACGGCCTCTTTCTCCTTCCCCTTTCCCTTGGCCAACCTGGCGTTCTTGTGGAGCCGGGCCATACTCTCCTCCAAGCTCGGACGCTTGGTCCCGCGGCGCTCTCGGTCGGCCATCATTTCTGCAAAAAACACAAGTTTTTGAGTTCTCGGAGAGTCGGTAAACGACAACAACAACAAGACAAACAACAAAACGACGACCTTCGATCCGGAGGCCTCGGGCAGGGGACAAATCCCGAATGACCAGGTCCAGATCCTCGTCGGCGACCCGAGGACCCCAAACTCCCGGGGCCGGGTCGCCAGATGAAGACCAGCGGACCGTGGCCTCGGATACCCCCTGTTGAACCCCGAATCGAGTGTCCGCGACCGTTGCTGGTCGGCTTGTCCGAGAACGGTAGTGGACCGCTGGCGGGGGCATAGCCGCGACTGTAACCGTCGGGGGAGAGGTCCTCGGCTGATCGTCTGCACGGCCAGAGGTGGAGGACGAGCCGACCCAGTGCTGCCTTAGGCTGGATTCGGCCAGGAGCCCGTGCTGGTTCCTCTCGGGGTCAGATAGATCCCGCAGCACGTTTATTCTCCCCCGGGTCTGCTCCGAGACGTGTGGTGCCCGAGTCCACACGTAGCCCTTCCTGAACCACACTGGGATCCTCTTGGACCGAGGCAGCTCGTAGTACGACAGGCGCTCGTGCAGCCACCGACCACCTGCGTAGAACCAGAGGTGTTTGAACTGCTTGTCCGAGTCCAGGCACCCGGTTATAAAGGTCCCCTTGAAGCCCTGGAAATAGTAGAACCCCTTGGACGAAGGAGCCGACTTCATCCGGTAGAGATTCTGGAAGGCTGCAACGGGCATCTTCTCGCCGAAGCTCGCCGCCCACAGAACGTAGCAGCAGACCAGGACGCGATAGGCGTTCGCATTCAGCTGGGCTGGGGCTACGTTCAGCCTGGTCAGCGCCTGCCTCAAGAACGGGTGGAAGGGGAGGCGCAGCCCTGCTCGGAAGTACTCGGCGGAGAGGGCGATGTAGCCGTCCGGGGGACGAGAAGGGATGTCGTCAGGCCCCGAAGTCAGGAGTTCCACGCTCTCTGGAATTCCGAAGTCTCGGCGAAGCAGGGCCAGGTACCTCTGTGTGACGGCAGTCATAAAATAATCTGCCGTGTACACAGGACGGCCACCTGCGAGCCTGGTCATCTCGGCGTCGGCTTGGCGGTACACTTTCACGTCATTGATGCGCATCGACTTTCCGCCGGGACGGTCACGCGTTTCGGTGTCCTCCCCGGACGGGTCGGTGCTGTCCGACGCCACCTCGTCATCTCGGCCAGACGTACTGGCCTGGCTGGCCGTTCTCTCGGCAGCTTCCTCTTCGGCCGTAAGGTCAACGACCGGGGCCTGTTGGGCCTGGGAAGCCCTACCCAACTCCTCGACGAATTCGCGGTCGGGAGCTGTGCTCGGACCCGCACAGAGTATCTCCTCAAGCCGTGCAGCACCGGTCTTTTCTCGGCTGCTCGGGTAGACTTCGTCGCCCGGTGACGGAATGTCGGAGATCCCCGACAGCTGGTCGGGTGTCCTGCCCCTCGGGCCCGTCGCCTCCCCTGTCGACGACGACCTTGTACCCGATGTCGAGGAGTCACTCCCCGAGATGTCCACGCTCTCGGACAAGGTCGCGTTCTCGGAATCGGAAATATCACTCATTCTCGCAACAAAATAAGAACTGTTACCTTCTCGGATGTGGTCGACGATGGTCTGCAAACTCCTTGGCGATGTAGTCTCGGCAGTCTTCGGCAGCTCTCGGCAATCTCGATCTTTCGCAAGCAATGGAGAAATGAGGATCACCCCCCGCTATTTATAGGCGAGGGTTTAGCGAAAAATTCGGGCACGATTTGCGAGGCGACACTTCGGTTTCCCGCCATTAATCCACGTCGGCGCCAGTTTCGGAAATTGAAAATTTGAAGTGTCGTTCTGTCTTCCCACCAGTCACGAAATCATACGTGGCACTGTTGACACATGGCAACGGTTGAAACCTTCCCGAGAACACCTTTACCGTCCGAGTATCCGACCAACTCCCGACTACGAAAGTGGGGTCGAGCAGAGGACGAGAAGACGACTACTCAAGCATCCCTGGCCAAGTCAGTCCAGAGATGCTGGGGGGCTTATGTTGATGTCGATTTCTGCTCCGACCACAAAGTACCACTGCCGACCACCTTCCTCGATCTTCCCACCTCCTCGGATACATCTTCACCTTCTCGGATGATCGGCTGACCGGGATACTAGCCGACGACATCATGCAGCTCCGCGAGAGCAAGCGGTGACGCGGACTGTGTCGTTCTCGGGCTACCCCATCGGATCGGTTGTTCCTAGGTTTGCACAGGTCATCCGGGCCCACAGCTGACACCGATCTTGCCCTGGCACCCATCAGCTACAGGCACCGCCCACCTACTCCTGCAGAACATCACTTCGCCACCCGCCGCCACCTACTCTGACAAAACCTGCCCCTGCAGGCGCCGGCGACAGTCACCTTTATGTCCCCTACTTGGAGTCAGACCCCACGTGACGCATGCCCATTGGGCCAATAGCCCCTGCAGGCCTAAAACCCTAACCACCCCCCCTGGTGCCCAGGTAGCCAACCCGACCGGGTCGCCCCGAGCACCCGAGTCCGGGGAGGGCGCCTATAAATAGAGGAAAAATACACAAATTCAGGTATGGTCATTTTTGCCTTGTCAAATCTCTGCCTCTCTCTACGCTCATCAGAATCATCACTGACTTAAGCATCGGAGTGCCCGCGGCAGACACCACACCGGTGTCCCCATCATTCCGAAGTGCTTCTCTTTTGCAGGTGACCGACGGCGGAGTTACTGGCCTGAACTGACCAGACGATCCTGTTACTTTGGGTGTTGCTGCCGGAGACGTTTTCGGCATCAACAAATATAGTCATTACAGCTAAAAAAAGAAAGCAGCGACCAAAGTTACACAAATTTAAAAGTTTAGGAACCAACATATCAATTTATCTTTTTATTTTTAATTAATTTATTTAAAATAAAAAGTTATTGTAGGATTTAAAACTGTACTTTTATTTTACACTTTTAGATATTGTTGTTTAGATCATCTTTTAACTGCTTGATGTAGAACTGGAAGCATTAATTCTGCATGTACATTGTACATATACATAACTCATAAGAGCAATGTTGTTCGACTCCAAGCTGGCTATGCCTGAGAGCAGGGGCGGAATTAGGGGGTGTATAACCCCACTGAAAGTTTTTGTTTTTTTATTTTTATTTTTACCCCAAAAATTTGATAATTTTTACAATTTAACTCAATTGAAATTAAGAAATTCTAATATAGTTCATACTTTACCCCCACTAAAAATAAAAATTCTAATATAATCACACAAAAATTAATTTATAAAAACAAAAAAAGTTTACATTTTTACTATTTTACCCCTACTAAAATTAAAAATTCTCATATAACCCCCTCTAAAATTAATTTTATTTTTGAAATAAAAAAATTTGTACGCCCCCGACTTAAGTATATGTATGGCTCCGCCCCTGCATGAGAGCATGGCTTCAGAACCTAACAACAAGGATCAAAGAAAATGTTCGCAATAAAATTTTCATAATGCTCATATACTTTGAATTCAGCTACTATTTGAATTATAGGTTCGAAAAGTAAAGTTGAACAACAAATATAAAATTTCATGAATAAAAAATAGTGTGGAAAACTTTTCATATAATGTTGAAAAACAGTCTCAAAATGTTAATAAAAACAAGCTATTAGTGGTTGGATGAGGGTTAAAACAACTTTAGACCATTGAAAATTTTGCATCTTTTTGTGAGCTAGCACGTAACAAAAAAAAAAAAAAAAAAAAACCAATTTTATTTTCAATAGTGTAAATCGTAAATCGTTTACCCGCCCAAAAATAATGGTTGTATTGTAGTTTTATGCCAAATAGGCATACTAATTTGGAGTGCTGCATAACCAAATACTTTTACAAGTCCATCCTAACAAATTTCTTGTCCTAATTGAATTTTGGAAAATAATATGATTTTTTTTTTAACTAAAGGAAAGACAATATGGTTTCCTAATAATGTTTTTGAAAAAAAAAATGTGGGTGAATGGTTCAAATCACTAAGGGCCTGTTTGGTGCACAAGTTCAAGATGAGATTTTTAAGTTTAAATAGTAAATTTTTTTGAATTTTCAGAAAAGACAAAAAAACTTTTTGGGAAAAAGACAAAAACTTTTTGAGAAAAAGACAAAAAAAAATTTGAAAATCTTAGTTTGAACTTGGATGCCAAACTCACCCTAAGTTTCCTAGAAATAAGAAAGTAATTGTTTTTCATTAAAAAAAAAGAAAATAATTATTTTTTAAATGATGAATCAATAATTTACTGATTGAATATAGTTAATTAGTAATTAATCAATATTAAAATGTATTTTATTCTTAGATATGATTGAAAAAAAGGAGTATTTACTTTGGTTTGCAAATGAACGGTCACGATTGGCCGGTGAAAGTGGAGAGACTTTTGTGGATTCTGTTGATGGATTCGTACTTTTAGTTTATTCACCACATTCACATTCATTCATTTGCTCAAAGACTCAAGCATCATTAGTCAGACGAGTTGGTATAAACATGCAGACCAAAGGACAACCGAACACGCATTAAAAAGGGTAAAAGTTAAGCAAAGTTTTCTTTCTAGAGAGAGAAGAAAGAAGGAGTTGTGATTTAACGGAGAAGTTTCTTTGGAACCAAACAAAAGGTGAGTTTTCTTTCTAAGATTCCAGAAGGAATGATTTTTTTTATTTATTTTTTTTTTTTTTAGATAGCATTTTAGAACTAGAACACATTGAAAAAAGTCATGAAATATTGATCAGTTCAGATTCTTTTAAATTGGTGGCTCAAAATCCTCTCGACGCACCATTTAATTTAATTTATAGTTTAACTCCTTATCTGGGTCCTGGGTTTTTTCCTATTTAATTTATTTCTTGGTTTGGAATTTTCTTGCCAAGTCTGTTATCTTGTCTCCACTTTCTTTTCTCTTTTTTTTTTTTTTTTTTTTTTTTTTTTTTTTGTCTTGTGGTTTGATAAGTGCTTTCCTTGCTTTTTCAACTTACCTAACCTCACAATCTTACAATAAATTAACCCAAAGCAATTTTTAAAACTAAAAAAATAAGCAACTAGGAGGCCTTCTTTTTTGTCTGTTGGCTTTGTCTTTCTTGTATTTACTTAAAATATTTGGTGGACAAATCCTAAGCTTTCTTCTTCTTCTTCTTCTTCTTCTTCTTCTTTTCTTAAAAACACAACCTTTGTTTTTGATCTTCATCTGGGTATTGACTGAATTGCAGGACATAACTAGGTGAAGTTTTTCCTATTTGCACACCAGGTGAATAATTGTTTTCTTTCCTTTGAATTCCTTAGATTTCTCCGGTGGTTAATTTAATTTTACCTTCAAATTATAACTTCTCCATATATTTGTATTGTTTGGTTTCCGAGTTTAGTCCTGGATTTCTCTTGTACAAGATGACTCTTTATCTTACTGAATTTGATTGCCTTTTTTTTTTCTTTTTTTTTCTTTTTTTCCATTTTTGATCAAATCAAAGAGGTTCATATAGAAAAGTACACTTCTTTTTTGGACTATTCCTTAGATAATCTCCACCCAACAGGATGTTATATTTTAAACCTGTTAATGAAGTCAAAAGGGTTGTCTTGAAATAAGTTTGGTCTCTTATGTCGATTAACTTGCTCTTGATCTGTATTACTCTTTGCATAATCTGTTCGGAATTGATTTTGACGGAAAATATTTCGTCCAATCTTGTTGAGGTTTCACTTCCTTTCACTTTTCCGCACTTTTCTTGATGATATCAAGGTGCAAAGAGAAAGAGCAAAAGGTTCCTTATGTTTGGTAGGAATGAGGGAAATTAGGAAGGAAGAAGTGGTAGAACACCCAGGTGAGGGAAACGAGGAAAGAGGGAAAGATCATTTCTCTTATGTTTTTCGTTATGAAATTCCTCCAGTAATCGTTTCAGTCTAGGAGAGATCAAATTTGAGGTGTCTTGAAGAATTGGGAGTCATTTCTCTAATCCCTTCCTTTTTTTCTGGCATATCAAATAACCATGAATGTCAAAATCCTTCCACTAATCCCTCCTCCCCTCTCCTTCCTTCCACTTTCTTTCCTACCAAACACACTCTAGTCTTTGTAATTGAATAAGGCAGAGTATTTATCTGTTATACTGACAATTTGAAGCTGTTAAATTCCCTGCAATTCCTAGACTATATCCTTGTATTTCTGTGAATATAAGTTCGTAATCTGTTGCCATAAACATCACTTTCAAATTTCATAGCGACTTAACAATTAGATCGAAAACAAAATTCAAAGTTCGTAAGTAGAAAGAAAATATGTGATACGGTTTCTTTTAGTGCGGTCTCTCGTCTGAAAATTGAACTTGGTAAGCAACTCAAGAACTTTACAAAGTCCACCTGTTGAAAGTGAAATCTTAAATTAGTTGGTTTTGAAAAAGTAATCTTAGGTGGTGCAACCGCAAAAGGACCGTTCTCATTGCAATGTTAACACCCTTTTCTTCTGTAACCATGCTTCTACACTCATAATTTGACAATACTACTTCAAAGGAATACTTGCATTTTCAGTACATACATACATATATATATATATATATATATATTTTTATATGTGATACATCACCTATGCATCATAGTGCCCATGAAATCTAGTTTGTTTCTGAATGGTATTATTATTAACGGATGTTTATTGATTTAACTGAACTCTCTCTCTCTCTCTCTCTCTCTCTCTCTCTCTCGCTCCCTCTCTCTCTCTCATATCGAGTTTTCATATTAATACGTTAATTCTTCTGTGAACAGCTGAACTATTTTCATCCCAACAGTGGAAAGCAGAAGGAGTTGTTCGGTGAGTTTCATTCTTCCAAGATTTCTTCTGGTTATTTCTGGTTCTCAGTGACAGCAAAAATGGTTATTTCCTTTCTAATACATGACAGTTTGTGATACAGAACTGAAATTCTATGGTCAAACTCATCGTCCTCGAGATCTGAATTGAAAACATAAACAATGTCTTTAGTCAGGCCTGCAGAACCATCTGCTGCTTCATATGGAAACCCCAAGCTTTACTCGTTAAAGGGAAGCAATGAGAGCCCAGGCCTCACAACCCAAACATTTGGATCCGACAAGCCTAAGACCTTGTATGTAAGTGATTCTTACAGCACCGAAAGTTATGAGAAGTACTTCCTTGACTCCCCAAACGATTCTGGCATCTCCGGAAATTCATATAACCCTCAGGATTCCTCACCTTACAATTTCCGAGCTGGATCAATTTCCACCTTGGCAACTCAGAACCCTTGTACCACGTCTTTCACGACCACGAGGTATCATGATGCCTATCTGTCCAATTTTGCGTCGGATTACTTGGAAATTCAAAGTCCTGATCTAGGAGATATTGATGAAAACACAATGAGGCTGAAGTTTCAAGAACTGGAGAGAGCACTCCTTGATGACAATGATGATGAAGATGACGAAGACATGTTTGGCTTAGGCCAAAGCATGGAAGTTGATGGCGACTGGGTTGACCCCGTCCAGAATGCATTACTCCAGGATTCTCCCAAGGATTCGTCCTCATCCGATTCTAATCTGAGTAGCATCAGCAGCAATAAAGAAGTATCGCAAATCTCTCCTCAAACTCCCAGGAAGTTGCTTATTGATTGTGCTGGTGCTCTTGCAGAGGGAAACATGGAGGACGCTTCAATCATGATAAACGAGCTGCGTCAGATCGTCTCGATTCAAGGAGAACCTTCCCAGAGGATTGCAGCCTACATGGTGGAAAGCCTCGCAGCACGGATGGCTGCCTCGGGCAAATTTCTTTATAAAGCCTTGAAATGCAAAGAGCCCCCATCCTCTGATCGCTTAGCAGCCATGCAAATTCTATTCGAGGTGTGCCCCTGTTTCAAATTCGGATTCATGGCAGCAAATGGGGCCATAATTGAAGCTTTCAAGGATGAAAAGAGAGTTCATATAATAGATTTCGACATAAACCAAGGGAGTCAATACATAACACTGATACAAACAATTGCTTCCAGGGGAAGTAAGCCACCCTTTTTGAGATTAACTGGGGTTGACGATCCCGAGTCGGTTCAGCGTTCGGTTGGAGGCCTTAAAATCATTGGACAGAGGCTTGAGAAGCTAGCGGAAGCACTTGGCGTGCCATTTGAGTTTCAAGCGGTGGCCTCGAGGACTTCACTTGTCACTCCCTCGATGTTGAATTGCAGGACTGGAGAAGCACTTCTTGTGAATTTTGCTTTCCAACTCCACCACATGCCCGACGAGAGTGTTTCGACAGTAAATCAGAGGGACCAGCTCCTTCGGATGGTCAAGAGCATGAATCCAAAACTCGTGACAGTTGTAGAACAAGATGTGAACACCAACACTGCGCCTTTCTTCCCAAGATTTATCGAGGCCTACAATTACTACTCAGCCGTGTTCGAGTCACTTGATGCTACTCTCCCAAGGGATAGCCAGGACAGGACCAATGTCGAGAGGCAATGCCTGGCACGAGACATAGTCAACATCATTGCTTGCGAAGGAGAGGAGAGGATAGAGCGCTATGAAGTTGCTGGGAAATGGAGGGCGAGGATGACGATGGCTGGTTTCACTCCGTGTCCTATGAGCACTAATGTAGTCGACGCAATCAAGAAACTCATCAAGCAGTATTGTGATAGGTACAAAATCAAGGAGGACATGGGCGCGCTTCATTTCGGATGGGAAGACAAGAACTTGATCGTTGCTTCTGCTTGGAGGTGATGCGTAGTATCATTCGGCGCGATTAAGTTTCATGTTCGGTTTTGTACTCATATACTTGTGTGGGATTATATAGATATGCTGCGGATAATGTAATCAAATACAAAAATAAGGACTTGTTTAGGGAACTGCTAATCACCTAACGTCAATATTAGATCTGGTTAAGTGCTTGGCCTTTTATGAGAATCTTTGCATAATGTTTTATCTTTGTAATCTCATAAATTCTAGTACGCATTTTGGTGTTAGCTTAGTCAAACAGCCTTCTGTCGCATACAATGTTTATGGCAATTTTTTATTATTATTATTATTATTTTTTTTTTTTTTTTTTTGTGAATTGCTCATTTAGTCCCCTACCTTTTTACGAAATTACAACTCTATGAAAATCCTTTTTTTTTTTTTTTTTGTGGCTAAAAAGTTTTAGACTCTTTAAAACAGCGCAATTTGGTCATTTTATCTAGCAAATTACTAGCATTTACTGTTAAATTTTAACGTTTGTTAACAAACAAATATATATTTGTATCTTTTTATGTAGTTTAGAGATCTTTTAATCAACCAAAAAAAAAAAGGATAAGACTAGTGTACTAAATGAGCAATGAACTCTTCTTTTCATCTAACTCCCAACTTTTCTTTGGTTAATAATGCTCATTGCAAGTAGTTTCTATTGTTAGGTTAAATTTCAATCTGGTCAATTACATTCATCGCCGAATAAGATGCCAAAAAACATAGAGAATCAAAATCGACATGAAAGTGTTCGTCAAAAAAAAAAAAATGGATATGAAAGAAAAAGAGGGGGGAAAATAAAATTCGCTTAAAATTAGACAAAATACTACATGATAAGGTAAACATCTTTGTGTGTTTGTGATCAGCGCTTTAAGCCAACAAAACATAAAGCGACCTCTGCTTGTGCCTGAAGCTCTTCCAAGACCTTTACTATGTTGGCCCTAGGCATCGGCATTTCACTGTTCTCTGCAAGCATTTTCCTCAATCTTCATCCATGCACATCGAAAGGTTAAACAACATCAGAATTCCGACATAAAGCTACCAACTACAACACTAAATTTTGTTACTGCGTATAAAAAATATCAAGACTAAATCCTATGTATTGTTTCGATGCCGAAGTTTTTAACGACATAATTATCAGCTGATGCAATATGAAATTCATATATATTTACACACACGCACATATATATATATATATTATATATATATATAGAGAGAGAGAGAGAGACATAGTTACATAGCAAGTACCTGTGGACCATTGCCGTGTTTCCATGACCGGTGCAAACTATAAGCATGGTATTAGTAGGTAAAGCAGTTTGAAGACTGCGTATTCTAGAGTCCATTCGAACCAGAATTTCCTTCATTTCTGGCGTTGCCTTACGTTTGCCTCCTTTCTTAGTTAAGGATTTACTACAAGTAAGCAACGATATCATCTCTGCGAGCTTCACGTTTAATTTTTCTGGATCCCCTGCTTCTTTCTTGAAATAGGAATTCAATTCCGAGAATTGAGTCCAAACAAAATGCACTCGTTCATTCTTTACCTGGAATATACAAATTGGAAGTAAAACAAGCATGTTGGGGTGTAGCCAAACAATCAGGGAAATGCATGCGGTCAATCAAGAATCTACCTCCTTTCGGGCTTTAGAAAGAGCTTCTTCATCTGAAGACACGGGAAACGCATGGGATGACTCCGAAGCATAACGTTTCACTATGGAAACATCATCAATGATGGAAGAGATCTTTCCGCAATCACTCAAAACTGTAAGGAGTTTTTTTCCGCAACAGTGATGGCGGAGAACCAAAGTCAGGCCCTAATCCATAATAAAACAGCCAAAAGCATATTAGGAGCAATGAGAAATAGAAAAGGAAATTAAAAAAAATTTATCAAGTGCAAGCATATACAGCGAAAGGCAAACACAAACCTGTAAAATGCACAAAAGAGAACAAGAATCTCTTATATCTATCATTGTCAAAATATTTTCCTCGAAAATACTCTCGAGTGCCAACCAAATCCTCATTTCACTCTCTGGAAAGAATTCCTTACCGTGTTTGATTTTCAATAGTGCTAGTTCCAATGCAGTTCTCGCATCTTCAATGCTGTCATGCCCATTCCCCGACTGCTGTATCTCCTTGGAAAGAAATCTCTTGGCAAGAACTCGTAGAGCGGATTTATAAGATCCACCACGGGGATGCTTGTATAGTACGGCAGTGTCAATCACCAGATTGTGAGAGATCTTCAATGCCGATAAATCATTTTCCACTGAATGTCCAACTAATACAGTCTCCTTGTAAACTAGCTTTAGAAAAACCTCCTGAGAACGGGAAGCAACCGTAAATAAGTTATATATAGTAGACTAAACACAAAAGTCAACTGGAGCAAACTTCACATTCATGAAAAATTTGGCTGGGGAAATAAATTCAAGGACGCACAGAAAAATTAAAAAAACCTGAATATCTTTAAGACTTGTCGTCACTCCATCTAACATGTCACTCGTGATCCCACTATACCTGATGATAAACCAAGAAGTAATGGAAAGAAGGCAAAACTAAAGAATTTGGATGACAACTTATGCAGTAACTAATGAACTATTAAATATCTCGAATGTAAGATGAATCACAAAGTCTACTTATAGCTCAAACAAAAATATACCTGGTGTTGTAATCAATGATTTTGTTCGATGGTTTAACAAATTTATCTAGCACAACCTGGTAAAGAAAAAGTGGAAACCGAGTTAAACATGTACACAGATCTTTCTAATAAGCCACATTTGTACAGCTGATCAATGGTAAATTTTCGAGTGTCATGTCTGAAAAGATGGGATCCTAAATTTTTTTAATAATCTATATCACAAATTCAAAGCAAAAGAAAAGGTAATGTCAAAATTTAATCACATTTAGTGCCCACAAAGTAAAGAAATGACTACAAGTAGAGAAAAAAGATTTGGTAAGATTATTGGGCGAAGTACAAACTCAATCTATACCTCTCCTCGGACGTCCACCAAGGTTACTCTTGTAAGCTCAAAACCCTCCTTTGTGATGCACTACATAACCACACACAAATAAAATATCATAAAATAAAATAAACATAACAGATGAGAGACAAGCACAAACAAAATAAATCGATAGACAAAAGTGCAAACCTTGAAGTCACCAGTATCGGCTACCCTAAAACTCATTGTAATAAAATGATATTTGTTATCTTTCTACAAATCTAAGCTTCTCAAATTTTAAACGTCCTCCAATTCACAACATTCCCTGTACTTTTATGCATCAAGTCTGTAAAGACATAAGAAAAACATTCTAAATATTTAAAATTCGTACATTTAAGGTCTCAACGTGCTTACCATCTCACAATCAAGTGCCAACATTTCATAGGGACATGCTTCTGAAGGAGCAGGGAGACTAGAAACGAAACCTACATTCAATAGCTTAGGAATTAAAGACTAGCTAGCAAGTCAAGAACAATATGGTAAGCAGAAACTTAGAATTAAAAAAAAAAAAAAAAAGGAGAAATGCTACATTCAAATCACCTGGATGATTGAGATGATAGCCATTGTCTTCCATATCTTTTTCTGTAAGTGTGTAATATGTGATGGGGAAAGGTATGTTTTTTGTGAGTTCTGCAATGGATTGTTTCTCTCTCCCTGAACCACATTTTCCTACACAACGAAAATGTAATTATTTTAAATAGATCTAGCACACATGTTACACTTGTATGATATCGATGTAGCGCCAAAGTGTAAGAGAGACGGACTAAACCTTCCTAAAACCCTTTGATTCAATTAGAATACCATACATTAGGGTATTACTAATCAATTGTTTTGCTTGGAACGCCATACAAATAGGGATAGAAAACATATCGTTGATTCTAGTGAGTACCGAGAATCGCACTCCAAAAATTTAGACGAAGAATAATGATAAATTTATTAATCAAACTCTTCCGAAGAAACTAATAAATTATCCTATTTATAGGAGCCAAAACCTAAAGCAAATCCACTTCGAAAGCAAATCTAATTCCTAGAATAAAGATAAACCTTAATTTAACAACTTAATAATACTATGATAATTAACAAGATATATTCCTAATAATAGTTCTAAAAGATAATGATAATCTCCAAAATATTTCAAATTCGGTCACTACGTCAAACACAGAATATAACATAATCAAAATTTGCAAAAAATTGAGTTTATAGCGCAAATGGTGCCTAAAGAGAAATTGACAGTAGTGGGAAAAAAAAGGAATACAGAGAGATAAGAAAGTATACGAGACCCGAAGTGATAAAATCCCGCAATTCGATATGCCTCCAAAGAAAGTTGGATTAAATGGTATTTAGCTTAATAGGTAAAGTTTGAGAGAGAGAGAGAGAGAGAATTCATATATTTTCTATACTACTGACAAAGAAAACACAGCAATATAAAGGAAAAAGAAGGCAACAATCCTGCCTACTTAATCCTTACAATCAAGGTTAATAAACACCAAAATAAACACAATCAGGAAATCAGCTAAAAAATTTCTCCTACAATTATTCTGCCAATCCTCAATAAAGAAACAGATTCGCAAGAATCTGTTCCTAGAAAGCTGTAATTCCGCAATAGGTTAGCATAGAAGAACAAAGGATTGAAAGGCTAAGCAATCAGACAAGCCTCCTATCCATATCACTTATGCTCAGCATTGTATGCAGCAGGGTTATAGGAGTCTTTGTGTGTGTGCATGTCACAACGTGTAGGTTGTTAGTTCGTTAGGTGAGGGTGGGAGTTTTGGGAGGGAAATGTAGTTATAGTCTGGGAATTGAATGAAAGGGGAAAGGAGGAGAGAAGAGAGCTTAAGGCAGAAAAATGTGAACTCAATGTGCCTTGGCGATAGCTAGCAGACCTCTCAAATGTCTGCAGATTTATCCTTCCTTTTACTGTTGCATTGATTCCAATAAAATTCCCTCAATTTCAGCCATTGTTCCTTGTGAATATTCATTTTTCTCAGATTAAGTGTTGTAATTTCTTCACACAACCCAAGTCCTCAAACACCCACAATCTACCAACCACATCCATCCAATTTAAAATGACCAAGGAGAGAATGGAATCTCCTCGAACACTTTGTCAGTTGAAGTCCATAATGAGGCTAAGAATTTAGCCTTTTCAAAATGACTATTACTCCCATTTCCTTTTCCTCGAAAAATATAATATTTCTCTCCGTCCAAACACTTTGTCAATAACATGTTATTTTGGGCAAAACTAGGAACTCCTTAAAAGAAGTGTCACATCTCGTTATCCAAGTAGAAGGTAGACAAATGGAATAATGAATAACAATGAGGATGAACCATGAACATGTGTACAAAGAACGTGCAAAATGTGAATATGAAATTCATGAAACAGGATTAAACAACCAATCTATTTAGTAATTACGGTGAAATTCTTTTCAAGAGATTATTTACCTTGTTCACTTGTTGTTTCAGATTTCACAGAATCAGAATAATTTTGATCTCTCTTTCTTTTCACCTTGCATGTGAGGAGTGCATCGATCGTTTGCATTCCATCTGATACACAGCTAGCACACAGGATTCAAAATCAAAACAGAAGTAGATGAAATAAATACAACCTTTTTGAAGGAAAAATGAAGAGTATAAAGCTAGCATAGAGGAATTAAAAGTTGAAGATACACATTAAAATAAACAAAGTTAAGGAACTACAAAACAACACTTTTAATTGGAAATCGGAAATCACGTCATTGCTAACCTAAGTGCCAAAACTGCCCTTGGATTCCCAAAGAATTCCCTAAGACTCGGAAGTAGTTTGGACTGCGATAAGTACAAAGCCGCATCGAGGCCTGGAACGTAAAGCATAACTACTTTCGGGATAAGGGGTTTATTCTGCAAATCACAAACAGCATCTATAGTAAGTATCTCCAGGTGTTAAACATTTACAACTGCATCGTCCGTGCCAAGAAAAAAAAAAAAAAAAAAAAAAAACCGATTGCAGCGAGTGAACCGTGAAGTGACCGCGCATTGCGCATCAAAAACTAGCAATTCAGGCAAGCGCCAGCAAAATCCACGTAAACGGAACTTTTTAATTTTTTACCTTAATGAAAACCCATGGGGGCATGAATCCTTCAGCAAGCACCCAAGATACTAGTCCTTGAACATCCTGCTTCATAGTGCCGAATCTCAGTTCAAAATTTTTCTTATATCCATTGTATAAATAAATAAACAACAATTTGGAAGATTAAGATGCGGACTTACTTGCAAATTTAAAGTAGAGGTAGCTTCAGGTATTTTAAAAACAATATCTGGTTTACCCTGATCGAAAAGGCGAATCAATCAAATCCAGTGCTACGATGCTAATATTGAATCTATATTACAATCTATCTAAACAACCAAATATAAATTGGAGAAATCTGATATAATCTATATATACTCCAGCCCTATTAATAAAATGAATTAATGGAAATAAAAAGAAAACATAAATCAATAAAATAAATGAAGCAAAAGAATTATAAACAAAAAAATAAAATGGATGAATGAAATTTCGTAGAAACAAAATGAAAAATTGAGAGAAGGAGGGCAAGTAGTAAAGTACCTGAGGACCATAAATATTGAAGAAATTGGAGCTGTCGCTTGAGCTATCGGCCTTCGAAGCCATTTTTTCTTTTTAAGGAGAAGAAATACTGCAGAGGCTTTAACTTTTAAAGAGAGCCCTATTTTATTTTGACCCCCCGATTGTTCAAAATCATTCAAAATAGCCCTTCAAATAAGACAAAACAGTTCAAATTACCTCTTCCGTCTGCTTCCGTCTACAAAAGTTGACGGAAAATACTGATGTGGCAAGACATTAAACATTTAATCAAATACATTTCTCAAAAAAATATATATATAAATATATATATAATAATAATAAATAAATAAAAAGAAGAAAGATTTGGAGGGAGGAAGGAGATGAGGGAGTGGAGTTGCCGGAGTTGACGGCGATTCAGGATTTTCTCATTGATTTTAGAGGGATAGGTTGAAGTGGGCCGGCTTTGGAGAAGCCTCTTGGGCTTTGATAATGGGGTGTTTGGGGGCTGGGAATTTGGCAGAGAAAAAAAAAAAGAAAAAATTATCTGAATAATTACTTTTTTTTCTCTCTATTGACTAATATAATACAAATTCTTCATTTTTGACCAATATAACATAAATTTTAATTTATTTTAATTTTATTTTATGTCAAATTGGTCTAGTATTAATATTTTACGTTAGGTTGATGTAATAATCTCTAAATTTATATCATTCAAGTGTTTTCCCAAAAAAAAAAAAGAGCCCATGGAACTTTAACGTTAGCAAAAACACTCCTTTTGTTATCATTAATGGTGAAAAATTTGAAAAAACTTTATTTTTACTAATTTATTTGTAACCTTTGTGTCTTTTACCCCTCAAACTTTGAATTGTCAACGAAAAGGAGGACAAATTTCACTTTTCCCCCCTGAATTTTAGACTATACAAAATACCTCCTGAACTTCAATTTGTCACATTATTTTTCCCTAAACTTTAGAAAGTTGACAAATTTCCCCCTTCAATTAAATTTTTTACTAAAACATGCACACGACACTCTTTGGAAACATGAGATACATGTATTAAATGAGAAACCTCTATAATTGAGTTAAAAGAGTAAATATTGAGGGTTGATTATCATTCTTTTTTTTTTTTTTTTACATAATTCTCTCTTATAGATAACTTTGTAACTTCACACTTAATAACAGTAGTGGGTGCCTGGACGCTATCAATATGTATCATTTCATAATTTTTTACTTAACACCCTTAACTCATGTTTCCAACAAATGTTATATGCTTTTTTTTTTTCTTTTTTTTTTTTTGTCAACAATTTAATTGAGGGAGAAATTTCACAAATTTTTCAAAGTTCAGGCAAAAAGAATGTTATAAATTGAAGTTTTGGGCATTTTGTGACAATACCTAATATTCGGGGGGGAGAATGTAATTTGCCCCCAAAAAAAACCCATCGAACTTTGATGTTAGCAAAAACACTCCTTCTGTCATATTTTAGCAATGTAAAACTTAGAAAAACTTTATCTTTACCCCCCCCCCCCCCCCCCCCCCCCCCAAATAAAAAACCAAAAAAAACATTGAAAACTAGTGCTTACACCCAGGGGCAGAGCCAAAAACATATTCCAGTGGAGGCTTACACAAAAAAAAAATAAATAAATAAAATAAAATAAAATAAAATTTCCAAGATTAAATAAATTTTAGTGGAGGCTATGAGATAATTTTTAATTTTAGTGGGTTTATTTGAGAATTTTTAATTTTAGTAGAGACAAAGGCGTAAAATGCAAACATAGAATTAATCATAGTACTAATTATGTGAGAATTATTTATTTTTAGTGGGGCAAAATATAGATTATATGAGTGTTTTTTTAATTTTTAGTGAAGGCAAATTGTATAAACTAAAAAAATTTTGGGGTTACTTTGTAACAACAAAAAATTTCAATGGGGGCTGTAGCCCCCACTCACCCCCACCCAACTTCGCCGCTGCTTACACTTCTCGAACTTTAAATTATTACAAAAACACTTGTTCTGTCACGTTTCGTCCACTTAAGATTGGTGTGACAGAGTTAATTTGAATATTACAAAAATAACCTTAAAAATCTTTCAAGATTCAAAGTTTTTGAATATGCAAGTTCCTTTATTTTTTCTTGGTTTTTCTTGTAATGACTTAAATTTTATAAACAAATCCTATGAACGCGTTAGTAATTTTTCAGACTTTGGTATATTTGTGTGTGTGTGTGTGTGTTTTTTTTCCGGTGTTGTTAATTTGTTTGGGTATTTTAGCTTGTTGGCCCTTTTTTATTTGTATTCTTTGGTTTAAGAAATTTGATTACTTTTCTTTGTTTTCTTTTTTCTTTTTTTTTTTTTAAAGTTAAGGGCCATTTGAGAGTTTTTTTGTGAATGATTTTGTTCTGCGTGTTCTGCATATTAAATAAAAATAAAAATGTTTTGAAAATGAGTTTGAGATGTTTTCTCAAATTGTGTTTGATTGTATATCTAGATAAATTGATTTGAGTACAAGAAAAAGTAAAATTGTATTTGGATGTATTTCTGAAAATATTTGTTGAGTGTACAAGCTTTAAAAAATGAAAACAAAAATGGAAAACAACATTATTTAATTTTCAAATTCCTTAACACAATTTTTTGTTTTCATTTTCTGACATATTACCAAAAAAACACATTTTAAAAACCATTTTCAAAACAGCTTATTAAAAACTGTGAGATTCATTTTCAAAACGTTTTGGAAACAATAATAAACATGACCTAAATTTGTATTTGTTTGTTTTCTATTGTGTAAATGGTTTTTTTTCTTTGAACACTAAGATAATTATTAATAATAGTATATATTGCTTTGTTTTTGTACAAAATTGAAATTATTTTTTTCAATATTCTACACTAAATTTTAACAGATGTTTAAGGTTATTTTTGTATTAATAAAAACATTAACTGGAACTATTTTTTCAGTATTTAAACTAGTGTCATATTAGCTTTAAGTGGACGAAATATGACAAATCTAGTGTTTTTTTTTTTTTTTTTTTTGTTAATAATTTATAGTTTGAGTGGTATAAGCACCAGTTTTCAATATTCAGGGAGTAAAGTTACAAATGTACTAAATTTTATGGGGGTAAAAATAAAGTTTTTTCAAGTCTTACATGGCTAAAATGTGACAAAATGATTGTTTTTTGTTACTGGTTTAAGGTTTGAGTTACATTCTTCCTAACAGTTCAAAATTTGAAAACCTTAAATAACGAAGTTTGCTGAAGTGTCACGGACAATCAAATTGTGTACAATAATATGAAAACTTTTACAAGTACTGTATTAATATACAAAACAAATTTATATTATACATAAAATTAGGAATTATACAGTTGTGAGATTACATGGATAACTTGATCGCTTGAATTCAATCACCTTAATTGGTTGAACTTGGTTGTGAACTTGCTGGCAGACCTTGGCATCCTTCATATTTAAGCTACTTTTGACAACAAGACTGCACTTCATTTGCGGCAAATCCAACCTTCCACAAACAAACTAAACACATTGAAGTCGATTGCAACTTAAATCGAGAAAAAATTCAGCAAGGAATAGTTTGTACTGGATATGTTTGATCACACACCAATAGCTGATGTTTTTACAAAGTCTTTCGCTATTGATCTTTTCGCTATTTTAGTCAAGATGGGCGTTCAAGATCTTCACTTGCCATTTCACTTGCCATCTTGAGGAGGGGCTGTTACAAATATGGTAGAATCAATTTTCAATTAAGGCTATCATTGACTTAGGGTTAGTTTGAAGTTGCTGTGTTTTTGACAAAAATTTTTACTTTTACTTCCAACAAAAAGAAAAGTTGAAGTTAAAAGCAAAAGTTACAAATTCTAGTTTACATGACAGTCTGTGTAAGGACTTTTGGATTCTCCAAAAACATAACCAAACTAATCCTTAGCCTTAATCTCCAATGAGACTGTTTAGCTAATACCAAGATTGTAGCAATAGTATCTTTTGTAGTTAATGATAAGATTATACAGTTAATGATAAGAGGATATTGACGGAAGAAATGCAAGCTTTACTTGTATATGAATCATTAAATTTTTATATATGGATGGATTATTTACTTGAATGTCTATATTGAAAACTATGACTTGAAAACTGTATTTTTTTTATTTACATAAATGTCTAAATTGATATTTCTAAAGACCATATTACCCTTTTATCAAGAAATGAAACTAAAAAAATAAATAATTGATTAAAAAAGGAAAGAAAAAATCTCTAAAAAAAATGCAAAACTAAACAAATTTTTAATAAAAGGAAAAGAGACCATTTTACTTGCTTTATTATAAAGAAAAAAATAATCATAACTGGTATTAGTTGCATGATACATGAAAAACAATCATCATCAATAAATAATTAGTCATTAAAATAAAATTCACAACGAACATATAAAAAAATTAAATAGATATTGTAAAAAAATATGAAACACATTAACACCTAAAAAAAAACATCATAATGATATTGTAATTATCATAAAGAAAAAGACATCATAATGATATAGTAATATTATAAAGAAAAAAAGCATAACACATTTGAAAAAAAAAAAACATCATAATGATATAGTAATTATCATAAAGAAATAAACAATTTCGTTATACATTTAAACTTTCGAAGCTAACTATTAAAGCAATACCGATAATAATAATAATAATAATAATAATAATAATAATAATAATAAATTATCACAATAACGTTACAATTATTATTAAGAACCTAAATCATACTAAAAAAAAAATAGGTTTCTAAAAAAACTAATCATACTTAAGAAATATATTTATAAAAAACCTTTATTATACTAATAAGTCATCACTATAATAAAGAACTAGTCATTAAGATAAATTTATAATAATGATGAACAAACAAGAAAAAAAAAATATGAATCATAATGAAAGAAACTGATGTTAAATATAGTAAAAGGGTAAAAAAGGTACTACAAGCAATTATTTTTTAAAAATGGACATTTACGAAATATTTTCTAAACCTTAACATATTTTAAAATGAGACTCAAAAAATAGATTTTTTTTATGTAATTATTTCTATATTGATTTGTAGTTGACTAGACCTGTAAATTTAGATGGCCTGGCCCAAACCTAATGGGGCGGTAGGGGAAAATCGGCCCGATTAATTGGAAGGCTGCGAAAAGCTAAGCCTGGCCTTGCCCTAAAGCCGGGCAAGCTTAAAATCGGGCCAAGTAAACGGGCTTAAATTCAAATCGAGTAAATGGTCTTTTTGAAAAAAAAAATGAAACAAAACAAACAAACAATCAAAACCAAAACAAAACAAAACAAAAACAAAATTGACATCAAAACTTCAAAATTCAAATACAAACATTCAAAGTTTTGGCCAAAAAAAACATAGAGTATCTCAAAAGTATAGGTAGATAGAGATATTGAGTTGAACTTTATTTGATTTTTGTCAATTTTACAAAAAATTTTAAATTTCGTTAATTTTACATATATATATAATATGATCGTTGTGCAATGGTCATCTTCAAATTTTTTTAATATAAAAAGTTATATGTTATTTCTACTAGTTTCCATTATATATATGATTTATATTACAAAGGAATTACAATAAAAAAATAATTAAAAAAAAACCTTTACTTTCTTAGGCGGGCAAGTCGAGTCGGCTAAGCCGTTCTGTCGAGCTCAAAATTAAAGCCAAGCCCGACCCTTGTGCTTGCACCAAGATGGGGACGGGCCCAACGTACGGAGAACCAGACTAGGTATGCCTTAGGGTCAAAATTAAGGGCAACGGGTCGGCCCGTTTAACCCAACTCATATTTACAGCTCAATAGTTGACTTGAGCATCAGAGAAACTGCAAGCGGATCAAGTAAAATAAAATTTATTGGAGATATATATATATATATATTTTAGAGAAATAGTGAAATAGCATAATTGTAGAGGATAGTTGAAAAAAAAAAAAATTTAGGATTAGAAAATTATAACATAATTTGATTTCAGATTTTCAAAATCCCCAAAATGCCCCCACATCACATCCCTCATCTCTGTACCTCCTCGTTGCTATCAACTTACTTAGAGTCCGAAGTTGCCGACAATTGATTAGCCATCAATCGACATCACCGCCATCGTCGTAACTGATTCATCGGGTTGTGGGCGAGCTTGCTGTTAACGATTGAGTTGTGATGGAGAAGAAAAGCCTGTCACAATCTCGTCTCGCCCCGTCGTGATGTTCGATGCCACGAGTCTATCTCCTCCGATGACGGTGGTGCTAGAGGTGGCTGCGACCTCACCAGTTGCGTCATCATCCTCTCCGGCGGTTTCATCCTCTCAGGTTGTGTCATCGTCTAGGTTCATTCGTTGGATCTCCAGACTCCCCACAGTGCTTTCTCTAACCGTTGTCGGGCTAGTCCTCTTCTCCGACGACAATTGATTTCCTACTTTCACGATAAAGGATCTCATTTGAAATCCGTATATATCTCATTTTAAATATCTGTAAATCCTAGTAAATCTGTGTAAAAAGGAATCTTAGAACCAGGCCTATGGCATGTCGTCACCAGAGAAGAAGCCGATCTCCCCAAAAACAGAGCACAAAGCTCCACTGGTGAGACATCTCCACATATGTCCTCGAAATCGCAGCGTGCTCCCACCGGCGTAACGTCTCCTTCATGTCTCATCTGAATCTCGAGCTCGTCGTATTCTCGGCCCTACAATTCCATCAATTTTAACATTAAAGGGTAAAAATGGAAACTTAACATGTTTTAAAATGGAATATATTATCTATCAACTGTGGTAATAAATTATGATATTTATTAACATACTTATGCTATTTCTCATAATTTCTTTTTTTTTTTTTTTTCTTTTAACTAACACTAACTATTGTTCATAAATTGCTACAAGTAGTAGGAAAATTTTATCCTATAAATGTCCAATTTCACGGTATCAATGGAAACATAACAATAATTATAACAACAATAATAATAATGTGATTATAAGTATATTCTATAGATAATACTGCAGATGACTCTATTAGAATTCAAATCATCTACCCAAAATAAAAAAATAAAAAAACAAATAATTGCAATTATTAATTAATTAATTAATTAATTAATTATAACGTCTCGTTGCCAGCGAACTGTAGCATTAATTGTGGTGATTGCTGACAGCTGATGCCAAAAGCGAAGAACAAAAATAAAAATAAAACAAGGCCAATGTCAGGGCTCCCAATGGATAAGAAGTATGTTGTCCACCACCAATAACGCATATTCCGGAGATTTATCTTTTATTGCCCCTTTTGGATTTTTTTTTCCATCACTTTTATTTAGAATATTAGGACATATTGGTCAATTCACTCAATTAAAAATATTGTCCACATAAATTTGAGCCCTGCTACCACCATACAAACTTTTTTTGCAATATTATCCACTTTCACAAAAATATTTTTTTTTGGAAAAGATAAAAAATAAAAAAACATGAATGAAAATCTGAGAAAAAAGAAAAAGAAAAATGTTTGAGAGAAAACATTAACTTCCCACCAGAAAACAAATCCCATATTTCTCTTCAGAAGTCCACTAAAAGCTTATACAAAACCAAAAAAAAAAAAAAGAAAGGCATTTGGAGAGAGAGAGAGAGAACAAGATTTTAAGTAACATAAAAATGGCTTTGGAGAACTGTTTGCAAGTGAGCACAACATGCATTAGAATTGGAGCTCTACAATGCCATAACAGTACATTTTCTTCCAAGGAAAAGCTTAATTTACCACCAACATTCAACAAGGGCGGTTCAAGGAAATCCGCTTTGTCATTTTCCGCTTTCTCTTCCCGGCCTTTCGGATATTTCAAGTTCGACACTACTACTACTACTACTACAAGGAAATCCCTCTTTGTTTGCAAAGCTCGTGAAGCTCTTGATGAAGGTATTTCTTTTAGTTACTATTGCCTGAATTCGTAGATTCTAGTATTGTTCTCTTTAGAAATTACTACCTATAAACTTTGCCATTTAAGCACGAGATGAATGCCATAAGAAATTTGACCGAATCAACTTCATAATTTTTTATCTCGCTCTCATTGAAATATGTTTATGGTAAAATATCAAAGGTCGTCGCATTTTTCAACCATTCGAAAAATATCCAGTAAAACTATCACTATGTATGAGTCATAAAAATTGGTGATTGAATTCCAATGATGATAAACAACTTTGTCTATGAAGAAAGACGATATCGATTTTCGGTGCATTGATTTGGATAGGTTTTTTTTTTTTTTTTTAACTCGCGCTGATGCAACATGTGTTTGAAACCTGCAGTCCAAGTGGTGACAGAATCGAGCTGGAACAACCTTGTGATTGCGAGCGAGAACCCGGTTCTGGTGGAGTTTTGGGCACCGTGGTGTGGACCATGTCGTATGATTGCGCCGGTGATCAACGAGCTGGCGAAAGAGTATTCGGGGAAAATAGACTGTTACAAGCTCAACACGGACGATAGCCCCAACATCGCGACACAATATGGCATCAGAAGCATCCCAACTGTGCTCTTCTTCAAGGACGGGGAGAAGAAAGAGAGCGTTATTGGAGCAGTACCCAAGTCTACCTTATCTGCGACCATAGACAAATATGTGGATGTTTGAACTCGTCTTTTTATTCACCTATGTAACAAAACAAAGCATCAAATCATCTACTCCTTGAGCCTTGATATATATATATATATATATATATATATATGTTCATTGTTTATATATTTGACTCACACTTGTGATTTTGAATTCATATAACGACTGTTAATATTTTGCGTCATTTTTACACAAGTATTATCTTATTTACATTTTGATAAATCTGCCATCGTCACCACAAACGTGACCTTCAAAAAAACAAATACAGCTTCCCCACTTTCAAATATTTCGTATGTTTATCAACGGCAGCGTCGAAGTAAAATCTTAAAACGAAACCATAAACCGAGGCTATCGGCAATTGAAGTTGAACTGAAGCCTGTTGAGATTGAAGTTGAACTGAAGCCTGTTGAGACAGGAGTTTTCGATCCAAAATATGCCGTTCACAATAATGATTCATGATTCATTCATGGGGACGACAAATTCAGCATAAACCGATGACATTGTTTTCTGAATTTGAGTCGAGACAAAGCGGGTTCGTTTTGATTCAATTCCTGCCATTTATTCTCTCCTTCATAGAATTATGCAGTTCACAATAAGTATTCATTCAAGAGGACGAAATCAGCCGTAACCGATAATGACTGTCCAAGTCGTTTAAAACAAAAACAGAAAAATAGAACAGCCTAAATATGATCAGCACAAGAAGAAAACTCTGCAATATGATCAGCACAGGTTTTGCTAGAACAAGTTACCGTGGCTCAAACGTCGAGTCCTATTCATAGCCGGTAACAGAACGAAAAGACACCACGAGCCACAGGGAGAAATATGAAAATGGTAACAATTGAAGATGATGATAACTTTTAAGGAGGGACAAAAAAAAAAAAAAAAAAAAGAATTTATAAACGTATACCAAAAACCACATGAAAAATTAGCGCCATCAGCCACACAACCAGCCACCAGATTTTTCCTTTTCTCTTATATATAAATAACAGAAGATTAGTACAAAGTGGGAAGTAGCCCTGTTATAACCCTTTCCACTCACCCACTGTTCGTTTATCTTTTCCTTTTCTTTTTTTTTTTTTACTTTTTTTCTCTCTTTTCTTTACCATCTCCACAGGGCCACCACCGGCAATTCGGCCATTTTTCTCATGCTGCACAAGCAGCCATGATATCAACAACAATAAACATGTCAAGAGGCGGTGTCGGTCAATAGATCTATTCAAGGGGATGGTTTCCAATCAAATTGAAGATTATTAAAGCCATTAACAGCTCCTAGCCCACTAAGCAGCTGGTTCCCCAAATCCTGCTGTTGATGATGCATTATCTGGTCTCGACCTATCGACGGCATCCCTACCCTTCCGTTCATCATGGCGGCATTATTTCCCATTGCAGCTCTGATTCCGTTTACCATGGCAGATTGACTTAGTCCACCACCCATTGCGCCAAATCCACCACCCACCATACCCGAATTACTGTTGGCCATCCCGTTCCCCACTAGGCAGTTTCCACCGTTCATGCTTGTGTTGTTGCTCGTTGGCAAAATCCCATTCATATTCTTCACATCGTTCCCCAGAGGACCAGCACCACCACCGCCCATACTTCCTCCTCCACTGAGCTGGTTGGACATCATAATTTCATGCAAGATTTTCTGGACGGAGCTCTGGGAATCAGTCGGATCAGCATCGCCAGATAGAGCTGGCTGTTGCGGCAAGGAGATATTTGCCGGTGAGTTTGTGGCATTCATGTGATTGGCAGCTGTTAAGGCACTGTGTGACGTTTGTGGTGGATTGTTGGATGACGAGGGCGTTGGTGACTGGAAAGGGGAAGGGTTGGATT
This sequence comes from Ficus erecta, assembly GCA_008635985.1. Lineage (NCBI taxonomy): Eukaryota > Viridiplantae > Streptophyta > Magnoliopsida > Rosales > Moraceae > Ficus > Ficus erecta. Next base: position 140,344 of record BKCH01001741.1, read on the forward strand.
GTGATTGGGGAATCGTACTGGAAGAACCTGGGGAAGGAATCTGAACCGAACTACCTCCGTATGGGCTGCTTGCATTATTAACAGAATTTTGCTGCCTGGAGTTCATGGAATTTTGGTGTAGGAGCCCAGCGATGGTGCTTGCAGAGGAAGATGTAGAAGCCGGGTTCAGAGGGTTATTTACACTAGCAACACCATTGCTAGCGGCAAGTTGCATCGTGCCTTGGACAGAGTTCTGATCACCATTTGAATTCTGAGCCATTGCTGGCTGCTGCTGTTGTTGTTGATGTTGCTGCTGCTGCTGCTGCTGTTGCTGCTGCTGCTGCGGCTCTTCAGACTGTTGTGATTGACTGAGAAGCCCAGATGCGCTTGTTCTTCGAGGAAACTTGACCAAGCTTTCTGAGAAAAGAGGGAAAAAAAAAAACACAAATACAAACAATCAGCAAGCTAGAATGCTGCAACCAACCATCAATACTATAGTGATATTATTCTCGCTGAACATAATTTAACACTGCACAAGCTAGGTAAGAGAATTAAACTTAATCTCCTTTTTCCATACTTGAACAAAAAGAGCGCTCTCGAGGACAGAGGCCAAAAAATCTCCAAAAAGCAGAACTTACTAAAAATATGCATACCCAATACACTATAGTTAAAAATATTCATAGTTTTTCTTTAGGCATTACTATGACTGTCCTTGTGTCTCTAGTTTTGATGGTCCACCATCTTACGCAATGCCTGAACGGAGCTTGGCTAGCTCAAGTATTAAATAAAAAATGGTGGTAGCGTACAATGCAACATCTCAAGGATGGACCTTTTCCCAGGAAAGAAGTTACACTAAGCTAGTAAATATGGTTATTGTGTTACCCTACGATTTTCTTCTCCTCCTTTGGCTGGAAATTTTTGGGCTATTGTTGTCTACCTACAATTTATTGGTTAATTGGCATGAAATCAATTTCTGCAATCTAACACACAGCAGCAGCCTTCTTATTCAAAACAAAGAATGATAAGATGCCATGAACTGTCTTGAATACTAAACCATATATGCACCAAGGCTGAGATTTATCAGAACTCACCCGAAAAATTCCCAAGTGTCTTCATTATTATGATTCTGTTGTCAATTTTTGACTCTCCTTGGACAAAATTTTTTAACTTGCAAATGGAATTAGGAAATTAAAATCTCTACTTCCCAATCCGTAGTTAATTCTTTGCCTAAATACATGTCAAAATCAAGCAGCACCAATCTTATCATTACTTATCATTACTCTTCCAGACTCGCATATACTTCTCCTTCAAAATAGCATCAATCTGGTAGCACATTACAAGTTCAATCTGACAACCGGATTTTGAATGCAACCCACTCTCCCTCTCCCAAAAATTCCCAGGAGAATAAAGAGAGAGAAAGAGAAGGAAAGAGAGAGAGAGAGAGAGAGGAGAAAAGTAATCTAAAGATCCCAACTTTGAAAATCTTACATAAGCAAGAGAAATAACAACAAATGTTGGCCATAATACACACGAACACACACACACACACACACACACACACACACACACATCTATATATATTGCATCGAGCTTACCCATAGGTCCTGTTCCCGTTTCTCGACTGTAATCAATCAAGTCTTTCATACTATTCACCACTTCTGATATCTGCAATGCGTGGATAAACAGCTATAAGAATTAGAGGGTGGTAAAACTACAAGAAATCCAAAATGCTCAAACAGGCTGCAAACAAACGAGTAATAACTTTGTTTAACGGAGTAGGTATTTCACATAATTTTTTTAGAATTTTCTCGAGTTCAGTCTACATGCATATTTACCCACATTTCGTACAGATTATTTCTCAATACCACATTTACATGGTAATGGAAAACTACAAGTGAAATCAGATATAGCTAATAATGCTTGGGAATTTATCCAACTTCAGACATATAAAAGAATACCGAGTCCAAAATTACACTTATGTGAAACTTTTCTGTACAGATTTTTATGACCTCAAATGATGTCATCAAAGAACAGCAATTCCCCACACACGCATAACAACATCCACAACTCTCGAAATAAATTTACACAGGAGTAGTGTTTCATATCATCTTCAAGAATAGAACAAGAATATTACCTGCAGGCAGCGTACATATCTCTTTGTATAACCTAAATCATTTACTAATGGCACTTCCAAAGTTTTCGCCAATTGTCGAGCTGATGTCACGAACCTAAATCAAGCCAAAGCATTAAAGGTCACCAAGTACAGAGTTATAACAAATAAATCACCGATGTTACAAGTATACATTACAATATCTCTAGAAGAACAACCATGCATTTTGAGATCCAGTCCTAGCACCATTTCCAAAAAATTCCCGTTTCCATTTTCATACCCAAAACAAAACTATTTTGAAAAAGCTCTCTTTCCCCGGTTAAAACATTAACAAAGAGGAATTTAACACGAAAGTGTAACATATTTTATGGTGGAGAACAGAGCCAGGAACCTACACATTACAATTACTCTGCATCTCCGGAATTGATAGATTGGATGAAGCATTTTGAGTAGCAGCCTGATATTTCTGAGCTGCAGTACCAAGCTGACTAACCTGTACGTAACAGTCAACGGTTAGCTATGCACAAGGTAAACCAATAGCAGGAGTATTTATATATATATATATATATATATATATATATGAAAAACACTTTCGTTGACAATAAATCAATCACAAGGTAAAGGGGATAAGGAATCGCCAAAAGAGCAAAACAAAACAAAAATATATATCATAAAACACACAACAAAAAATCTGCTTAGTGTAAAAAAGATGGCTCCCATTAGATTAAGCTGAGTAGTAAAGAAGCCAATGTCAACCAAATTAAGAAGCCAAATCCGAATTTTAACTTAATATTTAATTCTAAATCCACAACTTGAATTTTATAACAACAGATTCGTAAATGAAAATTCCATCTTAATCTGGTCAAACTAGGAGCAGGATTGAAAATTTTAGCCAACAGAACAAACAAAAGTCCATTCAGGCAGGAAGATACACCTTCTAACAGCCGATACAACATTAACATAATTTTATTTATAGCACTACAAATGGTGCATAATACATTTTTAATGGAAATGCAATTAAGCCTGAAGCTAATGGGAAAGAGTGAGATCAATGCTTCCACGAGAACCAAAACTCAATATTAAAACAGCCATGATAACTCAAAAGAATTCATGTGAAAAGAATAGCACAAAGAGAGCTGAAATAAATTAGTTTCTGAAAATATCTACTTCAGACTAAAGGAACTAAAATGCCTAAAACATAAATACGTTAAACAAAAATGCATTTACTATATCCTACATTATTCTGAGTTCGCAAAGGGGAAAAAGCGTTTTTGTGAGAAGCGAGGACATAATTGATACGTGAAGTGCCTCTTCCTTGCTAATGAAGGCTTCTGACTTACAAGTACATCAATCATCTTGCTATCTTCGTTTTTTCTGTTTAAATTTTAGACAAGATGTGTAATCATATCTCTTTCAAATTTTTGACAAGATGTGCAATCATATCTCTTTCAAATCTCAGCAATATGGGATTAGAGCTTCTTTTGTTGTGAAGTTTAAAAAATAAAAAATAAAAAAATTAAGTAACAAAGAAAAGTCATCTTCAAATAACCTGAGGTATCAGCAATCTTCGAGGGATAAGCTCTTCATGACGCCTTGCACAAAATTCCCAAGAGCATATCTGCCAAAAAAATTGAATTTAAACAAATAATGCCTGGTAAAAATTGAAGCCAAAAGTACTTTAAGATATGTAAAAACACTTGATATTTCTTTTGTCAGAACCTTGAGATCCGGAGAGAAAACTATTCGAAGTTGGCCATCACGAACAACACGAAGTTGCTCAAAAACACTTTCTTGTATGGCCTTTGCATAGTCTAAGACAATCTGGCCTGATGAGTTATGGTACTCACGGGGCATATCAATATACAAAAGTTCCTCCAGAGTACCACTTTCATACTTAATTTTGAAAAGTCTGGGGAGAACCTCAACAGTCGCTTCTGAAAATACATTAAACATACATCACATATCGATGGAAAATGGAAAACTTAATGATGAAGGAATCAAGGCCTAGACTAAAAGCAAAGATAATCTAAACTTTCAAGAAAAGTAAGAAGCAGTAAACAGCATAATTTTGAAGTGTATAGAGTACAACGTACCGAAACCACGGCCAGGTTTCCGATTGCATATTTCACAATGCCATACATCCTGGAAAATTTTCAAGTTGAGTTAAATTCATGACTCAATGAGCTGTAATTCAGATTATAAATCAATGTCTATGCAGATTTCTATGCAAGTCTTAACAACTTAAACTGGGATATTTCCCCGCTTTTGGATAAATCTTTAATTACCAGAACAAGAAACAAGACAATGAATGGAGGAAGTTAACCATATTCACAGTTCACTCATCCTCGGTAATAATAGTAAAAAGTCAAGATTTCCTTCAGCATCAGAATACCTGAGGGAAAACACCAGTGGTCTGGCGACCACTTCCGTACATAGAAACACACCATTTCTTTTTTGCATGGGGTGCAAAGAACTCAGCAACAAATTTCCTCCAGAACTCAATATTGTTATCCTGCATGAAAAGAAGCCATAAATGACACGGTAATAAACAAACTAGAGGAAAAACAAAAATAACTTCACTGTACAGAGAGTATCATACTTCAGGCCTTTGTTGTTGTCGATGCATATAACTCGTTAAACGCCTGGCACACATTCCAGGTTCATATGGAGGTTTTGCAGGTGATCTCAAGGGCAAATTCTGCGGTTGAAGCTGTTGCAATTGAGACCGTTGCTGAGGTATTGCTTTTAAGAGTTGTTGTTGCTGGTGTTGCTGGTGTTGCTGCTGTAACTGTAAGAACCTTTGTTGCTGCAAAAGATTAATCTGAGCTGCCGCAGCCTGAGAGGACTGCCGCGACATGTGTAGGAACTGCTGTTGATGTTGTTGCTGCTGCTGTTGCTGTTGCTGTTGCTGTTGTTGGTGCATAAATAGAGACTGATCCGAGTGTTGGGGTTCCAACTTAACTGGCGCCAAGGCTCGCATAGTCTGATGTTGTTGCGGTTCCAATTTCACCGCACTTAGATTTCTCAAGGGGTGCAACTGCTGTTGCTGCAGTTGCGGTTGTTGTTGTTGTCCATGTTGATCATTACTCACTTGGGGCTCTAACTTCACTGGCCCAACGCCTCGAATAGCTTGATATTGCTGCTGTTGTTGCTGTGCATTGTGAGGGGCGGTAAACTGTTGCATTGGCTGCTGACCATGCTGAAAGCTCTGCGGCTCGAGCTGCTGAGACTGCTGCTGATCCGGCAACAGCTGGTTACCAGAAGCATTAGAAAACTGTTGACCCTGGGCTTGACCAGATGACCCAGGGTTAGCCATAGTTGATGGAACATATGTCGACGAAGGAGCATTGAAGCTCATTCCATTGCCGACCGAAGAAAGTGGATCCGACTCGGCCCCTGTATCAATACCTCCACGCTGGCTACTCCCAGTACCAGAAAGCCCTGAATTCGGAATCCCATTTCCAAAGATTGATTCAGAAGCGAAGACACATTAGGAACATTTCCAAGCATATTCATGTTGTTAAATTGAGTGCGCGGTGAGACGAGTGAAGGGAACGCCGCCTGTGCAGGCAGGGGACCCCCTTGAGCTCCCAAAATACCGGAATTCGATCTCAAGAGCGACGGCGGAACGGACTGGGCACCACCAATAGGAGTGGGCGGCCCCGAAGGCACCATATTTTCCAAAACCACAAATTCACAAATACTTGGCGAAGAACTACTACAACAACTATCTAAAAGAACATGAATTTCACTAAAAAAAACTTAACCCAGATAGCATTTCAGTCCAACATCCATGGCCAAAGGCTTCAAAGTCGTTATTGTGCACCAATAAAAATGGGAGAGCCTTGTGCCTGAGCATGTTGTGTAGATTACCAAACACAAACCAAAAACCGAAAAAAAGCAGAAACCCGAAAACAAGCTTTGATTCTGAGCATTCTAGAGCCTCAATAACTCCGATAAAGAAGCAATCTTCGACCAGATTCCACATGAATCTCTGCTGAACATACCAAGTCTCAGATCCACTCTGACCTCAACCATTGAACACAAAAAGGCTTAAACAATCAACAAATCGGATTCTCTCTCTTATCAACCAAAAACCCTGACAAAATCATCAACAATTATCAGAATTCCGTAACAAAACAAAATCTTTTCAAGAAATTCAAACGAAATTCAATACAACTTAAAGCAAAAATTACACACCAAAAAAATTAAAAAAAAAAACCCATCAAACAATTCTAGAGAGAACCCATTAAAAAAAATAAAAAATAAAAACTTCACCAGACCAGAACACAAACAGAGCTCAAATAAATGCAAAAAGTAAATACTAAAACCTTCTCGATCGGACCCGAAACCCACGCAAATCGAACGATCCAAGCCTAAAAAAGTAACCCACAAATAAAAGGAAGACCCAAAGAGGAAAAGAAAAAAAAAAGACTAAGCGAGGACTCACCAGAGAGTAGAAGAAAAAACTTCATTACTATCTAAGAAAACCAAGGAGATTTTTTCTCTCAATCCAAACTGATCAGAATACAAAACAAAACAAACCAACTCTTCGATTTCTCCGTCAGTTTCAGTTTTTCTTTTTTCGAATCTCTTACAACAAATACCAAAGTTGAGCTCCTTTGTTGTTGTTTTTTTTTTTTTTTTTTTTTTGTCTAGGGTTTCTGAGCTGTATTTTCTCTGTGAGTACACGGCCCTGTAACCTCGCTGTATCAGAGAAACAAGAGACAGAAAGAGAAGAGAAACGTTTTAGAGAGAGGAGAGATAGAGAGAGAGACAGAGAGAGAGAGAGAGACTGAGTGTGGGTGTCCTTGCGGACGTCAAAATTGTATTCGATCGGATTGAATTTGCTTCATTCCTTCTTTTTACCTTTTCTCTTTCTTTTCTTTCTTATTTTCTTTTGTTTCTCTCTCTTCTCTTTTTTTTTTCACTCTCTCTCTCTCTCTCTCTCTCTATCTCTCTCTTGGAATGAAGTCAAATCCTATTCTTCTCTCCTATAAAAACATAACAAAATAATTTTATGTTTATGTTATGTCCATTATTAGCATTAACATCCATTATCCATCATCATCATCAGCATCATCGGTTTTTATTATTCTTGCTATGGTCATGCATGATCATAATGCATATAATAATAATATATTCCCATGTTACTTTACGATATTACCCCCCTTCATTGTTGTTTTTTTTTTTTTTTTTTTAATTGGAAGTCTGGACTCGGGCAATTGAAATACAAAGTTTTGGAGTTTGTTTGGTGTTTGGGTTTAATTTAAGATGAGATAAAATTTTTAAGTTTGAATTGGTTAATTTTTTAAAAATTAGTTATAAATTTTGTTGATTTTTCAGAAAAAGATAAAAATTAAGATGAAAAAATACAGTTTAGTTGGAGTTAAACCTGGATATCAAACGATGGCTTAATTGAAAATGAATTGAGTTTTAAAAATGTATGTTTTGTTGAAAATAACTTAATTGAAATTCTAAAATATAAAAATTTAAAATGTGTTTGAAAAAAAATTAATAACATAAATCTTACTTTATTTCTCTTATCATTCTATATAATTTAAAATATATATATATATTATCTTATTTCGATTTTGAATAAAAAATTATAAATTTTTAAAATTTGAGTTTTTAAAAATATTTTAGACGTGTAAATAGTAAAATGATTTTTTTTTAAGAATAAGACAAAAAATAATTTGAAAACTCCTTCTAGAGTTAATGCTCCGAATGGCCCCTCAAAATTTTCAACAAATGCCCCGTTTGATTCTCCAACTTGGTTTAAACTAAACTGTACTTTTTTCATCATGTTTTTTATCTTTTCTGAAAAAGTTTTTTGTCTTTTTTGAAAAAGTCAACAAAAATTACTATTCAAACTTAAAAATCTCAACTCAACTCAAACTCAACTTATACACCAAACACCCCCAGTCTAGCATGATGAAATTACTATTAGTTTACTACTGCAGCCGCCCATGAATTATTTGCTTGTTCAATTTTCTCTGAGAAGGAAAAAAATACTCGCACTTGCATCCTCAAAATTGAGAATCATTCTCTTATCAAACTTTAGAAAATGTCTATTTTGCCCCTATATTTTTCAAATATGATTCATTTGGATATGTTATTATATCAGATAAATGATTCAAATATAATGTATGTATTTTAATATGTATTTAGATGTCACGTTTTTACATTTGAGTGTATGTATTTCAATAAAATATGTGTTTAAATGTCAACATTGGTATTGTGGTTTTAAAATGGTAAATAATGTTTGTATTCAAACATGTGTATTTTTTAAAAACATTTAGCCTTTGTTTGATAAGTTAGTTGGAGATTAAATTTTTAAGTTAGAGTTAGTTGACTTTTTAAAAACTAATTATAAATTTTATTGATTTTTAGAAAAAGATAAAAATTGATATAAAAATGTACAGTTTAGTTGTAGTTGAACTAACTTACAAAAAGGAGCATTATATTCAAATGTTGAATAGTAATGATATTGGGGTTTGTTAAAAAATTCAAATGTAAAATACTGATAATCCAAATGAATATTGTATTATTGCATAAAAATATTTCAATGAAATAGTCGATCAAAATGCCCCCACTAGTCTCACATGCCCCTCTATATTAGTTTTCCATAAAATAAAATAAAAAATAGAAAAAGAGGTCTTTACAAAATTCGTCTCACTCCTCTTATATTATCATTTTTGTGAAATAAATAAGAGTAACAATATATAAACGGATAAAGACATGGTGATCATCCTTAATTTTTTACTTTTCTGTCTGTTTTTTTAATTCTACTAAATGAAATTAAACTAATTTAAAATTCAATTTATGAAATAGGAGTTTTAAAAATTCAAAGAGTAAAGTAAAAAAAGATACTTCAATATCAAGACACAAATGAGATTGAACAAAAAGAAAAATGAAGTAAGAAGTTTGCTTGTGGAATTTTTTCAATGTATTCATAAAGTTCTGTTTGAATCAACATCTCCAATAGTTATTATTTAATTCTAACACAATGTGTGTTTGTTTTTTTTATTATTATTATTTTATTACTATGGATACAATGTGTGTTTGGTTAATGATAAAATATTCAAGTTAAATTTAATTAATTTAATTATTTTACAACAAGTCAACTTAAATCCAAATACAAGTTTTCATTTTTCAGACATTTATTTTACATTCTTTTTTTTTTTTACCTTTACACTATTCAAATACTATATTAAATAAAAACTATTTAATCACATTTTAATTTGAATAAACAATTACCACCTATAATCCAAACGGGGGGACTCAAAACCTTACCAAGTTACTCTACTTTGGGACTTTCTTTTTTGGTTTGATTTTATTGTTTGATATGGCAAAGATTTAATAAATGTTATATATAGCGAGGACTAAGGAGTGCAGAGTGAAACTTACCGATAAAAAAAAAAAAAAAAAAAAGTGGAGACTTCCACCATTAGTAACACACGTCTCTTTGGAGACGCATCAAGTCCGGATTCCTAGGAGTATCTTTAGCTCAAACCAATTTTAAACTCTAATCTCTAGCCAAAAAAAAAAAAAACTCTTAATATACTAGCAAAAAAATTTTTTTGTAACTCTTAGGCCTTGTTTGGTGAATGACTCTGTTTAAATTAAACTGTACTTTTTTAATCATGTTTTTTATCTTTTTCTCCAAAAAGTTGTTTGTATTTTCTGAAAATTCAAAAAAATTTACTATTTAAACTTACAAATCTTAACTCAAACTTACACACCAAACACCCCCTTAATTCGATAAGGAAGAATAAAAAGGGATATATGCTCAGACAATGGAAGAAGTTCTTTGATTGGGCATGAAAAATGCATTTGTCAATGTGGTATACTATTTTTCTTGAAAATAAAACAAATTGCAAAATATGAAAGATAATATAATCGTCAATTTATAAACAAAAATCTCATATTAAAAAAAAACTTGGACACTGATAGACAATCAATTCACCAGTGAAATTGAATGATGTACAAAGAGAATTAGCGTATCTTAGACTTTATGATTGAAAAAAAAAAAACCCAAATAGGCATCCAAAATATCGAGTACACACATAACTCTTTAACTAAATCCTCTATAGTTGATTGAAATAGCAATTCAACCGATAACAAGAAATCTGTAGCACAAAAGTCACACAAATGGCTGCAATAAACCGATCTTACAGACGAAAAACAAAACCAAGTACTTAAACAAACAAGATAAATATCTATATAAATCGGGGTAAGAACCATCATTATCACTAATGAAAAATGATGAAAATCACAAGTCAAAAAATCGAAGCACCAAGGATAGCAAGGCCCCCAAATATCGGAAGAAAAACATGGTAGAAAAGGCAAGCAATTCACAAATACATATCTCCAACAGCGACAAAAGTTGACACATGCACCACTATATGAGGGATAACCTGCGAGGACTCATCTTATATAGGATAGAGAAAACTCGATCTAAACAAATTGGGGTTATTAACGAGTTAAAAGACTTAAAAGACAAAAAAATAAGCAATAATAAATAAGAAAATAAAAGATAAAAAAGAAGACAAATGGTTTAAAGTGTTGTCATTCATGAACTAAGAATAGACAGAAGATTTACTAATAAGAAACATTCTGTATGGGCTCTCCATACAAATACAAGTTTACAAGTACCAAAACCGGTAAGTTACTCAGAGATGTCAAATATCTTAAAATCAATGAATTTTTCCTAATTTGAAAATTAATATTAATAAATTTAAATCCTTAATATCACAATCAGTGAATCTAAAAACTAGAAATAATTATGAATGATAATTTCAATGAATATTTTCCAATATCTCAAATCTCAACAAAATATTTAACTCATCATGGATTTAGGAGTGCCTGACCCTATTCTTTATTTACCAATCCTTTTTAGTTATATTTTTTTTAATTAAAGATTTTGTATCTGATGTTTACATAAACATGTTAGATATTAAAAAAAAAAAAAAAAAAAGGGTCTTAATTTATTTTAACTTAAGGTCTTATAGATACTTTTTTTATGATGAAAATAACTAATCGAATAAACAAGTACCTGCGGGGTACCCCGATCTGCAACAAGGAAAAACTTGCCTCATTCCTGCCAACTTAAACATGTTAACAAGCAGGTATGGATCGCATTTTTTTCTAGGCGGATTGGCGAGAATATTACTCCACACCCACCCTACTGTCATCCCTACATGTGGCTCACCTCCTCCTACTGACCAAAATCTATAAAAGGACATGTCGAGACGATGACCAAAACGCTTGGAAATTTCTCACCACTGAAAACAATTCTACCCCATTTACAGCTTCAATCTAGTAGCTGTCTCCCTTCATTGATGGCACAAACCCTACTTCTAAACTCAACATCGGATGACGAACTTTTTAATTATTAGATTTTAAACAGATTTTGTTTTAAATTATTATATTTCATGTAATAATATGTTTTAATAGTAAAAAATGTACCTTATTAGTAGGTTTATTTTTTTGGATCCTATCATAACATTCTTTATAATATATATAATATTTTTTTAAAAGGAAATTAATGAAATTATAAAAGATGTAACATATTTATTACCTTTAAAGTTTTCTTTAGAGAATTTATTAGTAAGCATACCATATCAGTTGAATATAGTTTTTTTTTTTTTTTCTCTTTAATCTAAGGGTTAGAAGCATTCGATTTTCACATTTCATGTTGGAGTCAAGTCTAATATCACAATTAAACATAGTTTTAAATGCCAAATATTAATAAAATCTTATCAAATTATCATACTTTTGAATCTAACCATGATATGCATCATTACAAATTGTATCTTTTCAATTGGCTATACTTACAAAATTTATCACAAATTTTAATAGTCTTTTAGTTAAATCCTATTGCATATGCTCGTCCTTTCTTCTAGTTTACTTAGATGATCTACTAGTCTTGCCTTAGTATGAGACCTAAAAAAAAAAAAAAAAAGAAAAAGAAAAAAGAAAAATCTTAAGAGCAAACTTCTCAAAACACGTCTCGGCCTACAAAAGGGCCTCCTTTCAGACACGCTCGTTGCCAAAATGATACATATAAAAATGCAAGAATTCTGATTAAAAAATAGACATTGACTATTTCACCGTTTCTCACATCTCGATGCGAAACTTTGTTACTTAGAACCATAGGAAATTTTACACTAACCTCGCCAACTCTACGGGCAGGCCAGGGTCTATCCCTTCCATTTCTTGAATAATATATATATAGGGTGGTGGCGACCATGGTGAAGCAGAACAAACAGGGAACACAAGAGTCTAGTCTGGTCCCATTTCAAGCCCACCTTCTTCATGCTCATGGGCCGTTCAACTCAGTGGCCCATCATACTCTTCTTAACACTGGACATGTCATCTTGACCCAGCATCCGTCCATCCCAAGATCTTAAAAATGAATTCTCTTTGTCGGGAGAAGAAGAGCCTAATAAAATTAATTTTTAGAGAGAGTAATAGTAAATAATAACATTAAATTTTAAATATAATAATAAATGATATAATTAGATTTATGATCATACATAAAATTACATATTTTTTTTCTCTGAACTTCAGATCTTGCCACAAAATGCCTTATGAATTTAAATTTGTAAAATTCATTCTCCCTTTAACTTTATTAAAGTATGTGAATTTCTCTCTCAATTAAATTTTTGACCAAAAAAAAAAAATACACATAACACTTATTGGAAGCATTAATTGTGGATATTAAACATGAAATTACGAAGTTATCCTTATAATTAGATTAAAAAAATAAATTTTAGGGCATTTGGCTGATTTTCATATTTTTTCCATACTTCTCTTTTGCATGTAACTTCGCAATTTCACATTTAATAAGGATAATATGTGTCAAAAGTGCTACTAATGTATGCCACTTCATAATTTCATATTTAATACCCCTAACTTATGCTTCCAATGAGTGCTATGTGAACTTTTTTTTTCCTAAAAAATTTAATAGGGGGGGGGGGGGGGGGGGGGATTAACAAACTTATCCAAAGTTACGGGGGAGCGTATTACAAGCTGAAGTTCGGGGGTACTTTGTAACAAAGCCGAAAGTTCGTGGAGAAAAATGTAATTTGTTCTAAAGTTTTTCTAAGTCTTACATGGCTAAAATATGACAAAATGAATGCCTTTATTACTGGTTTAATATTCAAGTGACAATCTTGCTAACAGTTCAAAGTTTGAATACAATAAATAACAGAATTTGCAGATACATTTTAGATGATCGAATCATATACAATAAAATTTTTACCGGTATACAATATTTGCACAATAAATTATTTATTGAAAATAAATTATTTATTTATCCAGTAAATTTACTGGTCAGTATTATTTACTTCAAATATTTTAAAGCAATGCTATTTGCCTTTTTTTTACTAAAAAAATGCCTTTTTTTCACTAAAAAAATGCCATTTACTTTTTTCTCTCTTACTTATATTTCTATGATGAGGTGGTCTCATACTCTCTGATTTATAAGACTATATCTATGTCGTATCATTAAACAATGGACATCTCGTCTTGTATAACCAGCACAAATAGTTGCCCGGTAACTTGTTTTTCAATTGGAATATAAAAAATGAGAACAAAATTTTTTACTTTGGGGGCCAAATGAGAACAAATTTTATGGCCATATGGTTCCAATTCATTTTCTTTTTTTTGCCAACATCATTTCAACAATCGTATTTTCTGCTTAGAATTTAAAAGTCCTCTGGCAATCAAGCATAAACATGCATTTAGTGTCCGTTTAAATCATTAGTTGGAGTTAAAATTTTTAAGTTGGAGTTGGTTGACCTTTTAAAAACTACTTATAATTTTTGTTGACATTTCTTAAAAAGACAAAAATATAACAAAAAAGTACAGTTTAATTGAAGTAAAACTAATATGGCAAACAAAATCTTAGTTTTGCATCATTAAAATATCTACATATTGTGGTACCCAAAATTCAGCAAAACGATTGAAAATGAGTATTAGACCTGCCTATGCATTGTTAATCCTCACATTTCCCGTTTTATTTTTGCCGAGAGAAAAAGAGAATATGTGTAAGTAGAATATTTGGTTTCCTAATTTCTCAAACCCCACGTTGTCATTAACAAACTCGGAGATCCATGCATAACAATCACACAACCTTAAATTTGGTAAGGAAAAAAAAAAGTGAAAGTAAAGTGGGTATGGCGTAATTATTAAAGAGATTTTGACATTCGTGGTAATTATTATTATTAATATTGTTATTATTATTTTTTGATTCAAAACAAAGAAAACATTTGTGGTTATTTATTAGGAGAGAAAAGACAAAAAGTATAGATAAGGAGAAGGACTACAAATCCTTTAAAATACTTGGATTTTGATCTCTGCTAAAATTAAGAGATTATTAGAGAAATTTCATACCGTAATGTTCCGAGGAAAAAAAAAAAAAAAAACAGATGGCTCAATTTTTATTGAAGTCGATTAATAGACACTCCATCTTTTACCGAACAGGACAACTACCTTAATTATATTTGCATGCAAGCCCCACCCTCCACGTTTTTACGAAAGTCCTTTTGAACATATTCCAAATGAAAAAAAGACTAATTTTCCCCTCATAAATTCAAGACTGCCCATTACAGCATTCTAGAAATGCATACACCAAATACAACCAAAAAAAAAAAAAAAAAAAAAGGCAAAAAGCAACACTAGTTCTTAACCACAAAAGAAAGAAACCAAAAAAAAAAAAAAAAAAAGGAAAAAAAAATCCTTGATGAGCTTTTTGTTTGCATTGGCTTCTTCAAAGCCAATTTTGAAACGACAGAGAAGAAAAAGGAGGTGGGTGGTCCAATAGGTTTCCAGCACTTGTCCTGAGATTGTGGGCCCAACTCAGGCCCCATTGACATTGGCCTGCTTGTTAGTTTGATTGCGCTTCGAAAGGCCCACTTCCAGAGAATCATCTGAAGTGGCTTTTTGGAACCACTTCCACGGTAAATGAAGTACAAAATCAGCTGTGTTGCTCCTAGACCACACCCAAAACCATTTGGCACCTGCAAAACAGCACCATAAGCTGTAAAAAAAAAAAACAAAATTTACTTTCGTATGGAATGCTATTTCTAATCATTAAATTTCCATAAGTTAGAAATTGAGGGTTTTCCATTTTGTAAATGAGATATCGTTTGATTATGTAAAAAGATTGTAGAAAGATGTTTGAATATTAAATTAAAAAGTCATCTCTTTTTTAAAATAGGATGAGTTTTCTTTTTGAAAAATAAAGAAGAAGAGCTCAAAATGTAATGTCAAACGATTCGTGGCTTTTCTCACAAACAATCATGATGCGTTGGGATTTTCCTTCTTTGAAGGTGTTTGGTGAATGAGTTTGAGTTGAAATTTTTAAGTTTAAATAGTAACATTTTTTGAATTTTTAGAAAAGACAAAAAACTTTTGTAGAAAAGATAAAAAACTTTTTCAGAAAAAGACAAAAACTGAGTTGAAAAATTTGAGTTTAAGTTAAAATGCCAAACTCCCTCTTATTTTAAAATGGTTTTGAATGTCTTCTTTAATCACTATATACAAAAACAAAACAAAAAACAAAAACAAAAAAAAAATTGTGTTTCAGTTATTTCCATGCTAATTTTGAGTCACATAGAGAGTATTATGTGAGTTATTATTTACATACTAATTTTGAGTCACATAGAGAGTTATTTACATGCTATATTATGTGATTTATAAAAAATAGAAAAAATAAAAATAAAATGAATGAATCGTAAAATAAGTAAATACATTATTTAATCGAGATAAATTCAAACATAATATACAGAGCAATCACATGATTAATATCTCATATGAAAGTTAAATGAACGATCCTATTAAAGGAAGAAAAGAAAAGTCCAAAAGAAAATTTTTTTCCCCCTTATTTTTATGTCTCTTTTGACTCCAAAAATACCATTGAATGTGAGGTAGAGAAGAGAGAGGCACATACTGCAACGAAAGGGTCACGGCCAAGCAAGCCATAAATGAACCAGGAAGTACCACACAAGAAGACAAATAGAGACAAGAAAAAGGGCATGAATTCCACGCTTTTGGTCTTTATCACCGTTCTCTGCACATTTTAAATTTATACACCATTAAGCATCTTTTCATCAATTTCCAGGGAAGCGATGTTAAAGTTGGTTCTTAAATATTTAATTTTATATAATTTTAATATATTTATATTTTTATTTGTGCTTAGATTGATATTAAATTATTAAAAATGTTATTATAGTGATTTTTAATTAATTTTTGGATAGGATTTATTAACAAGTATAATTTTTTTATTTTGACAAAATCGCTGACAAATTCCATTATGAAAAAAGAATAGTAAAGAATTATTAAAAAAAAAGAAAAAAAAAAAAGGGAGAAAGCTTTACCATGATTGAAAGAGGGGAGGCATACATGACAATGGAGAAAATAGTGGCGGCGAGGCCACAGAAGAGCTTTCTGCCCTTGCCATGCAAAGCAAAGAGGGAGACCAGAGCCACAGTTACGAACACAGTGACCACAAAAGCGAAGAGACCAAATATTTTGAGCTTTTCTTTCTTCTGAGCAAATATTATGAACACCAACACGTATACCAACTCTATCGCTGCTCCTGTCCCGTTTATTGTTGACACCAATATGTTGTTTGGCGACACAAACGGCAGTCCATACCTGTTGTTTCAATAAATTAATAAAAACAAAAACACGGTTGAATTTTTACCACTATCCTTTAGTAAAAAGTAACAGATATTTATAGATGTGTTTGTATCCTAGAATTCACTAGATGCTTAAAGAAAACCAAAATATATGTATCTATTTTTTTGCTTTTTTGATTTGAAAAATATTATGAAACTAGAATATCTTGATTTACAGGAGGAACGTTTATTATACTAATATTGTAAATTAAAAAAAAAAAAGGATTTTCTGCAATACCATTTATGTTTGTGGGTATCGGAGAACTCACTAGAAACTAAACGAAGGAAAAATAAAAAATAAAAAAAAATCAAGAAGTGGGTGTTGGAGTAATCACTAGAAATTTGAAGAAAGGAAAAGAACTATCTTGAAAAAGGAAAGGAAAAGGTAAAAGAAAAAAGTGTTTGAAGTTAAAGGAAAAAGGAAAAAGAAAAGAAAAGAAAAAAAGAAGAGAAGCATTACCAAGCGGAGAGGAGGCAATTGAGCAAAGTCATGACATAAGGAATGCCTGAGAATTGCTCTGTCGACTTCTTCGTTATGATTCTCTTAAACGTAATTCTACAACCCAAAAAACAAAATAAATAAATAAATAAAAAGAAAAAAGAAAATCAGTTAAAAAAAAACACACACACACAGAAAAATAGTTCTTGTGATTGTTTTGGGTTACCACAAAAACTAAATTAATTGTAGTTTTATGCATGTGTAGTAGTCAAAAGGACACAACAAGAAAAGCCATTTTGGGAGTCACCCATCTCCAAAATCTACCCCAAACAAGAAATAAAAAAAATCTAGTGACTCATGAGAGAGGGAAAAAAAAAAAAAACAAAAGTTAGAGAGAGAGAGATTTTTACGTTGGAGCCAAGAAGAGGAACAGAGCAAAAGCATTTCCTACATCAAAAACCGAAGACAATTAAGAAAACAAATACCCATTAGAACAAGCTTGAAAAAATTTTCAGAAAAAGAAATATAAACAAAAAAAGAAATATTACAGAAACCAAACCCACCAAAGACTCCGAATACAAATGCAGAACATCCATTGGGAGGAAAAGGCTCTTGATTCTACCAAGGAAGAAGAGAAAAGAGAAGAAAAACCCAGATGAGGAAAAACGAAACAAGTACAGATATTAAAAAAAAAAAAGACCCACCAAGGGAAAACAAAGGAAAAAAAAAAACCTGTTTGAAAAGTGCTTAAAGAGCTTCAGGCTTTTGTTTGCAATTGGAAAATGTGGATTGGGAGAGGAAGTAAAAAGAAGGCAATCTGTGGGGGTTTATATAGAGCAAAACAGTATTAGGAGAATCTGAAACTCTGATGCTAATTAATTCTTTTTCTTAAAAAAAAAAAAAATCAGCAAAAAGTAAAAGAAAAAAAGAAAAAAACTGATGAAACAAGTGTTTTAAGAGCTTCATGTTTTTATTTACAGATAAATCTGTAATAAAATTTTATTTATATATTATATTGATAAAATTTATTTTTAAACCGTTCTAATATAATCGAATGGTTGATATATTTTTTTTTGTACATGATAATTATAATATACCTTAATCCATAATATTATATACTAAAAATAAAAAAAATCGAAAATAAAAAAAACTAAAAAATAAAATCTAGTCTTGCGACTGTCCACCAGCAGCCCCCCAATGCCCGCGATGACACCGAGGAGGCCCCCCTCCCCCGACTATGATGCCCCCCAAAAGTTGACTAGATTTGGCTTCGGGGGGGGGGGGGGGGGGCGCGAAGCTCGTGGTGAGAGGAGGGGGGAGGGGCGGCTTTGGGCTCACGGCGCTGGGGAGGGGGGCTTTGGGCTCACCGCGCAGGGGGCTCGTTAGGTCGGGGTGGGGTGGGGGGGGGGGGGTCGTCGGTCTGGGAGCATCGCTGGCGGCCGGGGACGGCGGGGAGGGAATGCATATTGTTTTCTTTTTAATTTTTTAATATATTATTTTTTAATTTTTAAATTTATATTAATATGAAATAGAATATATTATAATTATTATATATAAATAACACATTAATTATTTAATTATATTTTAATAATTTAAAATAAATTATATCGATAAAGTATGTTAAAAAAATTCTATCAGGGAACTATCTTTTATTTACAGCTGGAAAATGTGGACCGGGAGAATGAGGTAAACAGAAGGTATGCATTTAATTTATGTGACTTTTTAAATTTTTTTTTTTGCTAAGATGATGTGACTTTTTAATTAATATATATTGATATTATAATTAAAACAGATTTTTACTCTGCTCGTCATGATACTATTAAAAAAATATAACACAAACAGAAAGAGACGAATTATACAAGGAAAACGAGGAGAATCTGAAATCAGTAAATACTGAAGGTTATTTATTCTTTTTCCTAAAAGAAAATAAATAAAAAATAAGAAAATACTGGAGATTGCCCTTATCCTTTTGCTTGGGTAATGAGAAGTGTCTGCTTCTTATGCTGTCTTCTGAAGTCTGGAACTCTGCCTACTTTTTACGTCAAAAATGCCCACACGTACTTTCTGAGGAGCTATAAATTGAATTATTGCCATTAGACCCTTACAGAAATAACAAATTACTCGGTGGTCCAAAGACGATTAATGATCCATTTGGATCACTTATTATTTTTTTAATTTTTTAATAAATTATTATATTTGGTATTTGATTCAAGTATAATATAACTATTCTAATATGCATTTGGTTATCACATTTTTACATTTAGTGTATGTATTCTAATGAAATATGTATTTAGATATTAATATTGGAATACATTTAAATACATGTAAAAGTAAATGTGTATTTGGAAAATGTGTATATCGAAATAGGACTTAAATCTTTTATCTAATTTTCAATGTCCAAATGACGTGGTTAATAATCTTACGTCACGTTATTCTAAAGAGTTTGAAATATTTTGTAACTGAGTTTTTTATATCTTAAATATATAATTTTTTTAATAATGTGTCAAAATATAATTGATTAGATACATCTAAGACACCAAAATTAAATAGGAGATATTGATATGTCGAAATGTATGTATTCAAATGGTAAACAATATTTGTATTGGGGGTTTGTTCAAAACATTGTGTATTCAAATACAAAACATTACTAACCAAATAAATACTGTGTTGTATTATAATTAAAATATTCCAATTGAACAAGTGATAAAAACTTCCCATAATTTTTCATATATATTTTTTTCGCTAAAATAGGGGAAAAAAAAAGGAATATTTTGCGAATTTGTTATGTGGAAGAAAAAGATGGGGAAATTTTAGGACGAACAATATATGAAATGATGCCCTATTGATAATAAGTGCGTTTGAACTTTTTTTTTTGCTAAATAAAAGGAGAATTAGGTAGTGTCCATCCTATTCTCATGGCCCTTCGGTTATATAGCAATCCCGGGGACCACCAGGAAATAGTTTGGGTTTATATCAAGTTCATCAAACTTTCAACTGAGAGCTACTAACGCTTGTCCTTGGTCTTTATGCTTCAACAACCAAAGCTAAAGCATGGCTTTAACTTGCAGGCTACGGGATTTGAACCTAGGTGAAAAGAATGGAGAGATCTTGGACAAGACCTCCGACCTTGAACGGTTTGAACTGTGAGCATCTAAAGAGAATTTTCTAGCAGGAAGGAAAAAGTAAAGTGCTATCAATTAATTAGCTTACGTATTTCGAACTATTTGATTTTTATAAAATTACTGTCATTTCTTTTTAATGATTGTAATGTCATGTAACAGTAACCCTACTTCGTATTAATTCACTGCATTGATTAGATCCAAGTGAATTTTGATGCCACTTTAATTATCACTTAATGTAGAAGTGTATACTTTTTACAAGTACGTTTTTTTTTTTTTTTTAATAATTGTTTATAAACATACATAAAATACAAAGACCACAGTTGTATGTAATTGAACTATTAAAATTTCACAAAAGTTTGTTGAATTTGTGTACTAATATTCTAAAATTCTTACTATAAAAGCACTCAAAGTTTTTGTTAAAATTGAAGAAATTTTTTTTATCTTCTTCAATATATGAAAGACATAGGATTTTTTTATTTTTTATTTATTTTTATTTTTATTTTTTTGTGGTACAGACGAAATCTCTTTTGTTAAAGTGGAAATTACATTTCAATTTTAGTAGCTTATTTGCTAGGCCTCCTACATATATGCCCCTAACTTAGTACCAATAAATTATCTACACTAGTATTACTCAAATTTAGTTATATGTCCGAACAAGAAAATTCAATGCAGATATAAGCATACAATAATAATAATAATAATAATAATAATATCACATCTAATTCTATTATAACATATCTAATTCTATTATAACATATAAAGTTCGAATTGCACACTTTCAAATCTTATATATATATATATATATATATGGAAATCCAATAGCATTTGTCATTCATGCAAATCCTTGTAGGACCAACTTGGCAGTTTATCAGGGATAGTAGACATAACGTAATATTAATACTAAACTCTTCCAACCACTCTATTCGCAAACTAAAAAAAAAAAAACAACCTTTCGCAGTTTATTTACTTACTTTTATCCATTGATGCGGAGATATCATGAAAAAAAAAAAAAAGAATAGTTTATTTTACATTAATTAAGCTTGTGTTTGGTTCGTCGGTTGGGGATGAAATTTTTAAATTAGAGTTGGTTGACTTTTCAAAAACTAGTTATAAATTTTGTTAACATTTCAAAAAAAGATAAAAACTGATTTGAAATTTGATCCATGTGCTATTTGAGCCATCAAGGGATGGTCCCAAATAGAACATGTTCAAATACGTTTTCCAATATCGGAGATCCAACCTAGTATACTGGCGGCAATAAACACCTACAGGGGGGTGTGGTCATGGTAGAACTGATGCAAGGCGTTACCATGCTTTTACATATAGATCAACAACGGAGGCCATAAGTTTTGTTTGAAACCCTCTCCACTCAATATTTTAAAACGATAGAAGTTTTTGATGACATATACGATTAAATAGCATGAGTGGCATTCATCTATCCTATATGACATGTTATCAAATATGTACAATAAACATCCATCAAACATATTCATCCATCTATGACAAAACATAGAATAAATAAATGATGAAAAATTAAATAACCTAGCCATGGTCCCATCCTATAAAAAATAAAAATAAAAATTACATCCAAAACATTCTTTGGGACATCCGGAAGTGAGGAACTGGCCCAACCCTCTCAGGTTAGGCATTGGGCCGTGCCACCCCGTAGGCCCTAACCTACGGGGCACTACGCGCACACAGCCAAGGCTATGCGTGCGCTTGGCGTGCAGAGTACCGGCAGCTGCACCTAGTGTGTGCGTTAAGTCACGCACGCTGGCGCTTGTTCTGCGCCTAGCCCGCAGGCTGATGCCTACGGGTCTAGCCAACGCTCGCTGGTTTGCGCACCTAGCCCCCATGTGGAGCTTGGTTCCTCTATTTTGTGCCTTATTCTAAATTTCCAATTAGGGTTTTAATTATGAAACCCTAATTGAATTAGGACTTCCACACATTAATTTGTCCAATATTAAAAATTAAATAAAAAACAAATTTTTTGGGAAAGACAAATTAAGGTCTTCAATCTTCATCTCCTCCATAAATAAATTACAAAATATATATATATATTGTTTCCGGTGTACAAATTTTCTAAATATTCAAATAAATAAAAAAAATTCATGGAAAAATTACTGTGATGATAAACCGCTCACATGATTACATGAAAAATCATAGATACAATTTTTCTAAATTATAAGGAATCATGACCGGCAAAATTGAGCATACTTATAATAAAATTAAAATAACCACATACATCATACATAATCCATGATAACAACATAACAGAAACCCTAGAATGCCACTCTCTAGAAAATATTAAATCCATACATAGTTTAAGGAGAAAATTAGATTGACTAATTTATATATATATGGCATAATCATGAGTTAGCTCTGATACTACTTGTAGGTTACATGAATAGGTAATTTACGCAACGGAATTTTTAAAAAAATTTCTTAAGATTGTACTAATTCATGTTGCCATATACAATTAATTATTTTATAATTTACGTACCTTGAGAAAAGACAACAAGAATGTCGGAGGATGTGATCAAAGAGAGCTTTAACCAACTAGCCTTATTTACTATTATCCAATTCCCGAGCGGTTGAATGTGTGGGCTCTTGGTCTCTCGATCGGTATTTGTGCGCAGCTTTATCTTTTCAACCACCCAGAACTCTTGCAGCTTATTATTACTATAATGGGAGAATAATAATAAGCTCACTCACCTTAAAATCTGTGGTCTAAATAAAATAGGAGCCCTTAGGGTCTTATTTATAATGAATGGACTGGGTGAAATTTGAATTTGAGTAGGACACTTGAAAAATATTTCTCTCTCTCCTCCTTCCCTAATCTACATTTTTTATCTTGCCCGGGAGATAGAAAAATCGCCCACAATAGGTCTAGGAGATTCAAAATTTGGTTCAAATTTTTATCTCAAATTATCTTATGATTTATCTCCATAGATATATTATATAACTCCAATCTAAATTCAAAATAAAATCATGACAATTTTATTTGAATTAAATAATTATGTAATAATTATCTAAATAAAATTAATAAGAAGAAAATATTTTCCTTCTCTTATCCTCGTAAAAAAAAAATGCCTACATAAGGTAGATTGGGATAAGATTTTGTTTTAATTTCAAATCAAAATAGGATAATTACCATATTTAATTTAAAATATTTATTTAAATAAGATTATCTAGATATTTAAATTAATTATCCAAATAATTAATTTATTCATATCTCTTAATTTAAATTAATCTCATATTTATCATAAAAGATAAATTTAATTATTTCAAATTTCAAATTTTATCTTTAAATAAATATTTATCCAAACTAAATATATATCTAATTAATTAATTGAAACAAAATTCGCATTCTACCCTTAGCAGAAAAAATGCCTACACCTTATGGGAGGTGTTCTGGATTTTTCTCTTCGCTTAGTCTAAGAATTAAAGCCATAATGAATATCCCAATTGATTACCATCCATTAAGAAATTATATTGAGCTAGTAAAGAGATCAATTAGACATATATAATATGGACTCTAATAATTTATGTAATTAATTATTCTATACCAAATAAATTAATTACATAATTATTAGTTTCAGAGTCACACCACTATAAACCAGAAACTGCCCTCTCAATTATATATCATATTACATAAGCCACTGTGTAGCCGCAGTCCAATGACCTTGTCATATATGCAACACTCTTATATGATATCCATTATCAACTTAAAGTCAAAGTTTGTTCAACCTTTTAATTACGCTATCTTAAATATCTATTATACATCCAATGGGAAATTGATTATTCACCCAAAGTGAATAATTTGAATAATTAGTCATTTGCCTAACAAACGACCCGAGGACTGGTCTATTTTCACATCCTGTATAATGTCGTTTAAGAGGATAACCTTTATTCTTTATGTAAGCAATGATTCCATATCTAAAGCAAAGCTCACATTGAATATAAGTCATATACTCAACGAACCGGTCTAATAGCTTACGACTCCGAGACGCTTTAGCCTTTGGAACATTAAAGTACATAAGTCACAAACATGAAGTCATTTACTTACTTAGGATTAAGATTATTGCATAATGAACGTCAAAAGTGAATTAATCTAATGAAGCGGATTAGATTAATTATACTTTGGTCCAGTCCAATATATCACCACCACTAGGCAATATATCTATGTCTCTACTTGGGAGTTTGCTCGCTCCAGATGGTCAAGACAAACCATCTCCCCAATTGGTTTTAGACAACATAATAGTCTTCATATGAGTTAAATGCTCACTCTAACCCCATAGACTATAGACTATAGATTTATACTACTTACTTTATAATGTTGTCTTCTAGCACACAAAAATTTATTGCATATAACATTCTAACAGTTTAAACACCAAGTAGTCAATAAGCCATATTTGCATACATTTACTTTAACATGTAAATTTAGATGAGGACAATATAACAAATATGTAATGAAAAAAAACCTCAAATATATTATTAATCAGTTCAAAATAAATGAAATACAACTAAAATGTCTTTCACTCTTAGGGCATTCCCAACACGAACTCTTCACCTTATACTAGAATCAGGTGTGAAATTATCGATAAATTATATAGCTTATGCCTAGAACCATCTAAACTTCTCATTTAAGAATAAGAATCGCTTTTATACCCTTTTAATCACACGACATTCTAATTTTGGGGTGCAGAATTTGAGTTTAAATTAAGATTAAAAGTGAGCTTGAAATTATCGTTTAGTTAAGTCTCTGTAACTACCATAAAATAGTCCAAGTCTTCGAAGCAGCACTTAATTTATCTCATTTCTTCAGCAGAAAATATTGATCTTCTTATAATTACTTAACCGTGGAACCAATAATAATAATAATAATAGTAAATGGTAAACTGTGAAATATATCCTACAACTTTAACGAACTTAAGATTGGTAAAAAATTTCTCCTATCCGAATTCGGTATCTTTACTTTTTGGGGAATACATTTTGGTATCTTATCTTTTAATAAATTTCATGTACAAGAGTGGAAGAGAAACTTTCACTAAAAAAAAAAAAAAAAACCCTATGAAAATAGAGGGAACATTAATTGTCGAATGGCAAAAAGAAAAACTGGTAACAATTTGAATATTATCATCAGTACGCAAAGTCTTAATAGAGCAAAGTCCCTTTAGCTCGGAAAAAAGAAAATGAGTCCTAACTTGATATGCTCTTGTTTCGAATTTTCTGTTATACTTCCAATATACTGTACATATTTCAATATTATTAAAATTAAAATTTTAGTCACATAATTATTAAATCCTTAAAAGAGATATTATTAAATGAGTTGTCAAAATAATATTAAAATAATGACTCAATAAAATAATATAAACTCTTGTTGGAGTAATTAATATAGATCAAAACATTACAAATCCAAATATTAATCACTTTTCTTTATAAAAAAAGAAAAAGAAAAAATAGATCACGTTATATGCTTAAATTTTTTTAAACATGAGGGTAGGATTTACAAATACCATCTTAAAAGCGTCTAAAATAACAAACGTATGTTGGAATAATAATAGTAATAACTAACATATTTTTTTTTAAAATTAAGAAGTGTGGATATAAACATCTTTTAATAGAACCAGATGTGGTATTCTAATTAAATTATATCTGCAATCATGTGATAATTAACATTAAAAATTATTATTTCTGGGTTATGATTATGCTGCAAGTTAACTAATACGTACGCATTGAACCCCAGTCACCCGACCAATGGGAGGAACACCACCAGAAATGTGGCTTTGAAGCAGGGTACTGGTCTATTGGAGGGTTTTTCAACAATTTCCTTCCCCTGTGAAAAGCAAATAATTAAAAAAAAAAAAAAACGAACAAAACAAAAACAGTTTATTACCATAACTGAATTAATTAATTAAGCTCCCAAAACCAAAACAATATTCTTATACTTTTATATATACTAATTGAATAACGCATGCCGGATAGACAAACAAAATAAAATAAAAATAAAAATAAAAATAAAATTAAATTTTTAGTTTTTTTAAGGTTATCGCGTGACGGGCTTAGAACTCGCCACACGATGGCTTAGATGAGAGGTTTTATAATGTAGTAGTTAACAATGCTCTTCCTCGTTTTATTGTGTAACA
Organism: Ficus erecta; assembly: GCA_008635985.1. Taxonomy (NCBI): domain Eukaryota; kingdom Viridiplantae; phylum Streptophyta; class Magnoliopsida; order Rosales; family Moraceae; genus Ficus; species Ficus erecta. The sequence goes on from BKCH01001741.1 coordinate 166,833, forward strand.
GTTGATATATATGTATATATAAAAATATGCACACACGTATGCGCGCTTGATTGCGCAGAAACAAAAGGAAACTCACTGAAGATAGATTTTTTTTTTCCTTCCTAATGTTATGTATGCTAATTACTTTATTGTGCATGTAATTAATTAATATTCTCTCACCATGAGTTAGGGGTGGCAATACGGGTCGCGACACGACGACACGACTCGAAAACGACACGAATTTCACGGGTTCGGGTTGGGAAAAATAGGGGGCGGGTTGATTTCGAGTCACCCAAAATTGACACAAAAAAAACGGGTCGTGTTCGGGTTGGACCCGTAGAACCCGAACACGACCCTTTTTTTCCGTGTCAATTTAGGCTCAAATTTCGTGTCGCGGGTCAATTTCGTGTCGCGAGTCAATTTTGTGTCACTGGTCAATTTCATGTCGCGGGTCAATTTCGGTTCGTGTCGTGTCAACCTGTGACGGGTTCGTGTCGTGTTTGTGTTGCGGTTTCATTTTGTTTACGTGTCGTGGGTCGTGTTCGGGTCGGGGAAGAAAAAAAATCGACACGGCTCTAACACGACACGTGACACGAATTGTCACCCCTACCATGAGTCTATGACTTGATTTGATCAGTCTTTGAGGGAAAGTCAATGGAGCTGAAAATTGAAAGTAATCTCTAAAATTGAAGACTAAGGCTTCGTTTGACGTTTAAGTTTAATTTTAATTAAATTGTACTTTTTCATATTAGTTTTTATCTTTTTTTGAAAAGTCAATAAAAAATTATAACTAATATTTAAAAAATCAACTAACTCCAATTTAAAATTTTATCTCCAATCGATGAACCAACGCAAGCTAAATTAATATAGAAGACCTCCACCAATAATATTGGAGATGCCTCCAACAACAATTATGTCCCTATTTTGTAAAATTTTTTATATCTTACAAAATTTCCCTTTTCTCTACACCTTTTTCTTGCTCTTGAACTCCATTGTCGTTTATTCATCAACTCTAGCTAGTGCCATAATCAAGGACTACTGATCAAACCTCTTTAAAAATATTGTATCTCTGTTATTATTTTTCATTTATGCGCTTTTACTTTACTGTTCTGTGATCATAACGACTGGTGATTTTGACCCCACCAATCAACTTATCAATCCAATATCTTCTTAAACTCAATCATATTAACTCGTTAGTAGAAATCACCCTCTATAAATTATTAAGAAATGTCTTGTATGACAGCTAGATAAGTCCTGTAATTGTAATTTTTTATTTAAAATATTTTAATAATTAATTGATTAACATACATCTTTATGTAAAAATATATGTAACATAATAATATTTGGTATTATTAATGTAAATGAAATATATCATTGAAAAATATTAAATTAAAATAGAATTAATTAACTAATAAAATAATGTAAAAAAAAAAAGGGTTATAAGTATCATTTTATAAAAATGTCAAATAGAATACTACAAGTAATTGTTGATAATAAATAATAGTATAATATTGTGTGTAAAATATGAAAACGAAATATAGATATATATAAATATATATATTTGAAATTGTTCTGATCTCTAATGCAAGCAATTAAGGTGATTGACATGACAATATAAGTTGTCCATACGATCAAGACGAATGAAATTAATCATCGACAGCTATTGTTATTATTGTTTTCTTTTGCTTTCATTGTGGGTAATCAGTTCAGTTCACATTAGTCCCAAGGAAGATATTAAAATTTAAATATATATATATATAGCTGATTGATTATTAGTCTAAAAACATGGTTACCACCTCCATCGCATCATTAGTTGCAATATATTCCCTAATTTCATCGCTTGATTCAACTGTAATATAATATTCCACAGTTCATTTACAATAGTTAAAAAGTATGCCTTGGGATTAATATTTTTTTCTTTGAAAAAAATCCAGTTTTTATGTTAAATTCGGTCAAAATTAAACATTTAGTAACATGCAAATTAAGTTAAGGATAGTTTTGTGAAAACAAATTAGTTTCAGTAAAACTGAATTTTTTTTGAATTTTGTTACATTAAATCAACTAAAAAAGTGTCAGAATAGAGATACATTTTAAATGTATAAACAATGAAAATGGAAATTTAATTTACATAATTTATGAGAACGAAAAGTTAAATACCGTATTTACGAAGACTCGAGGAAAGATTTTATAATATTCCTGTTATATTCAATTATTTACTATCAAATAATAGATGTATCTATTGATTTTGTCACTATTTTTTATTAATAAAAGAAAAATTATTTGCATTAATGTGATTTTTATGAGCGCGTGTCCCATTTGCATGTCAAATCATGGCCTCAAATTAATGAGCGCCTATCACGTATTATATATTCTTCAAAGAATTACATTATAGTTAGTATTCTACTATATTTTCTCGAATTTTAAAATGTCAAAACAAATACTGTTACATCTTTTGGCTGTTCAAGCAGACGTTTTCTCATCCATCCGTTCATTGTACAAAGATAGTAGTCAGCATTTTGAAATAATTCATACATTTACATATCAAACATTCAGTAAACATTTTGACATATTCTATACTCATATATATATATATATATATGTATCTGTATCAACATCTAGGTCCAGCTAGCTACAAATATTCCCCCACCACATAATTAATTTTTTGATTGTAAACGACATGATTAATTTTGTGCTCTACGCAATGCACCTTGAAAGCAACTGATCATATTGAGAGAAAGAGACAGATTTTTTTATCAGTTGTCACTTGTAATTGGTAGGAATAGTTCAATTAGTTAATATTTACAAGCCCTATATGACTTTTTTTAGGGACGTTAGAAATGTAACTTAAGACCACAAGTTGGAGCAAAATTTCCCCCAACACTAAATGAACATTCTTGGATTAAAAAATAAGGTTAAACATACAAATAATCAACAACATTAAACAAGAATACAAAAAACACAAAAAAAACCTTAAGAACAACACAAGAACTATGTAGTAAAAAAATGGACTAAAGTGTCATTGTTTTAGGATTTTGTGTTAGAAATTGTATCTATAGTCTTTCCTCTCAATTAGAGGGTTTTGAATAATTTTCCTATCGATAGAAACTACTTTTAAATTATCAGATTATTTTCTAATTAATGATTTGATAAACAAGTGTCTGCGTTAACAAATTTCATCATGTGCACATAATACAAAAATACCCTTACTCATTGATCAAGTTGTTAAAAAATTCATCTTAAAATTAAAATAATTGTTCTTGCTATAATGAAAAATACGATGTCCGATAGAATTTTTTTAATCGTTGGTTTTGTTAGGTTTTATGAGTCAAATAGGTTATGGGTAACTTTCTATTTTATAGCTTGGGAAAGTGTTAATATGGTGTCCCATATTGAGAATTTATAAATAGGTCCATTTTATGTAGAGTTGTGTGGTTAAAAGATCAAGAAAATGTGTTTCCTTTTGAGAAAGAGTGAGGAGCAAGATAGGCAAAGAGCACGGGGTAATTGGATAACGAGATGTTGAGAAAGAGTTTGTTGAGTGTGTAATTATGAAATTAATTCTAGTGAATTTATTTTATCTTCTCTGAACGTAGGTAATTTAACTGAACTACGTAAATATTTGTCTCCTCTTTGTTGTGTTTGAGTTTATTTTTTTGCTGCACTTTGAGAATATGGTTCTTTTCTCCCAACATATTTAAGAATATTGGGGTCTAATTATACTTAATAGGGTAAATTATTAGGTTGGTCCCTAAACTTTTAATCTTATGTAACTTTGGTTCCTAATTTTTTCGTAGCTGGAATACCCCTATACTATTAAAATCTTGTTACAGTAGTCATTTCTGTTAATTTTTGGACGGAATCCGTTAGTTAGCATCATTTTTTGACTAAAGTACTAATGGATTCCGTCCAAAAATTATTGGAAAAAACTATTATAGTAACATTTTAATAGTTTAGGGTATTCCAACTACGAAAAAAAATATCATGGATCAAAATTACATAAAATTAAAAATTTAGGAACTAAATGAGCAATTTACCCTAATCAATATTAGACTTTCAAGTGGTTAATACCTAATACAAAAATCTTTAAGAGATAAGCTACATATACTCAGGGTTTGTTCGGTCTGCTAACTTAATTTTAATTATAAATTGTATTTTTTTTTAGTTTTTATTTTATTTTTCTGAAAAATTAATAAAAATTATAACTAATTTTTAAAAACTTAATAAATTTTAATTTAAAAATTTTATTTTCAATCGGCAAACCAAACCAGGCAGAGGATAGAAGATAGCTGGAGTCCACAATGTTTCGTTTGGGTTCACAAGAAATGTTGAGATTCTGTGTGCTCACATGACAATGTAAGTACAATTATTCTGCACACGCTAGAGATCAATCAGTGGGTTGAATATATTTTTTGGCTTATGCCAAAAAAAAAAAAAAAAAAAAAAAAAAAAAAGTGGGTTGAAAATCTTGGAAACTCACGAGAAAAAGTGGGCCCAGTCATGAGGAATACTATGAAACAAAGGTTAGTTATAATGTTTGCGTTGCTCCTGTTTAGACCATTTGTTGGAATTAAAAAAAAAAATGAAAAATGTCATAAATTTATCATAATTTTGTCACTAATATTAATATACCTCATGAATTATAAAATATATCTATTATACTTTTTGAATTTTAATATATGTGTCAAGTTGTTTTTTCAGTTAGTTAATGTTAGTTTTTATGTTATCTTTAATGTTAAAATGCTCATTGAACTTTATATTTGTGTCAAAATGTCCCATAATCTTTAATATTTGTGTCAAGCTATCTTATTTATATTATTTTAATTATCTAATATTGTATAATTATCTAATAATTATTAACTTTTAAAACATGTAAAACTATATATTTTTATTATAATAAATTGTAATGCATCTTTTTTTGACACACTTTTTTTATTTTACTTATTTTAATTCAAATTTATTTGGGTTATTGTTTACTTATGCGTAATCATAATTGGTCGGATTCAGATGCAGGATTTGGATTTCAAAAATGCTGTTTGCTTGGCTTACATAATTTGAATCATAGTCAAAACGAATTTCATTCATTTGTTTGCTTAAACCCATAATGAGAATAAGTATTGTAAAATTTACACTGATACACGTTCTTAGTTATATTTTTAGTTTAAATGATTTGTTTGCATATTTTGGTATAGTATTATCAATCGTAATTAAAATGAAAATTGTAATATTAGGACAATAAAATAATGAACATAAGTTATGTAGTTATTTTTGTTTAAGAAAATCAAATGAATTTTAAAATAAGCAAAATAAAAAAAAAAGTAGGTCAAGAAAAGATACATTTTCTTTTAGTAGAAAAAACAATTTTTATGTATTCTAAAAATTTAGGTAATAATACAATGTTAACTAAATAACATAAGGTAAATGAGGCAGTTTGACACAAATATTAAGGATCAGGGGGAAATTTGATACAAATAACAAATATCAGGGGGCATTTTGACAGTAATGCAAAGATTATGAGGCATTTTGACACAAAAACAAAGTTCAGGGGGCGTTTTGACATTAGAGATAACGGAAAAACTAACGGTAACTAACTAAGGGGGCAACTTGACACACAAGTTAAAGTTCAGGGGGCATAATATGTACATTTCATAGTTCATGGGGCATATTGACACTGGTGACAAAGTTCAGGGGGAATTTATGATATTTTTCCTTAAAAAAAAAAAAAACTCTCTGTCTTCTCTTTCTCTTCTCTTCTTTCTCTAACGTGTGACAGTTAGGGTTTTTCAATCGTTTTCTTCTTTTGGGGCTGGACTCCAGTGGCAACCTTTCGACTATGTCTGGTTTCTCGACCCTAAAGATAGAGGTGAGAGTATTATGGTGAGAGTCTTGAAAGAGACGAGCCCATTGGAGGAGGATCGGCGTTGTGGGAAGGAGCAAGGCATGGAGGTCCTGTAGCGGCTCGGCTTCGGTAACCTAGTTTTTTTCAATGATGTGGATCGTGTTTTCGGTAAGAACTCTTTCTGTATGATTGATTTTGTTTTTGGTTTATAGTTTTGTGTGTAATAATGATGATGCATTCGCCGTCTTTTATCTGAATGTTATGTTTCAATTTGTTAATTCTAATAATGGAGGTGGTTTCCCCACCTTTCGCGTTGATTGTTTTTCGTCAAATCTGAGTCTTGTCGTTGTTTTGGTCTACCTAGAATTGCTTCTACGCGAAGTTAGTGGTGACCCTAGTGCTATTGAGTGGTGGCCCTCGTACTACTGTGTGCTGGCCTTTGATCGATCGGGATATTCCATCGATTGTCAGGGTTTTGTTAAAAAGAGCCTTACATGCTTAATTTTAGTGTGTTGAGGTATGTATCCATTATCGGATCTCAAACATACATCTTTCCCTTTGAGCGTCATCAGACTTTACTGATGAATCCGTTCTTATTGGAAGGTTTTGTCTCATATAATATGAGATCATTTATTATGTTTTGTGTTTTTGTATCTTCTTATTAAATTTAATGAAATTCCCGTTTAAATATATATATATATATATATATCTTGTTCGAATTAAAAACCTTGAATTGGATTGGTCATTAAAAGAAAGTGTTGATGCTTGAAATTTGAATGGCTAAGGCCTAACCCACATCCTGCAATGTGGGCCAAAAGCGGTATGTAGACCCAAACCACGCTTCGGGAATCTTTGAGTGGGATGTGGTCTAGAAGGCCAATGAACATGAATGAGCTCTTTTACTCGGTCCAATTGGACTCTTTGCCCACTTGGGAGGCATTGAGTCTATGAGGAATTAGAAAAATATGGGTTATAAAGAACCTTAGAAATACCCCAAATACTTAGCCTAATTCCATTAGCCCAAATAAAGCTTAAACAAGCCTATTAAACTACATAGAAGCCCAAAGAATATCCCCATAATATAATCCTCTTTTCCCTCTAAAGATGAGTTTAATAATTTGTTGCTTAGATATAAACCATTAACTATTAAGGTAAAACATCCCCTGCTGAAAACGATCTTCACCTCCAAAGCACCTAAAGATGTCCACTTAAGGTAGCAGAACAGTCACCCAACTACCTTTCTTAGGTGTCTCTTACCTAGAAAACCCACTTTGACTAGATTCAAATCCCATAAGAGGGAATTTTCCCACTCCTGGAGCTTCCTATATCTGGAAAACTAAGCAACTATGGCAAAATGACTCCCTAACTATGAGCTTCAAAGGGAAACTCTTCCAACCAAACTAGAACCTTTTAGTTGTCATCACTAGCCTATAAATACTCCACTATTTGCCAAAACACATCATCAGATCATAAAAAGGCTATCAGACACTTTCAATCCCCTTCAACACTTCTAATAGCTATCCCCTTCACCTTTCATTCACCATTAATGGCCAAGAGAAGAGACCCTCTCTATCTCAGGTGACTCCATTGACGGAGGCGTACTCGAAGCACAAAACCATCATAGCCACCATCACTAAGGATCACCATTTCCGTCATTATTCATCATTCACAACAAATGACAAGAAAGGAAACCCTTTCTAATATACCATAACTTCCGGCAACAACTCCGACGGTGGTGAACCTCCGGAATAGACGTTCCAAAGTATGCAATCACTTTAATACCCTTCATTTCAACTCTAAACATACATCATCATCAACACCCTGAAACACTATTAGAAACCATATGCCTCATCCTTCACTCACCTTGCTCGATTAAGAGAGGAGACCCTCTCTAACTCAGATTATTTTGCCAATAAAGGAACACCTAAAGTACAGAGCCATCCTTAGGCACTCTACATTTCAAACCTAGCACAAAATCATAAAAAGACCACATATTCAAACCCTCATACTAAGCATCAAGCAAACTTTCATTCACCAAAATATCTCTCCACAAACCATTCATGTTCCTCTCCTACACCATGTGTTCATCTCAAGATCTCCTTCATTGAGAAGTCTTCATCCATACGGGTCAGAATTGCAATGGGTGTCGTCCTCGAAACCGTCTTCCTCGGGGTCAGTCGGGTTTAGCTTATCCCAGCTGGGGCAAACATTGTGGCTTGCAAGAGAGAGTACTACGAACACGCCTACTAGTTGTTTGGGTGTTCGACCTCCCGACGTAGCTCGCGGTACCTTTGGCGGCACATTCTCTCGATGCCAGCTAGATGCTAGCTAGACCAATCGAAGGAGGCCACGAACACTTACCCTCCACGTCAGCATGGCCATCACAAAAGAGCCCCATCAGGAAAAAAAAAAAAAAAAAAAAAAAAAAAAAAAAAAAAAAAGTATAAATTATAATTTTGATTTGGTTTGTATTAAAATTTTCAAATCCCAATTTTGAAATCAAAGAACAATATAATTTATCAGTGATTTACACGTTATCAGAAAATACTATTATTTTAACTGTTAAGATCATCGGCAAAGTAAAAACTACATCCCTAGAAAATATTATTATTTGCTCGCAAGATGTAGTTTGAAACTTTTTTTTGTTTTCTTCCTCAATACTTCACGAGTACAAACAAGTGAAAATCAATCAAAATTTCTTAGGATATGTACGTGGTTTAAATAAGCAAACTGTTAAAAAGAGTTTAACAAGGTCGGTCGTTCTCAGCTTCTACAAAAGGAACAACACAACAAACAAGTAATAGGTCGTCTTGTATTTCAATATTGATGACAATGACATATTTGCCACTTCTAGAAGCTAGCTACGTCTCGGCATGCATTTACCAACCTCCACGTAAGTTTTATACCATTGAGTAGTATTTGATACATAATATTGTCACATAATGATATTTATAAAAGTAATATGGATCCTGCCAGTTCTAATTTAATTATAAAACTGTTTCTCACTTTCTGGATCAATCTCTCTCACACACATAAATTAATTATCCGTTTTGATTATAGATTATATTTAAATGTTCATTCAAATTGAATGTTTAACTACAAAGATATATTATCTCTAATTGTCCATCATGTTAAAATAAATAAATAAATAAAATCAAAGGGAAAAAAAATTTGTAGATGTGGATTTTACTTTTAAGTATCACATGAGTGCCAAGACAATCAAAACATTAATTAGTAATGAGTTCCGAAACCATGCTTAATTTGGATAAAACATAATCTTTTTTTTTTTTTTTTTTTGAAAGTTGATAAAACCAAATCTTATCACATGACTTTAACATTACCCTTTCAAATATCACAAGGCATTTGTGTTTATGCGATCTCCTGATTACCATTATTAGTTTAGAAACCCCTTACAAACCAAGGAATTTTTAGCAAGGCATATTAGCTTGTTACTCTTGAAAGACAAACAAGAAGTTTTCTATCCTTGCACCAACACAATTAAGTATTCTGAGAATACTTGTTATATGTCCAAGAAAATTCTTTTAATTAGTTACTGTTGGGATGATTTTCTTCACTAATAATCCCAAACAATAAATTCTAAATTTTCACTCAAGAAAAATTATTTGCAAACGAACTCAAATGAAATTCTTTATTTCTCAAGAGTTTTTGAATACAACCACTAAGTTTGTCTCTTTAAGAATTCTCAAAGTTTACCTCTCTACAAATCTCTCTTCGAATTCTCAAAAAGTGAAGTCCACAAATATTATGATTAACTCCAATTTACAGGTTTCGTTGGGTCTCAATGCCAACTCAGCATCTTCACTCTGAACCTCCTCCTTTCCTCAGTCTGTCTATCATCTCGTGTTCTTTCAATCTGAGCCTTATTAGAATTCTATTCTCTATTAGACCTTGCTCACTTATTAAAGTGACACCATTTCAAGTTATTCTTAAGAAGCGTGTCGTTACATTCTTTAATACAATGTCATTTTATACAATTAAATATTTTCTCTCCCACAGTTACTAGTTAAGTTATTATCTTTCTGTAAGATTTACATATATTTACACACACACATGTGTATATATATATATATATATATATATATATCTATATATTTTTAGGTATTGACGAATAGATTTCTTGAAACCGTCAAAATAAATAGGGTATTTAGCACCGATACTCCTCAAATTTGTTATCTTTTGACAACTTGCCCTCTAAATTTTTAATTTTGACAATTTGTCTTCTGAAACTTGCTAAATAATTGCAATGTACCCATAAAAGTTAACTTTCTATTAAATTAGTCATGAGATGCGTCTCATGTACATTATGCCTCATGTGAAGATGAAACACCTCATTTCTAACAAAAAGTTTATAAATTTAATAAAAACCCTAACACAAATATTCCAATTTCAAATCTTCAATTTAATGTAAAATTAACAAAAATGACACATTACAACAGTTTAGCAAAGTTCAGAGAACAAATTGCTAAAACTAAAGGTTTGGGACACATAGCCAAAGGGTGACAAATTAGGGGCGTCAATGTTAAATATGTAACAGATAATACTAGTAATAAGTTCAGTAACACAAGTAAGTCATAGTAATCAACAAAGCAATCACAAACATATTCAAATTACATGAGAACATCGGATGTGGATATTTAAGATGGTTAAAATTCAACTAGGAAAAAAAAATTAGGGGCGTTGAACAAACTAATTTAAAGGCTGGATTTCGTTTATCTTTTAATTATAAATATAAAGGCAAAGGAAATTAGGAGTATTATCAAGACTCCGTTTGGTTCACAAATTCAAATTGGTGAAATAATTGGTAAAACTACAAATTCAAATTGGTGAAATAATTGGTAAAACTACAATAGCCGAATATTAACATATCTGTATGTTCGAGACATCATTTATAAAAGAAATTCATAGATATAGGCTCTTCTAAAAAAATTGTATTCTTCAAAAAGCTTATTCGAAATTTAAAAAAACGTAAAAGATTTTGATCATTTGAAAAAAAAAAAAAACATATTGAGATTTAATTAAAAATGTAACTTGATCGAAACGCGTGTTTTTAGGATAGAGGATGTCTATTGACACCCATTTATTTACTTTCCACACACACCTACTTAAACCACTCACCTCACCAATTAAATTTAGAAAATTTATCTTTTACTTCCTACACACTCTTAACATTATGAAAAAGCCTTGAACTTAAATTGTATATTTTTCTCCTTATTTTACTCACCCACAAATTAAAAACACTCACTCTGTCTCTCTTTTAACTGCTTTTATTCTATTCCACGTTCCTTATTTTTTTTTTTTTGGATCGTGTATATATATATGTGTGTGTGTTATATATAGTTTTCAAATAATTTAGACTTCCAATAGCATTAGAACCTTTTTTTCTTTTTCCTGAAACACAACAGGATATTAGTTACAAAGTTTAGTTTAGTTTGGTTTTTTTTTTCTTTGGTATATTGGTCTCTTAAAGCTATTAAGAAAAAAAAAAAAAACGATTCATTACTAAAATATTGCACACAGAGATATTTGTCTTTTGTGTTTTTTTCAACAAAATAAAAAGGTACAGTGGACAGTTAATCATTGATTCTCATACATAACATTATAAACGAAAAAATAAAAAATAAAAAGGTCAGTATAACGTTATAAACAATTATTGATTCTCATACAAAAATCCAATTACCATCAACAAGATATTATGAAAAAAAAAAAAAGACGAAAGTTGAAAGAAAAAAAATTATTGTTTCCTTTTCATTGGAGGTCATTCTTCTTCTATTCATTGTTGATTAGGGTTGAGCATTTTGAATTATATATTAAAAAAAAAGATATTTCAATTTTATTTTTTTTTAATTTTTAAATAAGGTGTGTGAAATGTATATATTTGACTACTTTTGTCCTTAAAAGTAATTTAATTATGGATAATTAAGGAAAACATAATTCATTAAATTGGGGTGTGGAAAAAGTGGACAATTGGGTGGCAATAGACCCTCCCTTCAGGATATACACATAGGTAACATCATATCTATCACAAGAGTATTATGATCATGAGATATAGTAAGAAAATTAATTAGGGTGAACTTTTAAAAAGGAAAAAAAAAACGTTTAAATAAAATTGCCCAAAAAAATTATTTCAGTAAGATAAATTGGAATAAAGTTATTTTTATATAAATGGTCTTAAATCCTACACTATGTCTCATGTTAACCCTTGAAACGTTTCTACTATTGCATGTTCCTCTACCAATATTCTATGTAAAAAGAAAAAGACAAATTGAATCACATTCTAATCACATGAGTTTTATATAAAACTAAAGTCGTACAATTTTTTGGAGGCAAATTGTATCTAAGCATAGATATTTTGGAAGTAAACTGTACTTTTATCAGATAATATAGTATCACTAGAGATATATTAGAGTTATAGTTTTCCTCTAAAAGATGTTCAATTAAAATTGTACTTAAATAAAATTCATGTGATTTGAACATGTTTAATTTTGATTCAGTTTTTAATAAAATACCGACATTCTAGCCGTTTGCTTAATAATAAAAACTCAAGGTAGTGTTATAATTAAAACTAAAAGTTAGGGATCAGGATGAGATTCGTAACTAATTTAGGCACTATCTATTAAAATAATGGATAAATAAAGGGATGAAGTTTTTAAATAGTACCATAAAGACTTATTTATTTATTTATTTATTTTAATTTTTTTTGCTAAAGTATCGCAAAAGAAAATTGCACTTTATAATATATGATTTTGGATAAAGTTTATGAAACAGGGAAAATAGAATTTAATAATAAAAAATATTTAATTGATGAGCAAGTGAGAATCAATTCAACTTCATTCAGCTGACAGCGGTATATAGCACTGTTACCCCTAAATTTATCATCAGTCTTCAATAACTTGTCTCTCAAACTTTTAATTTTATCAATTTATACATGAACTCTTTAAGTTATTACAATATACACCCGATTTAGTTAATTTAATATTAAATTGAAGACTTGAGTTTGGATGATTGGCATTAGAGTCTGTAATTAAATTTGAATTTTTTTTTGTCTGAAATAACTGTCTTCACATAAGTCGTACACGTATTTTTCATGATCAATTTAACAAAAAGTTAAGCCATATGAAATATATTGCAATAACTTAAAAAGTTTATAAGATAAATTGTTAAAATCAAATTTTAGAGGCCAACTTCTAAAAAGATGACAAGTTTAAGGACACTAATGCTAAATATCCAGATGACAAGACATAAGTAGGACACATCAAAATCTTAGTATAATTGGAAAAGAGCATTGAAGAAGTGGAGGGCTACATTGCCCTCAAGAAGAAGGACTCTTAAGCTTTTATATACATGACATGTATTAATTGATGGCTGAAATTAAGAGCACCGCCATGAGAGTTATAGCTAACCTAGCTAGGTACGGTCTTATCCAATATTTGGCCACATATATATAGAATCCCCTATTGCATTTATTTCTATCTAAGATTGGACCAACTTCAGTGCCAATACCATCCATTTCCATCTATATATTATATATTTGCAAATCCATCTTTGAGAATTAAATTTGTGTACGCAATTTTTTTATAAAAATTTTTATAATAGTTTCATTCGCCCAATAAAAAAAAAAAATCACTTAGAGCTGTTTGGTTGGAAGGAGAGGTGGTGGGAAGGAGGAAGAGATGTGAAGGGGAGAGAGTGCAAGAAGAGGTGGATAGGTGAGATCTCCACTCGAGCCCACGTAAGTTACTCCTAATAATAAAGGATCCACCAAATTCATCAAAAAAAATTTAGAAGATTGTTTAATCCTTTAAAAATAGTTATTAACAATTATTGATATGGATAATATAGTAGACAAATAATTATTATCTATCTTTTAATTCTCTATTCTCTTTACTAAACACCTTAAAATGATTGTTATAATCATCTTCATCCATTATTATTCTCCTTTCAATTCTCTCCACCGTTTATTCTCTCCATCCATCTAACCAAACAGAGCCTAATATTGTCCCTTCTGCAGTGTCCTTTGAGCTAGGTCAAGCTTGTATAAATGTTAGAACGTGCATGCATGGCTGCCAAGCATATTCAATTTTGTCTCTCTCTCTCTCTCTCTCTCTTTCTTTTTCTTTCTTTTTTTTTTTTTTTTTTAAATACGTCATTGTCATTTAGTTTTGTAATGACAGGTCTCTACATATCTATGGTTAATGTGAAACACGTATACGAGTTTCTTTGAATAACACAAGGAATATTAACTCTATAACTTATCAATCTTGAGAAGAGAGAGATGAGAGAGAGAGAGAGAGAGAGATAATTTATATGGTTCTAGATACACTTCAAACCAACTAAGCTCAAGTCACGTCTGTTTCTAGAATTTAAGAGAATAACTGAAACCTGCTTTTTTGGTTTTGTTTTGTATATGATACAGTTAGAGAAGATATATATATATATATTATATATATGTATGTTGTTTTTTTTTAGCACAAAGTTTGCAAGTTGTACAATAGAGTTTGGAGCCACGTACGAAATTAATAATCTCCCACGTACGCATGTATATGATTCCCTTGGCATCGTGCAATATGAATTTATGAGTGCGTTGAAAAGTGTTTGTATGATTTGTTATTAGTCCTTTCAGTTGAGCAATAACCTTACCCCTTACATTGATGTAATATTTAACTCAAATTATCATTTATTGATCAAGTGCCCCACATAATATTTTATATATAATATGTTCCCTTTGAATGCTTACGTGTGATATTAATTCCATTATTGTTACTATTACTTTTTTAAGTAATATGGTTACGTCTTTTTATTTATAACCATCAATTTGTTTTTTTTTTTTTTTTTGCTTTTAATAAATGAAAATCATAAATTTATTATAACAAGACAAGGAAGAAGACCTTGTCCACTTTATTTTTAGGGGATTCGATACGAGTATACTCCCTAGACTACTTAGATTTTGATAATTTCTCCCCCAACTTCTCAAAAGAGCAATTACTTCGAAACTTTCTAAACTGTTCCATTGTACCTCATTTTACTAACTTTCGTGAGAGATTCATATATCACATGGGGGGCATCCTCCTCCCTGAAGTTATCTGGACATTACAACTTCTACCCATATAACTCATTCTTTTCAACCAAAATAAATAAATAAATAAAAGACATTTTTTTATTTTTCAAAATTTCAATTTTACTTCATTTTTGGAAATTTTAACATTCTTTTTTTTTTGGCCCACTTAATTTTTAGGGTACTTGACATGACTACTCCCTAGACTATATTGTTTTTCGCGGAATAAAAGAATCTGGTGGTGACCCCATCATTTTCCGTTTTGCAACACCACGCATGCATGATTTACACTCTCCTGAGTTGGCAGGGGATTCGAACCTCCGATCACCCGGTTGGTGAGATCCTTAAGGTTGCCTCCCACATCAACTCATCTACCCCTACATGGGCTACTCCCTAGACTATTTAGACTTTGATAATTTGTCTCCCAACTTCTAAAAATGACAATTACTTTGAAACTTTCTAAACTATTGCATTACCTCATTGTAATCCCATAAATTAGAATTTTTAACATTCTTTTCTGTAAGTAGTTTTTTGGAATGCTTGACTTTTTTTTATTTATAATTTATGAGATTGTCTAATGTCGTTTAAAGAATCTCAACCTTTTTTTCTTTATTTTCAATTTTCAAATTTTTTTTTCAAATTTTTTAATTTTAGAAGGAAAGTAATAATGTTGTTTATGGGTTTAGTCGGTATTTTTATTTTTTCTTCTCTATTTGAATCGTTTTTAATGTTCATTTTTTAAGGAAAATAATCTAATTTTAATAGTTTGTCATCGTCGTCGTCGTTTTTTTTTTTATCCCTTCCTTTCGCTGATGTTTGTAATGATCGTTAGGTATAACAGGTTTTATTTTGGGTTTGTTTTATAATATATATATATATTTATTTATTTATTATGATTGAGGTTCTGGTTATTATGATAATTGATTATGTTAATACAACGATTAATTTCCAATAGACGTGCACATAATTAGGTTAAAGAGATAACACTGTGCTTTATAAGAAATAAATCTCAAAACAACCAATGCCTCGACTATACACTCTTTTGATTGATCGAAAATACAAACATGCTTGTCTAGGTTGGCCTTCGTCTCATAAATTTTCAGAAGCCACCAAAAAAAAAAAAAAAAAAAAAAAAAGTTTACACAACCAGCATAAATCTTAGCTGCTAAACTTATCATCACCAATCACCACTATAAAATGAGCTTTAACTGAACAAATAATTTTATTAATTATGAAAATATTAAAACTAAAAATTAGAATTAAAAAAAAAATCCTTTCTGATTAAGGATCTTCCACTCCCGGTTGGAAGATTATCAAACTTTAGGATGAACATAAAAAGAGGAGTGGACAAGACATACACAGAGTTGACAAAGAAAATAAATTCAACTTTTTACTCATTGAATATCTTAAAATACATAAAAGTATCCGACAAGATTGCCCACCACTACCTTAAAAAATTAAAAAAAATAATAATAAATAAATAAAAACTCTCATGCTCTTGTTTTAAGTATCAACCCCAAAGCTTTAGGAGAGAGAGAAACTCAACAAAAACAAAAAATCATACCGAAACTGCATTTTGTTTTGTCGGTAGGTACAAGTCTCTTCAATATAACCATTGTCAAAATAAATAATAGTAATAATAATAATAATAAACAATAATAAATAAATAAATAAATAAAAGTCTCTTCAATGTAATATAACCCAATCAGTGAAATACACATGCTAAATGTGTTGGAGGTGTTCACAATCACAAACCTACCTTTCCAAAAGAAGCAATTTTCACTCTCACAAAAAGATTATTGGCAGATATTCCGTTAACAATATCCAAGCAAAAAAAAAAAAAAAAGATTTTCCTCTTTGAGAATAAATAGAATTTACACATTTTGATGGGAGTGACATAATTATTAGAACTTGCTTACTTGGCAATTATATGCATCAGACGACGTAATTAGAGCAGCATATCACAATTCACATTCAAGGAATCTATACCTCTTTCTTTCTAACTCTCACGATCGAAGTAGATTTGCTTCATATTTAAAATAGATTAAATGATCGATTCAGCCAATTATCCTGATAGTGAGATAAACGTTGAGAAATAGGACAAGAAGTCCACCAACACAGAAGAGAGAGAGAGAGAGAAAAAAAAAAGAGAGAGAGAGAGAGAGAGGAAGGACAAAAATCAAAATCAGTCAACAGTCAAAAGTTAAAAAAAAAAAACAAAACAAAAACAAAAACAGCAAGATTGTCCATTTTTCAGACTTCTAATAAAAATAAGAATTAAGAAAGAAAAAAAAAAATCTAATCTAATTTTGAATTTTTATATACCAAACTAGTAAGCATGCGTTTGAACCTCCAATCCAGATCTTACTTTTACAATCTAATTTTTATCTTTTTTTTCTTTAACTTTACTATTTATATAATTTTGTAACTTAAATTTTAAAAATTCATAACTTTGCATAAACAAGTCTAAATGAGATGATTTTTGTTTTAAAATTGCATAGAATTTCGATACGAACGAATCAAACTTCATATTAATATTTTTTCCTGAACACATTTTAAGTTTTTACACGCAATTCAAACACCTCAATAAACGCACAATCAATCCAAGCCCAAATTCTACAATCCAAACCTTAGCAGCAAACGCATGTTAAGGCTTTATTTGACATTTAAGTTTAACTCCAACTATGTTGTATTTTTTCATCCCATTTTTGTCTTTTCTTAAAGGTCAACAAAATTTCTAATTAGTTTTTGAAAAGTCAACAAACTCCAACTTAAAAATTTCATCTCCAACTGGCGAACTAAATGCAAGCTAAAACTTTACTAAGAAACGATATACATATTTATGAGACCTACATTAAGTTAGATTGAATTGAATTGAATTGGTTGGTTACACTTATAGGTCCACTTCGTTCCTCCTCCTGAAAATCCTTATGGTCGATCTACCTCATGGGAAAAATGTGTGCGCTTGCTTATGTGAATATATATATAAAAAAAAAAAAAAAAAAAAAAAAAGAGGAATTGGCCGGCTAAAACTTTACTAAGAAACGATATACATATTTATGAAACCTACATTAAGTTAGATTGAATTGAATTGGCTGGTTACACTTATAGGTCCACTTCGTTCCTCCTCCTGAAAATCCTTATGGTCGATCTGCCTCATGGGAAAAATGTGTGCGCTTGCTTATGTGAAAAAAAAAAAAAAAAAAAAAAAAAAAAAAAGGGATTTGGCCGGTTATCCAATTACATTGGATAATTTACTTCCCCTAAATGTAAGTAGGTTTGGAGAGAACACATTAATATTAATATCAAAGCGGGATGGTGTATCCTTCAGCAATTTATATAGAGAAACAAAAACAAAAGTTTTCAAGTGAACTGAGCACAAAATGAGTCAGAAACGCCTATCATTTGGTGGTAGGTCAAATCCACACTCCACATAATCGAATCCAACAATCTACCACGTTGAATCCTTGATTTGAACTGATCCATAATCTGTCACGATAGCCTCACGATACTCCATCATTAGTAATATTTTAATCACGTTCTTGATGCTCACGTTGTGTGGATGTTGCTCGAACAACCACGAATAGCCATAGCGCAAAAACCCTCTTGAATGTGCATGGTAGAGACAGAAGAGATGGAAAAGTATCACATAAAAAAAATAAAAAATAAAAATAAAAAAAAGATATTATAGAAGTCTCCCAAAGTTAATAAAAAATATTTATATTTACTCGTATTGACTAACTAAAGTAATATGTTTATCAAAATAAATAAATGAATAAATAAAGTAATATGGGTCAGGTCCACTATAGGTAGAGAACACAAATGAGATCACCCCAAGAAGTATTGAGAGTATTGTGCAAAGGACCTTAAATAAAAAAAAAAAGGGTCAGCTCTCTGATGTGGGTTTTAGATGTGCAAGATTACAACGACAGAGCCAGACTCTTAGTTTTGTGAGGGGCATACATTAAATGATTAAGTTTTTAAGACGGTTATATAGGGATAATAAATTTTTTAATAGGAAAAAATAAATAAAAATTAAAAAAAAACTTTTGAGAGGTAATATTGAAAAAAAATAAAAAATAAAAGTTTACTGGCTGGCGGCATAAGACCCCTCGATCATGGATAACTCCGTCCCTAATAACATAAGTGATAGAATTTGGCATAGTTATGGACACTTTACTGAGTTGATACTAACCTTTTTTGTCAAGGTGCTGGGGGGTAGAAAATGTATGTGACCAAAATCGTCTAGTTTCCTTTCCTTGTCATCCTTGTACTGGTAGTTCATGCCATGAACTTTTTAGAATAAGCAATGAAACAACAATAGTAGCGAAATGTAGGTTGTTTGTGTCATGTAATCTATGGTACAACAATATTTCTGTAAGCATCCTTGATCATCATTTACTAAATGGGTGCGGAAAAAAATTCTCCATCCTAGATCCAAATCGTACAAAAGTGAATCGTTATAATGTGTTAAAGAAAAGAAAAGGGGGAAATTTAATCAGATATTGAAGCCAATTACAGCAATATCTCTATTTTAGTATGCAGATGTAGAGTAGGAAAGTTATTTTGCCTTCAAAAGCACGTGACTCGAACTGACCGGTAGCGTTTCCGAAAAATCTGATGATCCTCTACATATCAAAGTGTTGTTCTGATATGAATCGAAGTCTTCAACAAATTTTGCAGAAATGGTGACTATTCTGCGATCTCTAATTTGCTGTTTCAACTAGATGTCTCCATGGTAGATGTATCCAAGAGCCAAAGCGTCATTTTTTTTATTTCAAAATGAACTCTCCCTTTTTAAAAGGCTAGTCAACGCCGCCTTTTAACCAAATTTTACTTCAATCAAAACAGCCTGCTTGGCACACGAGGCAGAATCCTTAAACTCAATTTTCTAATTACCGGTCATAAAAGCGATGCTGTGGGAGATGGATATCCACAGAGAATTGCATATCATAATGTTCCAACATGTGCGTCGTCAAAGTGTCTGTTTAAACTGTACAGGATTTCGTAAATATCCTTCCTTTCTTCATGCCTTGTATCTCTGGCTAGAAACTCATGAACCTTATTCCCTATTTGGATGGAACTACAACCGGGGACCTTTTCTACTCCCCGCTTTCTCATGGCCGTTCTGAAGGTAAATGCATCCATCCACCGCCCAACTGATGCGCTCATATTTGAAATCAAGGTCAAGTAGCTTGGGTTCGAAGGCTCGTGCTCGATAATCCTTCTTGTTACTGACTCTAACAAATTTTCATCGCCATGAATCTTACAAGAAGCTAAAAGCGTAGCCCAAATAACAGCATTTGGCTCCAAATGCATGCTTTCTATAAATCCAACCGCTTCTTGCAATTTCCCTGCTCTTCCCAAAATGTCAACCACACAACCGTAATGCTCAATTCGGGGCTCTATACTAAACTCATGCACCATCCGTAAAAACATCCTTTTACCATCTTCCACGAATCCTCCATGAGTGCAAGCCGACAGAACTGCAATGAAGACGACATCATCTGGCTTAACCCCTTCCGAACACATTGCATCAAAGAGATTTAAGGCTTCTCTACACTCTCCATTATTAGCAAGACCCGAAACCATTGTTGTCCACGTGATTAGGCATCTTTTCGGCATATTAATGAAAACCGCTTTTGCATTTTCGATGTCACCACACTTTGCAAACATATCCATCAAGGCATTGCCCAAGGGTATAGACAAGCCAAAATTGTTTCTCCTAATATAAGAATGTACCCATTTTCCGTGCTCAAGAGATCCCAAGTGAGAACAGGCAGACAGTAAGCTGACCAAAGTTGTCTCGTCGGGCTTGCACTTGCCGTCCATTAACATCTGACTAAACATATGAAGAGCTTGATCAAATACGAGGTTACGAACATAATGTGCAATCATAGCATTCCATGACACAACATTTTTAACCGGCATCTGATCAAACATGTGTCGGGCCAATGCAAGATCTCCAACTGTGGCGTATCCCGAGACCATGGCTGTCCAAGCAACCACAGTTTTCTCTGGCATGTCATCAAACACGCGTCGAGCAGACTTGATATCGCCCAACTGTATGTACCCTGATATAACGGAGTGCCACGAAACCTCATTTCTTTCGGGCATTCTCCGAAAAACTGAAACAGCCCAATTCCATATTTCCAGATCTAGAAAGCCCCGAAACAACAGAGTTCCACGTCACAATGCTCTTCTCCGTCATGGAATCAAACAGTCTTAATGCCAGTTCCAGCTCACCACGAGCCATGTAAGAAGTAATCATCGAATTCCAGGAGACGACATCTCTTTCAGGAATTTCCTCAAACACCCGGCATGCGGAACCCAAATCCCCGCCGCTCTTAGCGTAGAAACTCAAAAGGGTATTCTGAACAAAGACACTAGAACAGTAACCCAATTTCACAACATCACCATGAACAACTTCACCGTACTTAAGGCTGTCAAAAGACGACTGCAAACACCTAAGAAGCAGGGTGAATGTGAAACCATTAGGCGCAAGTCGAGAAGACTTCATCTGAACATAGACACTCAAAGCATCAATAGGATCATTCCGACATAACTTTATGAGTGTGTTGTAGACGACAACGTTGGGAAAATGACAATGTCGAAAAACCCGAAAAGCGTAATCAGGGAAACCAAGTTGAGAAGAGAGAGTGAGGAGGTTGGGAAGAGTGAAGTTAGAGTGTTGGAGGCCATGAACGAAAATCTGAAGGTGGGTCTGCTTCAACTCTCGAAGGCTCTTGCAATGTTTCAGAACTTGGAGGAGTTTACGCTCCATATCTGGATTGAGGCCAGTTCATTTCATTCAAAAAGCAGTACACGTCCAAGAAATTTTCAATCATAATGTAAACAGATTAAAACACATATTAACTCCTAAAAATACATATTGTATATTAATTATAAACTGCTCGATGAGTCCTCCTCCTTTTCTCATTAAGTGAAATGTCCTTTTAACTCTCAAAATGTCTACACCAAAAGTTGTTGAACGTCAACTTTTAATTGTTTGGTTGGTCCTGTACTACAATATTTGTGACATTTTGGTCTCTTCTTCCTTTTTTTTTTTTTTTTTTGGCAGCTCAAACTTTCAATTTTTATTGGATTTGAAAAACTAACCTTAAAAAATTAAAACAAAATAAAAAATCTTTAAAAAAATAAATAAATATATAACTTTAAAAATCAATCTCTCTCTCGATCTCCCTCTCTCTTTCTCGCTCTTGTCGATCTTTGCAACTTTTCTTCCCTCTCAATCTATTTTTTCCCTCTCAACCGTTTTATAACAAGTCATTGGTCTCTTTGGTTACAAGTTATAACCTTGGAAGCCAAAAACCGAGTTGAACGTACTCCATAGGAAAAATGCGATACTCGTATCGTATGTCGTAGCAGTATGACCGAAACATTTGTCGAGTGCAAATTTCTCATCTCATTGAAAGTTACTCTCATGACTTAAAAAACAATAATGAAAGGCCTAATACTTTTGCTATGCCAGATTACCAGTATATTCAATCAGGCACTATGAGTGGAATCAACTCTTTTCTTTCAAACTTTGTAGTGTCTCTATTCACTTGGAAGACCTACAAAATTGGAATTAAAGTTTTAAATACTTCGTCTTTACTATTTCGTTACAGCAACAAAAATGTCTCATGTTTATGCAATCTATCACCACTTTACAACTATCTCAGTCACACGACGCGAAAGGAGTCGGCTATCCTTTTTAAATCTTTGTAGTGTCTCTTCCACTGAAGACCTACAAAATCCAAGTCAAAAGCTTAAATACTTTTTTTTTTTTTTTCCTCATCATTATTGAGATGATGTTTCTAATCAGAAGAATGTTAAAATGTGAAAAAAGCGTCCTTACCACTTCCCGTAACGTTAAACAAGTAAAGGCGATTCCCTGCTGCAGTTGCTGTTATGAGAACATGAGGTGGCTCCAACTCGAACTGGTAATACTTTCTTCCCGAGTGTTCCGCTACACTCATGCTAACAACCTTCCCTTCCACATTCTCGCCGATCACTTCTGGTCCAAATGCATTGATCACTTTTTCTGGAGGTCCAATTTGTTCAATCTTGGCATCATCACCGAGATCTGCGCAGCACAACCCAAAGTTGATTCTAAGCTAACTAGTGAAACTAAACACATCAAGGGTAGTGAATACGAAAGGCGATCATTAATCCCGTTTTTATATATTTACGAGGACGAAGAATTGGAAACAATCCAAAGTGCGTTTACTAACTTTAGGAATATGAATACTAATTAGTACTAAAATGTCATTATACCAAAATGACATGACAAGTAAAAATGCCCGAAGCAACATCCAAGGATAGTTTATGATCCTTTTCACAAGCTGCAACTAGTGTTTATATGATTTTGTGAAAACACTTACTATCTGCAAATCTGAGAACAGGAGCAACAACGACAGACAGGCGTCCTTCTTTGGCGCTACCGAATCTCAAATCAATCTCAGTGCCACCAAGGTCTGCTATTGATACCGGAACCTATTACAGAGACAAAAGCGATTAACAAAGGAAGCGGCGGATACTTATGATATTGAAATTTCCGTGGTGATTATGAATAATGGGGTTGAAAAGCTGTACCTCATCCCAATCTTGAGGTACAGAAAAGGAATAAGGGATGATAGGACTCCATCCAACTCCATGCCCTCCAGACTTCTCGTCCGGTCTTCGGTATGTCCTCCAACCTGTCTGAGCAATTTCAGTTTACTAAGTTGACAAATTTACTAATTAATAAGGAATCACACTGCTATTTTATTGATTTGAAGTTATCTCTTTGTAGCATATCATTCTACTAGTCGAGCTTTTATTTCTTGTTAATTCAGGATTGCCTATGGTTTAGTCCAACATTTCAAGACTTTATGATTGATGAACTAAATAATTTGATTCTTGGACTCTCTCTCTCTCTCTCTCTCTTGGTTATCATCAATATTATGTCTATGTTACGAGCTAAAAACAAGCGAAATGGATGGTAGCAGCATAGCATAGCGGTAATTCCACGTATGACTTTCCTATAAAGTGTAGAGTTCAAATTCCCTCACCCCCAATTCAACCCAAAAAAAAATGAAATGGCAAAATGTAAAAAAAGATAAAAGGAAACCAACCTTGATCATCAGGTTCAGAGAGACCGGGAATTCTGCCAGCAAGAGGGCCTTGTTTAACAACAGCCAGGCCATCACTTGGGAAATCCACTACTGCTGAAGAAGAAAGTAAAGAAATCCCATATACCAGAACTGATCTTCTCTTCAATTTCTCACCTTCCTCATCAAAGGAACCACCAGTTTTTCCTCCTCTTGAATTGCAGCACTCAACCGATTTTGATCTCAAATTGTGGCCACGAATTCTGTTGTTGGTTTGATACGTCAACAGAAACCGCAGCTTGGGAACATGGTCACTCCCATTTTTTCAAAAAACTTGTTATACTTGCTTTTAGAAACTTAGCTCTTTTTTGTCTCAAGAACTGCAAGGGATTTTTATCAGTTTGTGGCCAACCAGAACAAAATTTTCAGCTGCTGAAATATGAGGTTCTCGGTTAGTCTCGCTGCACTTATAACACCTTTTATTTTTTATTTTATTTCAGCCTGACACGTGGCGTGTCGTATCACTTATTGATTATTTGGCTTTTACCATACTCTGATTCTTGTTGCCATAGTGCCACCAAAATAGTGGGGTTTGGGGCTGTGCACTAGAATTGTGCGGAGATTTTTTGTTTTTTGTTTTTTTTTTTTGGGCTAATCAGTTATGTTGAGATTTTTGTGTGTTATAATCACTCCCTATCGATCTCTCCATTTGAATTTGGTAGTGAGTAGGTAATTTTTTCCATTAACTCATTAATCCCCGTCTTAAATGAGAAGTATTATTTGATTTAAATAGATTTAAGGTTACACGACACGGACAGATTTAGGGATTCCCCACCCTATTTCCCGTCCCTTTAGTATATATTACTTTTAGGTTAGAGATATACATGATGTTTAATGTTATATACCAATTTAAATATTTTTTTTAATAAGAAAGGATTTATATCATTTTAAGTATTAAACCTTAACATATTGGTATATGAAAAATTGAATACTGTAATTTTAATTTATTTTAATTTAATATTTCATATATGCATTTTTAATTTTTAATTTTTTTTTATTTTTTGATGGAAATAGATAGTCGTGTAAATGAGGTATCTTGTGAGTATCTTGACATCATAACAGGAAATCCACCTCGTCCTTGCCAATTAAATGGATTACGGAATGGGGATATAGGAAGTGTTTTATTCACATGGCAAGTTGGCAAGAAGACAGCCCAATCCCCCGTTACCATCCCTAGTCCTAAGCAACATGATCAACCTTTTAGATTCAGTTTTACTTCGTTTTAGAAGGAAAGAAAGTATCCAAAAAGCAAACATTTCATAAATAGAACATCATAGCTTAACTATTTATTTAGTATTTAATATTTACTCAAAATCAATAATCTTTATTAGTTCCTGTGCATTTTCATCTTCATTTATAAACTGCCATGTGAAAATCAAGGCATATAATAACCCACAATGGTAACTCTTGTTAGTTGTATACATGCATGTTTTCTTTGGCTTGAGAGCTTCTAACATTTTTTAAGATGCCAGTATTTTCCAAAGCATATTAAAACAAGTACTATTCATCACTTCCTAAATATGATATGCAATCTTAATAACAAGGAAAAAGAATGTATATACCTATATGTATATATAGTTTATATATCCATTCTATAACTATATTATAAAGATAGTTGTTTTTTTACACTATTCAAAAATTTGGTTTTTTTATTTTGTCATTTTGTGCACTTTTTTTTTTTTGTCTTTTTCTTTTTGATTAATTTCTGTTTAGTCCTTGAACTATGAATATTTTGTCATTTTGGTCCCTGCACTTTTATTTTTTGTAGTTTTGGTCCCTCACACTAAAATTGACAAACGATTTCGGAAATTTAATACAAACAATATTATCCTTATCACATAATATAAAAAATTTTAAAGAAATTATTACATTAAGTTCAAAAGGTTTTAGTTAAGAATCATGGTGTAATTTTTTATATTTGGTATTATCATTTTTGTAAAATTTCAAGTTAACATGGAGTTGAAACATGATTGTACACACTAAATTAAAAAAATATTTCATCAATTTCAAGGTCAGGGACCAAAATGACAAAATATTCATAGTTCAAGGACTAATTTACTGAAATCAAAAGTTCAGATATTAAAGTGACAGAATTTACATAATCAAGAACTAAACAAACAAATTACCCATTCTTTTTTTTTGTTTTTTTTTTTGTTTTGTTGAGTTTACCTCATTCTTTGTTTTATTTTTTTTTTTACTTTTCTCCCCAAAATTTTCACATATTTATAGGTGGCTCATTAAAATACCTTTCATTTTTTTCAATTTGTTCGTATGTAAAACAACTTTTTTCAAATATGTCTCAACAATTTTTTTTCTTACAATTCTTGAAATTGTTATGTACTATTTTAATTACTAGTTACTTGATTCTATTAAATTCTAGTTACTTGATTCTATTAAATTCTTTAGAAGACAATAAATAAATTAAGAAAAGATATTTATTTCGTCAAAAGTTTAACATTGCTAATTCTTTGTAAAAAATAAAAATAAAATTAACTTACGTACTTTTTTTTTTAAAGAAATTAACATATTAAATTCAAGCGTTCACGTGCCTGAAAACTGGTGTGTGTGTGTGTGTATGGTGTGCGATTCATCCTCAATTTACATTCAGAACATCCAAAGAGCAATGAGCGGGACCTTAAAGGGTGGGAGGGATTGGAACTACTCTGATATTTGGAACTTGGCAATTGGATGGGAAAAAGAAATATTAGAGAAAAAATTATAATAAATATATATATAATATATATATTAAGTGAAAAAAAAGTACAATTTACAATAACTCGAAGTTAGTGAGAAAAATAAAAAAGAAAAACCGGGCTATAGAATGGGCAGTGAAATGATACACCACGTGAAATGGATTGTTTTTTTTTTTTTTCCTAAACGGAATCAAGGTAAAGGCATGGGAGGTTTCCATCGAGGAAATTCGACCAAATTTCGGTTCACGTATGATCCGTTGTGAAGCCAGAATGTTTCAGCTGACTGGTGAAACTGCCTGACTTTCCTCTGAAGTTCCCACATGATCCCTTGCATTGCAGAACATGGCGATGATTCAGGAGCATAAGCCCATAAACACCTTACCCGTCTTCCGCGGCTTATCATCGCCTCTACATCTTTATCTGTTGCACCAAAATGATGAGATATAGCCTACGACATACTAAACAGTCCAGTAAGCCAAGTAAGATTAAACAGGCGTAAAGTAGGTGACCTGGAATTGACTCAAGGTACTCCAACAGCTCCGGCCCTATTCGGGTGGATGGCCATTTGATCGAAATCTGGGCATAGTCAACGACATTCTGAAAAGGCAATTCTATTTGATCTGACATTACCACTGGGACACACTCCTGTGTGGCAAAAGCAAACAACATTTCAACACACTCATTTATGCACATAAGAGAGAGAGAGAGAGAGAGAGAGATAGACCACAAAGAAAGACTCGTAAATCGTAGAGTCCAAGATGATTCCCCACGAGGAGCGAGGCAGAACTTCGCATTGCGGAGGTGTTCAAATATTCTGTCCTCCCTAGTTTGTTAGGGCCACTGAACTGCAGGTCTGGGCATTCCACCTGTTCATAATATAAATAACTATGTCTTGGTATAACAAGTATTAAAACTTTTTAAGAATTAAAAATTAAAAAATTGAGAGAGAGAGAGAGAGAGAGAGAGAGTTGCAATTGCATGATTAAACGACATCATTCCCACAAAAAATAAAACTCCAAAGACGCGCTAATAACTCATTGCCCAAAAGAACACAGTAACAATTTGAAAGTACCAATCCAAGAGCCAAGAGATTTAAAGAATGGCAACAAGTTAATTCCGAAATAATAAAACTTATCCAGACAACTAGAAAAACAACCTTATCTGGAAATTGCTTTGCGAGCTCTATCAACTTCAAACGGCCAGCCTTTCCTTGTGCACGACCTAAATAATTTGCGAGATACTTCCGTTTTGATAGAGGCAATGGCTGGACAACCCTTGCACCATCTGTAGTCATTGAATCATCGACATTGCCAGGAATGATGATATCTTTCCAAGTATTGAAGGCACTTGTACCTTTCTTATCAGTCCGGTCCCCCTGCACTATCACATAAATAAATACTACCATGTCAAACATAAAACTGTGTGTAGAAAAGATTACTACTTTGCTTCACATAACCACTAGATGGATTGATAAGCACAAAAACAAAACAAAACAAAAAACATTTAAAAAAAAGAAAAAAGAATTCCTTCACTCAAATAGGTTTCTTTTCTTTTCAAATTTCCCTTTTAACTATACTAGTGTAAAGCATGTGCTATGCACACGTGGGACAAATATGAGAAAATTTATCAAAATACGGAAAAATTAAAATAATAAGTAAAAAATATATACATATACATAAAAAGACCCAAGAAAAAGACATGAAAAAAAAAAAACCAAAAGATATAAGGACTAAAATGAAAGAATTTATCAACATGAAAAAGGACAAAAATGAAAAAAAAAAAAAAAGTAGTTGGGCCCAAAAAAACGAAAAAGGATTAAAATGAAAAAAATGATCTGTGAGAAAACAGACAAAAAATAAATTCAGAAGTAAAAAAAAAAGGGACCAAAACGAAAAAAAAATTAGTCTGAAAAGAAAATAAAAACAGGACTAAAATGAAAAAAAAATGGTCCAAAAAGAAATTAAAAAAAGGACTAAAATGAAAAAAAAAATTTGGTCAAAAAAAAACTGAGAGGACCAAAAAATAAATACAAAATTTTTTTGTCCAAAACAGAACGAAGTACGGAAGCACTTATTGTGCTTTCTATAATATTGTATAGATGATCTGACCGTTATCTACCAAAGGTCCAAAATGGTTCAACATGAAACCAACAGAGACAATGGAAAACTTATAAGAGACGCAAATGGAACTAAAATAAATTATTAGTTCAAACATAATATAGAGCTTTATAGAGAAATTACAGGTTATTTTCATATTTGGTCCCTGAGTTACATGTCCAATTGTAATTCTAGTCCTAAACTTTAAAACGTCCCGGACCAGTCCTCAAAGTATCAATTTGTATCACATTTAAAACGTCCTAGAACCAATTCTCAAAGTATCAATCTGTCTCACAATAGTCCTTCAGTCCAAAACATTGTCAAACAATAGACTCTAGTTACCTCATAAAGATCAAAAGTGCATACTCTCGGGGTTAATTTTGTCATTTTCACGTCCTAGAACCTTTTGTTAACTTTTTGGTTTCAATTTTGGATGCCGTAAATTCTTAAAACGCACATGATCTTGGAAGCATAGGATCTTCACGTGATAACTACCCGTCCACTTTTAACAGTGTTTTGGATAAAAAGGACTATTGTAGGATAGATTGACAGTTCAAGAATTGGTTCTGGAACGTCTTAAAGTTAAGGGACTAAAATGGGATTGGACTATAGTTCAGTGACCAAAAATGAAATTAATCCAAAAGTATACACACAGAAGCAAGGGAAAACAAAGACCGACAAACCAGTTCATATTCTAGCAACAAAACAAGTAGCCCGAGCATACTAGGTAGTACTTAAAAATTCTTGACTCCACTCATCTTTAACTTGATTCATCATGTGATAATAGCCGATGGATCAATGAGACTAATAATCTGGTAGGGATATGCCATGGGATTTTCCTTATTGTTGTTTTGTGTTGGCAAATTTCTGGCAAGTTTGATAGTAGTAATACTTGTTTGCTTGCCCTTCATCCACATATACCTGACCACTTGGCTTTTGAGAGCAACAAGGGTTGAAACACTTTGGTTGAAACTGGATGCTTCTAAGTTAAGACATGACAAAATTCTAGTTAAGTTTATAATGTAACCTTCTTCATTAACATATTAACCTGAAGTAGTCTTAATTGAAGTTCAATCCCAAACCATTTAACAGCTTTTATAAATCAAGCATCTCCAAGACTCCAACCTAGCATCAGTTCTTGAATTTCAGTTAATTTGTTTCAAGCAAAATCCAGTTGGTTAATTCTCTTTAAATAAAGCAAAATCTAAAGATTTCAGATACTCAAATGTAAAGGAAAAACCCTTTCCATGCTAATGCTTTAAAACTTTTTTGTCCCTTTGCGAATAATTTGATGACCTATCTGCCTATACCGGTACTTCATCGACTAAGCATTCAGCAGACTTCATATGCAGTGATGCATCATAGAGAACAAGAATAAAAATTGTCTAAAAACGGTGGAGTGGGAAGAGATTTGGAGATCCGGGTAAATCCCAAAAAAAATTCCTTAAATGCTCCAAGGTCTTCTTCTAAATTTTTTAACTTAAGAGTTCAAATTTAAATAAATCCTCTCTCGCTTGGCTTCTCATGCAATTTTACATAACCCTTCGGTGCACTTATGTATGTTTAGTGGCAGAGATAAAATAAATAACTTATAAGGCCCTAGATTGACTGGATATTATACGTTTGCTATGAGACCGGTAATTGATTGCACAATTCCACATATATTATAAATGTAGTATGTTAATGACTTCTGATTAGGACGGTACCTCAGGAGTAAGAAATATGGAACGATTTATATATCTCCCAGGATTTAAAAATGTAAGCTCCAATTCCACTGCAAATAAGTGAAAATTATGGTTACACGGGCATGCTCCCGTCCTCTAGGGAAAATGAAAAAGAAAAGAAATGCAATTAAGTGACAGTTTACAATATTTGTACCTTGGGAAAACAAATATATGGTCACGTCCACCAGATCGCCTGAAGTAAGGCATTTGACTTAACACCTGCAAACAAAGTGGGGACGAGAATTCATCTATTTTGTTCAATCAATAAGAACACAACTGAACAAAAGGACATTGCAAGTAAACAAAGTGATCTCAAATAACGCTACAACATGAAGTTTCAAGCAGCTAAACGAAGAATTGACCTTAACATAGGTATTGCTTATCTCATTATCATCAAGGCCTCCCACATGCGAACACATTTGATATAGGTTGGCACAAAGAATAGGTCAGCTTCCTCCTTCTTCCTTTCCGAAATCTCGATATTAAAAGTAGCTTGTGTATTTTAACCTACAATTGAAGTAGAAATGAACAAAGGCTGACTCTCATGTTTAGAAATCATAGCCAAACATGTTGCCTCAACAAGTAACTCATCAAAATCATGTTTTTTTTTTTTGTTTTGTTTTTTTTTTAAATCCTGTGTATTCTCAATACTTAACTTGATCTCTATGGCACACCTAGTAACCGACCATAAAAACATAGAGAGACAATAAATTAGATGCTCAAAAAGAAATCAGCAAAAGAATGAACTCATACTAAAGTTCCTACAAATATTAAAAATTCTCTCTTGTTATATCCGCGCATTTTCTCATCAACCAAGCAATAGATTCAGCATTCCCAAAATGGAAAAGAACAAACAAATTCATGATCGTGAATCCACCACAAACACCAAATTCTAAACCCCAAGGCTCAAACACAAACACCGAAAATCAAGTAAGAATGAGAATATGAATATAGGCATTGCATTGCTTCGATTCCAAATAGAAAGAGCTGTACAAGGCTCGAACACACTTCCCTGTTTTCTCACACATTTTCTCAGAAGCCAAAATCCTAACAAATTCACCATAAAATCCAAGAATCAACACAATAATTCGGAACAAGCTAAGCCTTTGATAAGAAATTAATATGCGAATAAAATGAATAAAATCAATACTTAATTTTCTACTAAATTGAGCTATCTAACTCGCTCTTCCTTTTTCTTTTCCCTCATGTTCTTAGAAGCCAAACAAAGCATTTGATTCTTCCTTCGAAAAACGCTAAAAAATTACCAATCACCACAAACTCCGAAAATCAACTCAAATTTCCTAAAAAACTAAATTAATTAGAATGCGATTTAGATTAATAAAATTAAGGCTTCAATTTCTACTAAAACGAGCTATCCAAGATACGAACTCACACTTCATCGTCATTCTCGGGAATTTTCTCAGCAAACAAACAGAAGAACCGAGAAATTACCTGAGTGCCCCACTGGCCTTCATGCACTTGACGTCGGAGATTTTGCCGTCGCGGCCGTACATCAAGGCTTTGAGCCCTTCGATCTCGTTTCTCATCGTAGACGTAGATTTTGAGGTTGAGGTGGGGCCCATATTCGCGGAGAGGCCAGGAGAGATCTCCGCCGTCGGACGACGGCAATCCATTCCGCGACGGACGGCTGAGATCGGAGGAAGAGAAGTGGGCGCAGGGCGGTGGAAGATTCTGGAGAGGAAGAAGGTGGCGGCGACGAGGAGGAGGGCTCCGATTTGTGCGTGCGGGTGCAGGGAGTGTGGCTGCCGCCGAAGGGTCGAGTTTTATTATTGGTGGTGCCCATCAGGGGAGGGGAACCACTGTGTGGGCCCCCTAGTTCTGGATTATAATTTATGTTTGTTTTTTGTTGTGAAGTTTTTCAGACTCTCTCTCTCGCTTCTTCAGTTCCAGTTTTGCCAGAGTTGCAAAGCGAAGGAAGAGGAAGACGAAAGCCGAGATTACTACGACGCCGTTGCTAATTTTTCAAAAGGGGTTTATAGTTATAGTAATTGGTCCAATAGTCCTTGAATCCTTTAAAATGTGACAATGTGATTCTTATTTTTTTTTCTTTGCTTGCCAAGATGACCTTAACTCGTAAAATATTGATCATTATATTCCTTTATATCTAATTTCATTAATTTATAACAGAATGAGAGCGTATTTTAATAATTTACTAATAATTAATTTTAAAAAAAACTCATAAAAAAATGAAATTCATCTCTCTCTCTCTAAACCAACATCAAATATTTTGATTGGGGGGGGCGCGCCACCGAACCCAGATCGTGGAGGCGATGGGGCCGCGCAGAGGCCACAGATCTGGTTATGGGAGGGGATCTTCGTCGGCATCGGGGGCGGGAGGAGGGGGTCTTTGTTAGCATCGGGAGGAAGGTCTTCGTCAGCGTCGAGGGTGGGGAACCCATATCATCGGGGGGGGGGG